>VZTB01003870.1:137526-368407 GCA_013397245.1 Thryothorus ludovicianus
GAAGGGAAGGGAAGGGAAGGGAAGGGAAGGGAAGGGATACACTGTAACTTGTCTAATAAAGTGATTGGGAGACATGGAGGTCTGGTTTATGAGTAAAGGACTAGGTTATCAAAGAAGAATGAATGAAAGATCAGAGTGTAAAGTGCCGACATGATGCAGAACAAGTGTTGGGAATTGTAACCTTGTTAGTACAGAAAACTATGAAACACACTGAACAACTAGATTTTCCTCTCCACAGTTGTCAGATGTATAAAGATTGTGTACATGACTGCTGCATCCACAAAATATAGCATTCAAATCACCTTGAAAGAGATGTTGTTTGTTGAAACCAACATGCATTTTTTGTTCTATAATTGGGGCAAGTAGAAGGGAGAAAAGTGGGCTATGTACTTTTATTTGAGGGATCTATTCCCTTGGAAAGATAAGGCAGTATTTATTTCTATGATAATTCACCAAGACCCAAGCTTTGCACCTGTGGGCAAGCAGACCCCTGACAGAGGACAAGACTTTTACAGGGTAGTTAAAGATATCCTGAAATTTGTTATTTAAAAGAAGAAGGAGGAGGGAAAGGAGAAAGATAACAAACAAGGAAGGAAAAGGGCAATCCACTATTTCTGAACAATCATGTTGTAATATTGAGTGTCTTACAGTCCTTTTATGGGAGAACCACGCTTTAACTTCTCAGGGCATCTTCAGTTTCTCACAGGGCTGCACACTGTGGTCTTCTGAGTAACCACTCATGAAAATCTTTATTTTTTTATTCTATTTCTTACAACACTTGATGACAGAGAAACAAAAGAGTGGGGTGCTGCCAGTGGGATGTTTTGAAACTGTGCTACCTATGTTAGAACCAATGAAATGGTTAGATTGCCCTTCCAGATTAAAGCAGTCCTGAAAAAGGAGAAAATGAGGTTAACTCTCTAGTTTTAACTNTATATTACTATGGTATATTAATACCATATTTAGCATATGGTATTTTCACATTAAAAGAAAAGACTAATTAATAACAACTGTCATTTAAAACCCAGCTACTTTACAAAAGTACATTTCTCCATAGATTTCCATCATAGTTTTTACTATGACTAGATTAGGACACAAGATCAATACCAAATACTTCATTGCTTGTTAGACTAAGCTTCTTTTAGACTGTTCCTGTTTATTGTATAAATTGTATAATACTAAAATTTATTGATACGTATTTAATTGGAAGATGACAGCGTCTCTTATTAGCTACTTAAACCGAGACCAATAGCTGAAAAATATCAGCATGAAAGCTGTACAAACACAAATCTTGCAAATCAAAAGAATCATGCTTATTTGCTGAGATCTTACACTGAACAAAATCACTTCAACCCACAAATAACAATCATGTTAGCGAGTAATTAAAGCAAGGGACAAAGTCAGGACTACAATATTCTATTCCCAGTTCAGCTACTGACTCACAGTGTGATTTTGCTCATTTACCACCTATAAAATGGAAGATGTGATAATGATAATGACAGGGATAATAATGCCTACATAAAAGAAGTGCTAGGAGTCTTACTGTTTGAAAAGAGCTTTGAGATAGAGCTGCTATATAAACACAGATTATAATTAACAAGGGACTGAAAGTTTGCACAATTGGTAAGTTCTTTGGGCTTTCAGAAGTAAAGGTAGGTGAGCTCTGTATATCTGAGATACCACGAGCCCTCTGTTATAAGAGCTTATTTGGGAAATTATGTTTCACAGCTGCCATTACACTGTATTGGAGCCAGGCTTTTAAGAGGACCTAACTATTTGTCTGTCATTAACACAAGAAACTTTAAAGGCAGTTCAAAATAATCTCATCACTGTGACTACTGGCTACAACTTGTCTTATTGCATTCTCTTCTTAGTAGATATGTGTAACAATTCATTTATATGAACGACAGGAGAACACGAGTACATGAAGAAGGAGAAGAGGTTCAGTGCCTTAGTGAATGCTGAGTGCCTGAGGCAGAGGTGAGCTTGGAGATTTTCTTATACTATAAATCCATGCCACCAAAGTCTCTGAAAATGGTCAAATACAATCACAAAAATAATTGTCCTGACCAGTTCAGATATCTGCTTTGAGTTTAGTGATATTCTTCTGTTGTTGAAAGCCTTTGAAAATAATGGGTTGCATTACAACAGAACAGAAACCTAGTAAAATATGAATAAGATGCTTTGGAAAGGTGAAGTCTTCCTTGCTGAAAGGCAAATCAGAAAGTAGCCTTGGAAAGAAAATATACTCAACAAAAGTTAAAATGATCATGAGAAGCAGATGTGTAGATTATAGAACTTTGTAGAGCACAGCTCAATATCACAAGTTAAAGGCATCTGCAAAGGTACATTGGTCTCTTTTTCTTATATAATCAATTAGATGTTTTTAACAAACTAAATCTGATGAAAAAAGAACAGTCTGTAAGTAATCTTTGAGTGCATACAAATGATTAGTGCAGAGGAGCAGCAAAAGCATCTTTTAATAGCTTGTTTTGTAGGAAAAGTTGTACAGGACTAGATTTGTGTAAGGCTGGCAGACTACAGGAACATGAAGTGATATTAAAGGGATATTTTAGGTACATATTTTTCTGAAAGTTATTCCAGTGCATAACATTACATTTCTATTTCCCCCCAAAACATGGAAATCTCTCAGATCATCATGAAGTGGAAAATCTTCTAAGCAAAGCTATAAGAAAATGATTTGATTCTTCTCAACTGATTACGTTTTATTATCATTAATTAGGTTACTATGGTAGAAGTCCCCATCAAGTCACTGTCAAGATACTGAGACATTAAAGAGGGATCATACTTTACAAGAGCAGAATTTGATTAAAGAACGAACAAGGTAAAGTGATTTACCAAAGATCTCAGAAAGGGCCAGTGGCAGAAGAGCTGCCCCTGGATTGCAAAACTTGCAATGTAGATATGGAGCATAAAGAAAATGTTTCCAGCATAAACGGAGGGCCATTGAAAACTTAGAAGAGCTTATAAAGCTCTAAATGTCTTGCATTTAATCTAGCTGCCCTGCCATGCTAGCTCTCGTTGCCCCACTTATCTCTGTTTAGCCAGGACTCTGGAGTGGCATCTTCCTTATTTCGTATTTCCATTTTGCTATTTACCAGAGTTGGACAACAGTTAGCTGGTGACAGAATAACCACAGGGTCCCAAGAAAAGTTATGGGGAAGAAAGAACAGGATGGGCACAAAGCATGTTACTTAGTTTTGCAAGATTTCTTACTGCTGAAAGAGTTCATTTTGTGGCAAAGAGTCAAAAAAATGCTCACATTTCTGTGGAAGCAAAAAAAACATAGAATGCTGCAGCTTTCCTCTTAAAAAAAAGAAAAAATTGAATAAATGATCATGAGTCGCTGAGTAAGAAAGATTGGGATGAAAAGCATTTCATGAAGTTTCTATTCTGTTGCTGCCTTTTAGTCTTTCCTGAGCATCTATCTGAAGTGCTCAGCACTGTTCTCAGCAATAGCCTAGATAGTGCTTGCATGAGGGTTATTTTTCTGTTCTTAATTGAGCAGAAAGTATGGTGCATCTCTGATTTGTTAGTCACATTACTGGGGAGCAGGATCTTGGGAGAGATTTCTGAGGATAGCAAGTGGGATAAACCCAGACAGAACTGACATAAAAAATGAAACGCAAAACACAAAATTTCTGTGGATGGAAAGGGGCCATTTGTTTTGTTGTACTAAACACAACGTTTGCCGGGGTTTTTGCCCATGGAACACTGAGAACTACATGAACATATGGGGGCCCCAAATCCAGAGAGCAACAGTTCCATTATATTATGATAAGGGTCCACATCAAGTGCCCCTTTGCCTCTTCTGTTTTTTCTACATTAAAATAACTTTGATGGACGTTGCTTGCAATAAGAAGGAAATTGTTTCTTCGCTTTCAGAGATGTTTCAAAACCACAAAGGAGAGTTGCAATGAAAGCTTTAGAGACTGTGGTTAGGCTGTATCCAATGGTTGTTTCATGCTGTATTGATCCTGGCACTGCTCTTCTCAGCATAGAAAATGGTAGATTTCCTATTTTTCAGCCTCATTTTGCCGTGACCCTCCTGAGAAAAGCTGAGTAGGAGGCATAGAAGTGTGAGTGTCAATGGAGAGTGTTCATTTATGAGGGTGGCTGGGCAGCATCCAAATAAGCAATATTTTATGGTATTTTATATATTTTATTTAAAATATTTTATAACATTGTAATAAAAATAGTTGATATTTTATTTTAAAAAGCCTTACAGAAGATTCACTGCCTCTTCTTTCTATCCAGGCTGGTGCTCTCCTTTTGCCTTACCACAGCTCAGTCATTAATACTCATCTCCCTTCAAGCTTCATTCACTTTCTTTATATTTGTTTTGCTTCAAGCTTCATTCACATTCTTCCTAGCATCCTCAGCAGGCAGCTGGCCTGACTGCTTCCATCTTCTTTTTTAGTGTCACTGCTAAGTCCTGCTAATTGCAGGAGTTTCCGGGCCCTGTGTCTGATCCCAAGTCCCTGTAATGTGAATGGGAGAGCTTTGTAGGCTGGATGTGTCCATCACTGGATCTCACATATGCTTCAGTGGTAATGTCTCCATTCTGGAAATTTTGTATCTGAAGCCTAGGACACACTTCAGATTTGTCCTATAGAGGAATAAGGTCTGTGGTTTCAAGACACTGGAGTCAGGATGTGGGGAGCACAATTCGTGTAAATAGCATATATGCACTCAAGAGAATTTCTACAGCTGAATAATGCATACATGGTGTTTTATATATGGTTTGGTGTAGGTGAAAAATGTCCTAAAGTTCAAGATAAAGTACTGAAAGCATTAGCTACACAATTGCAGATTCCCATGGCGGCTGGCTGAAAAACATTCTTAGCTTCTTGTCAGGTATCAATGCCAGCTGCAGGGGGGATGCTGAGCCTCCAGTGCTGTTCTTGCACTTTTAATTACCATTGCCACCACAGAAAAACTATTTGGCATATTACTGCATAAGTGACTAAGGACTCCAAGAATGTTCACATATTTATTCTTCAAATCTAGCAACTTTCTTTATTGTGCGAAAACGAAGGTATTTCTCCTATTTTCAGCTCTTTGCAAATGTGTCCTGGGGATCTATTTTGGCCTGGGCTTTCTTCCCTCAGTGACCTCCTCTGGCTTCTGAGTCAATATCAAGATTTCAAATGAGCAAATTGACACAGTTCACACCACCATATTCTGGTTTCTCCATCTTTGGTTTGCACTGCCTGCTCATCCCTCGTATCCTACGCATAAGGCAGATTTCTCAGCATCTTCAACTTACTTCCTTTACGGATGGTATTTCTCAGGTTGTCAGTTCCACATCATCTCCAAATCTGCACATCTTGTTCTACATTTCCTCCTGTAAGACAACCGCTACCTCCTATATATAGCAGAAACAGAACAGGCTCAACATATTGCCACTTGTCACTCTTATCCCACTGTCTCTCTCTACCCCTCTGTCCCATTTGCCATCTCTGGTTTCTGTTAGCAAACCAACCGAGCATTTCATCACCAGTGTTCCTTTGTTAACCTTACAGATTACTCTTTCAGTGGGCACTGAAAGCAATCCAGAGTTCTTTGTGAAGGATGCCCACATATTCACCCTGTTTCATTCCCATTTCCTTCACTTGGGCAAGATGAGCCAACATGGCCAAGTTTGAACTTCTTTTTTTCTGCCTATGCTGAGAGTCTCTAAAAAACTGTGCCTGTCCAAGTGTTCGATATTTGCTCCTCACCAGCTTTGCTAAGTTTTAGAACAAAAGCCAGAAAAAGTTTCTGTTATTACCATTCCTTTTGATTTTTTTTTTTTAATTTCAGAAGCCAATGTAGATATCTGTTCTCTAAGTGCAATAGGCTCAACCTCCATCTGGCATCAGATCAATAGAGCTACACAGTTTTTAGCCCAGTAGAAGTTTTCTGTGTCGTCGGCTTCTAGTACACCTATCACTGCATAATCTGAGATCTGTGAGCAGTTCATGTCACTTTAGCAGGTACCACTTGTTACTGAGCATACACATGCTCGCTGCTAAGCTGAAATCCAAAATGCACCAACTTCCTTTCTGTGAAGGTGGTTTAAGTTAACACATTTTTTATCTTACAGCCAGGGAGGGCTAAAAGTGTGCACCCACACACTTATGAAGCCTTGGCATATGAATGGTAATCTATTAAGTGGTAGGACCCCATCACTTTCAATTAGTGCCTATATTTTATAAGTAAACTATTCTATCTCTTCTATTTCCATTGGAAAGTTTAAGGTCTGTACCAAAGTGCCCTCTTGGAGTTTTGTTTGACTGGCTGTGTTTCTAATCCTTCAGTCTTCCTAGACTTTTACTACTGCAGGCTTCTTGAAGCACACATAGCAGACAGCATAAATTTTCTGTTCTGCTTTGGTTTAAATATACTCCTCTCACACTGCTTCCTTAGTAAAGCCTTTTACCTTTGGGTACTGGAAGATACAAATGAACACCTCTGTCTGAACTGTCAATGTCTATGCTTGACTGTGTTGCTGAGAGGGCAGGAACAGGACAGGTTTTTTTCCTTTTCTGTCTGCGAATGTCAGAGATTCCACAGGCAATTGTCTATAATGGAATTACAGAGCACATCCACTGTATGTGGATAAACACATTTACTTAGATTACGTGTTTTTGCTTATTGTAGGAGAGCACTTAATTTCTCCCAGTAAGAGAAAACAGGATAGTGCAGGAACCCTCCTTCTCTGCTCCAGCTCACCCAGCAAGTCTGGAGGAAACTGCTTGGGAAATATTTTGGGTGAACACAATTTGGGTGCTCAGAGAATGTACTGGAAGCAGGATCTTCTTCATGATGGAGAGACAAGTCAGACCGTATATACCCCATGGCAGAGTGAGGCAGGGGGATGCTTTTTTTGGCCTCTCCAAATCTGACCTTTCTGGAGACAAACTTGGTTTCCTGTCTCTCTGTGTGAGTCCTGTCCACTCAGAGCAGAGCCTGAACACTACCTCCAGATACAACAGAGGGGTAAATGGTTGAACAAGCACCAGCTCGCCTCAGATCCGCATTTCCAACAAGCTAAAGCTGTGGACCATTTACTGTATACCCTGCTACAGGATTTTCACCTTCCTTGTCCTGGGAGTAATGTTAACTCACCTGGTAATACTTTGGTCAATGTTCTCATAGTAATTTTCCCTACACGTATACACATCTGATCTCAATAATCTACATTTAAAGCAACTTCTGGAGGCTCTGTATTAACTCACCATCCCCCAGCTGTTTTCTTAATTGTTTGAATCAGTGTCTATATTTGTGGAGCCTGAAATACTTTTTACCACTTTTGTGTTCACTTCTGAATATAATTTGGAAGTTATTTCCAAATGTTTGTTTTATAAGCTGCTGTTATACACTCATATTAAAACATATCCTGTTTTATGCACTGTTATTTATAATCTCTTTGGAAGCTGAAACTTCAATATATTTGCTGATCAAAATGCATGTCTTTCTGATGGTAAAATACATATTGTTTTATGATACTAGGATTACTGACATCTGTTGGGCTCTAAGAAACTTAGCAAGATCAAAGGAAGAATCAGATTCTTACTTGCACAGCAAGTATAGCCAGGCCTGTGACAGCTAATGCTAACAACATTAGCAGGGGGTATCTTAAATGTCATCTCTTTAAACAATCTAGCTTTCAGAGATTAGAATGACACCAAGAGTGTGGGGCATATAATCTGCCCACTGATAGCACTGATGTCTGAATCACATCTTCCCAGCTTTTGTCAGGATCCAGCTGCCTCTCTGGAGAAAACAATACATACAAAAACCCAGAAGCAATGCAAGTGACTTCTGCTATTGTTGCATTTGGCCCTCTACTCTGCAATACAATCCACTTAGCTGGATGTCCACTAAGTGGACAAATAAGGGCCAGAAAATTCTCCCAAGCAGACTTTCAGACTGAGGCAGGGTCTGTGTATGACTCTATATTTTTCCTGTAAGATTATTTTGCAAGGATGTCTGTGGTTAATATGCCTTATGGTAGCAAAGAGTTTATTTCTGATTTGGAAGGAGCCCTTTGAACTGCCAATTGATAATGCAAAGGAAATGTTATAGCCAGTTAGTTAACTTCCTCCCATCTTCACTTCAATGCAGGGGAACATATCTGTGTTTGATCAGCCAAAACTTGCACACCCTGAACTCAAATTCTGCTTTGATCTTCCTTTGATCATACACTTCCCAGGAAAAAGGAACTTGCTTGAATTTAGGGTTTGATTTCAGAACAAGGAAGCAGACAAAATGAACAAGAGGCGGACAACACATTGTATTGATTCTAATTAGTAAGCAGTTCTGTTCAGATAAATAGAAGTATGTATGTATAAATGTGTATATATATATATATACACACACACATATTAGTGTAAGTGGAAATAAACACATATAATTTGGAAGACCACGGACATGAAAAAAGGGATATTTTCCAATATTTTTGAAATCAAATGTTCTATTCTGCTTTGGTTTACAGTTAGAGATATGTGTGGAGAATATTGTGCAGTGGGTTCTTTCCTTAGTTGTATACCACATCTTTCTCACATGAGGGTACAACTGAGCAAGATGCAAATTCATTTGTGGATGATCAGACTTTATAATGTGAAGTAAAGCCATACCCTTCTCCATCCTAGATGAAGTCATTGTTCAATGTGGCTTCTCAGCCTGGAGTTGTCAGTGAGCTCAGTAGTGGCTAAATGCATCTTTTGCTGTTATAGTTCTTATTTTGTGGAATACTAGAAAGAAAAAATAATTTAGGAATACAACAGTGTTCTCCTGGTTGAATGGCAAGACAAATGAGAAGCTATGCTTCAGAGAATGTGTGCCATGTCTAGAATCCAAACCAAACCACAACATATTCACAGGCACAGAACCCCAGCAAAACCCTTGTCTTTTTCCAGCTGAAGCTTGCACAGCTGTGGACACCAGTGCAGAGCTCTGCTCAGCACCGTGGAGCAAGAACAGCAACAAAATAGATGCTTAAGTTGCTTCTGCTGCAAGTCAGTGAATTAGTTAAAAACTTCATTTTTCAAAGTAAACCTTGATTTTTCAGGTGAGTACACAGATGAGTCCATAACTTCTCACACTAGGATTCTAGGACATGTAGCTCTGAATGAACTTGTTCTCCAGGCCTTCTGATATTTATTACTCTTAGGAGAGGAGAAAGGTGTACTTCATGTGCTGAGGTTCAAACCAGTCAAGGGAGACAACTGTGTCCCTTAGATCCCTTCACTTCCCTACCTCAAGGCAACCTAACTTTACTTTCTTAAATGTCTAGCTAATATCTTACACTGGAAATGAGATTGGGTTTGCTGATGTCTGGTGGTAGCCAAATGCACAGGACAGCAGCCAACAAGAACGGTCAGTAATATTGCCCTTGTGGAAATGAAATAAAAGTACTTTTAGATGCATTGCTTAATGTACCTTTCAAACTTGGACACAGTTGCAGAATAATTCAGGAAGAAATTATGGGGCAATTCTAGTAGTGTTTAAACCAAGAATAACCTGATCACCTCTGATACAGGCACATAGGCATAAGATAGTCACACCCTGGTAGCCCATCCTTTGAGAACCTTTAATACTTCCTGACAAAAATCTATTGGCTGTGAGAAACTGAACTGAAACCAAAAAACCTAAGAAAACAAACATATGACACAACTCATTCTTCCTAGATACTCTTAAAGCTACTATAACATTAATCATAAATTATCTTGCAAAATCTTGGGATTCAGAAGCAGCAGTGATGGCCACATTCCACCACAACTCCTGCACCATCAAGTGGTTAGAATTGCATACCACAGGTGTGTGGAGGTGCTAAGAGGGGAAGGAGACAGCCATGCCTTCATCTTCTGCCAGTGCTGAAGAGAAAAGAAAATGTGGCACTATCTCAGCATTCATAAATGAATGAAGGAAGTTCTTACTAATTACAATGATATATGTTTAGCTTCTAGCCCTGGAAAAAGACAAAAACAATAGAAAAAGTCTCCTTAAGAAATAGTCACTTCATTTGCAGAGAATAATGCAATGCTGAGCAGTAAGAGGCAGGATTTATAAAGAATAGATCTTGCCTGACAAAGATAATACTTTTTTATGGAATTACCAAATCGATGAATGAATGGAACAGAATAAATGTAATACTCTTGGATTTAAGCCATTTTTTTAAACAATTGGTCTGATCATCCTCTGCCTCAAAGCCAGGCAGCTACACTAACACAAAACTGGAGAGCATGAGAATGGTAGACTGCCTCCAATGTTTCCCAAAAAAATCCTTAAAAAGCTTGACTGAACTTGCTTGTGAAAGAAAAACAAATCTCACTTGACATGAAGTCTGTAATGAAGGACCAAAACAAGGCTAAGAGACAAAGAGAAGAACACCAGTTTATAGGGAGAACAGGTAAATATTTAAGGATCAATCTTTGGTCTTGCTTGATTTAATATTTCCAGTAATCACAGAATTACAGTATAATCTGAGTTGGAATGAGCTAGAAAGAGGCATAAACAACATATTAATAAAATTCATAGGTGTTATGCTAAATTGAGAAGAGACAAGTAAAACAGAGAGGCCAACAACATGGGACAGAGGGATTAGTAACACAGACCATAACTAACAGAAAAAGAATCACCTTGGAAAAATACCATAAAGGACAAGCACTGAAGAAAGGAAAATTAGCTTGGAAGATTATTTCTATTAGAGGAAGGTTCTTTGATGACAGAAACATCATAGGGACTAAGAGGATAAAACCCAGCAAGTTGCTTTCAAGCGTCAAAGAAATATGGTGGTAGAAAAGGTCAATGTAGCTTGTGCGTGTGATGCAAAGATGCAGCAGCTAAGAGATGCAAGAATCATTCTCTGCAAGACTGACATGAAATGTGTGGGGAATATTGCTTCATTTCTAGTGAGATTTTCACAGACTTCAGGGTGGTTTAAAGAACCACAACAAAAATAAGATCACTGAGAGGAGCTGATGCCCAAGGAGGGATTAAATTAGAAATGTATAAATTGAGCAGTGACCAAGTATGTGATATTAACATTGAAAAGGTGCAATTAGTGAGCAAGAAAAAAATAGAAATAAGGGCAGCAAGAGGAAGAAAAACTCAGCAAGAACTGGTTTGCAAGAGAGACCCAGAGGACTTTTATCTCTGGGATGGTTTCACAGTAGGTATAACACACATAACAGCTACACAGCCTGGGCTTGGCTAGAGATCCATGCCAGACCCAATGTGCTGAGACTTCTTATTTCCCCTACTCTTTTGGCTGTACCTTGGGCTCAGTTCTCAGTGTCCTGGCTCTTGCTCTGATTGCCCTGGCCTTGTTCCCAGTCAGGACTCTCTTGGCATTGAGCCAGAAGTGCATATTCTTTGTTTGAGGTACTATCCTATAACATGGAGGTCAGACCTCACTCCCATCAGGACATATTTCCACAGGACCTAGTTCCCTCCTAGCAACATAATACTTAGAATGGTTTCTGCTTTGGTATTATTCCAAGATTATTTTCAAGATGAAGAGATTTGCCTGGATATTTCTCATGTAGTCCTAATTGAGATTCTCTCCAAGCCTATTTCCGGCATGAAAGAAGATGCAGAATTTGCAGATAAAACGGTGTTCCTAATGAAATAAGGAATGGGAGTCTGGTGAAAAGAGAAGAGTGAAACCTCAGAATTATATTAAAATCTATCAGGGAATATGCATGGGGTAAATAGAAATTGTCCATAAAAAGGAAGCCTATGGAGCGTTTGGCACAGGTCAATAAACATAAAGGCTGACACACTGGAGAGGATGACCAAAGCATCTAGATGGAGCCACGGTTAAAGCAGGTATAGAGAATTTTCTGAAGGGTTAGGTCCATCATTCGTAAGTCGTGTGAAGAAAGACAAAGAAAATAAAAATAAAAAAAAATCCTAAAATACCCAAAGGTTGTCTTATCTTACTCCCTCTGTCTCAAGACACAGCCTTCATGATCACAGTACATATGAAAGGCCAAAGATTTCTGCCAAAAAAAAAAAAAAACCAACAAAAAAACCAAGAAGCTTCTCTCAAACACTTTTTCACTGGAAAGAGCTCCCTACATTCACAATCCTCCTTCCATGGAATGAATTTTAATAGATATCTCTTTTCTTTTTTTCCTCCTGACTGCTTCGGTTTTATTGTGGCTTTGCCTTTGTTTTCATTTTCATGCTCTTTCCCTTCTACTGCATTATAAATTCTCATTTTACTTGCTGAAAGTTAGAGCTACTGTACATATATTTAGAATACATGGGGGTGTATGTGGATGCAGATATTAATAGATACATAAGCATTACATAGCTCTCATTACTGTTCCAATATTATAAATTTTATTCACCGTATGACATACAGTTCCTACCTTCACTAACTTTGTATGGCTGTTTGTACATGGTCCATTAAAAACACATAAAAATACCTTGTATTTCAGTATTCAGGATACCTTTTGATTATGTTTCTTGGCTCAAATGTGATACAAAGAACCTGGTAATAAAAGAATATCAAACTAATGTGACTGAAGTTTGCCCTGAAGAGGGAATTTTATTATAACTAAGGCAGCATCAGCATAAAGCTGTTTTATCACATTTAAAACAATAGGCAAAGACAATCAGAAAACAGGTTACATCCTGCTCATCAGAGAGAATTCATGCTCATTTTCATTCCACAGCATTTGTCCTCATTTTTATATCACAAGGCCAAGGAAAAAAACAGTCTACTGCTATCCAGTACTTTATAAATCATAGCATTTGAATATTTTTTCTGTATGAATGGCTTATGTACCTAAAGCTAGCACACTTTTTTGTATTTTAAAACTTCATTTTACATGAAGACACTGGACAGAACACAGCATACTGCCAAAATAGGCAGGAACTGATGTTTTAAGAATTCAACGCTGCAGGTAACAAGAAGTTAAAAAGCAGAAATAAATTCCCTTTTGATAAAATTTAAAATCTCACAGCCAGATACTGTGTTTCATTTTGATCTCTATGCACTGCACTTTCAGCTCCATTTTCTAAGGCATTATAATCATTCAGCCATTAATATTTCTCATCCCTTTCTAAACCTCACACCAGATAGAATCAGCCCCTGGGGAACATCTCCAGAAAAGGAGGTACTGTGGCAGCACAGAGCAAAGAGGTTTCCCCGTAGCACCATGCATGGTGCTAAAAGGAGGGAGGAACCAGCAGTTTTTAACCCACACCTTCCAGCAGCTGCACACACGTACCTTGCTCCGAAGGATAAAATCTCAGCCATGTATCACCCCCTTAGGATCCAGACTGCATATCTCTGATTGTCATGGAGACTGTTTCAAAGTCTTGCCGTGCTTCAGCAGCAGCAGCAGCACAGGACAATAGCACTTGGTCTTAAATGGCTGAAAAGAAAGCAACAAAGCGCGGTGTCAAAGGGAAGGGGCTGTGGCTGAAAGGGAGATGAGTACAGCAAGACACTCTCTCAGCTGCTGCAGAGGGCTAGAGGTGTATGTTAGAGAAACCTTCCAGAGGTGTATCATTGTGCCTTCAAGATGAGTTTATCTTGAAGGCTCAAGGATAGCACATTTCTCCTCCTTCTTTCTCCCCCTCAAGCTAAGTTGCTGGGGTGTTTTAGATTAAATGTGTCAATTAGGAAACTGTTTAGTGTACGAGGTCTTCTGCTTTTTCATCCCCATGGGCACTGTATACATACTGAGTTTTGGAGTAAGTGATATACAGTATCTCAGAACAAGAGATAGGCAGAGGCACAGGTAGGTGCAAGGCATTAGTAGAGTTGATAGCTTACATGACCTGAGGCAAAGAAGTGATTTTCAGAAGAGTGAGGAGACGATTTTGTGTCAAATAGCAGATTTGCTAAGGATTGTAATTTATGATCATCCATAAGCTATTTTCAAGTCAGGTCAGTTCTCAGAAGAAACAGGACTAAAAGGTACAACTGAGCAACATAAAATGCAAAATTCAAATGCAAAACTGACTGGGTTTAATCGCATCTCAGGAAAAAAAAAAATCATCAGACCAAACTGTCATTGTAAGTGTACTTAGTGTACTTAATAAAATAGAAGCATAAACCTCTGAAAAATTGGTTGGTGAGCAACTTGTCAAGATCTATGTTCATATTACTAAAAAAAAGTCACAGAATTTCTCCAAGGACTGAGCAAAAGTATTATGGATGATTCCAAAGTTTTGATCTGAATCAGTGCTTTGAAATTGCGAAGGACATCATGACTCACAAAAAGGGGATTAAAAGGTTACACTGAAATCAGAGAAATAGTAGAGCTAAAGATGCTACCACAAGCTCCTTCCACTGTATATAGAACAAACCAGATGTAAGAAGCATATCTGCTGTGGAACAAACCAATACACTGGAAAATCATGCTCAGAGTGAAAATGAAATATTTTCCTTTGGAAAATGAGAAGGGTGAGTTCAATCAGCGCATATGCAATCTCATGCTAAGAAGCCAAGCAGGCTACAAATCTTCTGAGAATATTCTAGGCAAAATTCTGCACCATGAAAACTTCACTGCTTGTTCTTACAAGAGTACAATTCTTTGGGGTGAGAAAATTCCTTTAACAGATTCTTTCTCAAGGAAGACATAGAGGAATAGGAGCATGAGATAAAATTATAACTTATGTCTGTCAAAAGAAAAAACCTGCAGAAATTATTACAGTGAAAACAGAGTGACATTTCTAAGAAAAACGCTAAGATCAAGGCACCCTGCAAAAACCCAACAGCTTCCTGGAGCTGTCTGTGATTTGGAAAAGTGATTGACTGTGGGCAAAGCAAAAGGAAAAATGTTGGAGAAAATTAGTTTAGGTGCTGTCTAGAAGTCTAGGAGCCACATGGCTTTAGGAGTTGTGTGAGTCTCTCAGTTTGGGGTGCTGGAGCAGCCTGCAAAGCACTTTGCTCTCAGAACCAGCAGGACACCACCTACAGCCATACAAGCTGTAGGTGATGATTCTCTACTGTGCCTGTGCTTATGTGAAAAGTTTAATTCAGCTGAGAGAGAGAATTCCACCTAATGAACATACAGCTTATGGTTAAGGTCCACTGCCTTGAATAGGAACACTCTGGCTGGTGTCTGCAGACTTTTGCTGGTCACAGGACTACTGTGTTTTGTTTGCACACGGAGGAAGAGTGTGAAAAAGCAGGTAAGAAGTAGTTCTGGGGTGCTGAATTTTGAACTCTACATTTTCCTTCCTCTGTGCTAGGTCAAGCAGCTGAAAGTAGGTGATAATGTTGAAAATTCTAAAACTCACTTCTTTGCCACTCTGCCTTGCAGGTTTCCATCCCTGGGAGCAAAGTCTGAGAGAAGACACTGCAGATCACAGTGTGGGCACAGGGCAGAAAAATCACTGTGTGAGAGGGCAAGATTTTCCTTGTGAGACATTTCATTTAATTCTGAGACAGATTTCACTTTGTGGGCCTCTTCGTAAGAGATCATTTTATACACATAACAGAACCCAGATTCCACCAGTTTCTCTTGTATGTATGAGGTGCCCTGTAAAATAAATATCAATTACAGAGCCAATTGCCTTTACTATACTGTGCACAATTTTTTTTTAATCCAGTCAATTACCTGGCTCCATGTAGAGAAAATTAGCAATAGCATAATTTCTTCTGTCTCTCATGGAGAGAACTGTACTGTCGTTTACATGTCAGACACCTGTGGGGAGCCCAGGAATGCTGTGAGACTTTCAATGCCTGTCTGTTCCCAAGCTTTTTGACCCAAGCACAGAGCTACAGACATTTTGTTCAGAAATAACACACCTCCCACATAGTTACAGCCTTCATTAACATATAATAAATAATGTTTCAAGAAAAAAATATTAATTTTATTCTGTCTATTCATAAAGCATAGCTGCTCAGACAGAAGGTGATTGTGTCAATGAACATTTTGGCACCTCTTCTGCGGGGAAGGTGCAAGAGAATTAGGATTGTTCAGCTTGGAGAAGACAAGGCTTTGGGATTACTTGATTTGGCCTTTCAGTGCCTGAAGAGAGCCTATAAGGAAGATGGAGAGAGACTATTTCCAAGGGTATGTAGTGACAGGACAAGGAGGGTAGGTTTAGATTAGATATTAGGAAGAAATTCTTCACAGTGAGGGCAGTGAGGCACTGGTACAGGTTTTCCAGTGGATGTCTCATCCCTGGAAGTGTTCAAGGCCAAGTTGGGTGGAGCTCTGAGTAACATCTGCTAGTGAAAGGTGTTGCTGTCCATGGGTTTAGAACTAGGTGATCTATAATGTCCCTTCCAATGCCAGCTGTGCTATGATTCTATGAAATAAAAACACTGAAGGACTGCACAAGAAGGCTACTAGACATCAAACAAATCCATGTGAAGCAGATGTCATCAGCAAGATATTGAAGAAGACAATATAAGCTGGTCAAAATGAGATTTGCAGATGAGCAGTGTGGTAACATGATCAAATGCACAAAATACTGAGGATTTTATGGGTTTTGCCTTGAGTTTTCCTGAGAAAATCAGTTAGCAAGAAAATGAGTTTTCTAGTGCATTGAAACTGGTACTTTTGCAGCCACCACAAAGTTCAAACCACACTTAACTCTGAGATTTCCTCAGTTGAGGATATTATCTGTCATTCAGTCAAATTTCTAAGAAAAAACATCTTAGCTTTATCCCCAAAGTGAGCAGTTTTGAGCAAGTCCTCCCCAGGAGGTGCCACTGCAGCCTGATCCAGGTCTGTGCAAGGGCTGCCTGCCCCTGGAGTTCTAGTGTGCTTACAGTGGCTAACACGCACACTCCAGGAGAGAGAGATGACTGAATCAAGTGACAGGGATGCAGAGGAAGATGCATTAATCTTCAGTCTAGAGAGATTCACAGACCATTGTTCCCAAAAATGGAAGAGCTTTCAGAAGCTTTTCAGCACTAAAGGCAATGATAATTACTTTCCTACCTCCAGTATAGTTTGGAAAGGGACTGATTCTCTGCCATACTGCCTTGTAATACAACAAGAGCAAATAAACTTGAAGAATTCTGGTTTTTCTTTCTAGCATGCACCACACACTCTGCCTACTCAGGAATCAACATAGAAGGTCTACTGACTGACTCAGGAAGGACAGAAGTCAGTGTTTTGTGTCCATAAAATGTCCATGGCAGGTAAATATCACTATCCATGTGCAGCAGATGTGCAATGTGAAGGCTGGCATAGACCCACTGTAGTCAGCGAGGCTAGAGAGGGAAAGCAGGAACCCTCTCAAGTCAGGCCAAGCTGGGGACAGGTGCCTGGTGCTGAGGTCTGATGCTCCTTCCCATTACAGCCAAGCTGTCCCTAGCCCTTTCCCTTACCTGGCCACTGCTGTGAGGGGTGCACATTTCCACCTTGGCTCTGACAGATTGATGGCTGCTTGGCTTGGATGAGGAGGTCTGGCAGCAGAAGACCTTCCTCTTTATATATTTTTTTCCAAATTAACTTTTTTTTTTTGTTCTTGGCACATTTCACCTCTGTAACCCTGAAAATATTTTTAAAACTCAGAGCTTTTGCGATTTCACTGCATACACCAACCCTTAGCTTCTTCCCCCAAATACACAAATTTATGATGAAACACAGCAGCTGTTAAAATGTTATGCACAATTAGCAATACTGGATGCTTGTTTTTCACCATATTTCAAATCAAATGAGATACAGGACAGGGCAGATTTCTAGGTTGTTAATAGCCTAGCTGCAACACAAGAGGAAAAAATGTTACAATTGCTTCAGGTAGACTTTTTTTTTTAATTTGGTTTTGCAGTTCTGATCATCAGTGAAAATAAGATGTATGCTCTATGGTCTCTGTAACCTAGTGCCGTTAAATAAACCAGTGGAGCATGTTTTCATTATAAACTACTTTCAACTCTGGTCAGCTCTAGCTTGAAAATCACACAGAAAGTGAACAGGATGACAGAAAGACAACAAAAGGATTAAAGTTAAGGAAAGGTTTTAGGACATTTTTTAATTTCTCTTGAGGAGAGATTTATGGTATTAGGACCTTCTGGACAGTGCTTGTGCTACAGGTGATGCATGGAAAGAGGCACTGCTGGTAGGCAGCCCACAGGATTTATTGCATAGGTCAAACCAAACTGTAAACACCAGGAGACTAATAGGGAGACAGCTTAGGTCTGTGCAGCCCTGGTGTCTTGGTGGTGATTAGATTAATTCCTCAGTATGTGGGCTGCTGTTTTGAACCAAATTTCTCCTTAAGGTGGAAACCTGAAGAACAAACTTTGAACACAGGGAAAAGGCATGTGTCCCAAAGCAAACAGGTGGTCACAAGGTGTGAGCAGAGTGCAGATACAGAGGATGCAGCCTCCCTGGATACTCATTCTATATAATCAGGCAAGGGATTGTGTCATGTCCCAGAGTTGGAGCACTGCTGACAACCAGTGGGATCATTCTCCCCACCACACAGCTGGCAGTCATCCCCATCATACCTCCCAGGGAACACAGCAAGCTGAGCCATGGCCTGGGCTAGGGAGGGCTGATGTACACACCTTGATGGGGGGTAAACAGTTTAAAGCAAGAAAACAAATTCCCTTGGTATAGTAGACGTCCACCCCAAAGTATGAAGCATTTTTTGGTAAAAAATATTTACATGATATTTCAATTGGTGCTGAAACCAGAAAGAAATGGCATTGTGTGAGGGTGCTCAGATATGGATAATGACTACCAGAGGTTTCTGGGGATTCTGCTAGCCAGGCAGAATCCCAAGAATCTCCATCATCACCAGCACTTGAAGGTAGCCACTGGGGCACCACACAAGGCCATGATGTTTAGGAGCACCTCTTGCATTTTCACATTTACATTTAATCCCTCTGCAAAGAGGATTGATAGAGATGTGAAACATCTATAGAGCTCCCCAGCCCAAATGCATCACCACTTCACTGAGCAGCAGGGCTGGCCACTGCCCAGGAAAGGGGCTGAATTCACACAAATCCAGATGCAAAGCTCTGATGAAACACACAAACCTTGTACTTGAAAACATGCAAATTAAAAGATCAATCTTATTTCTAAGTTTTTTCCTCCCATTGCCTCTCTGAAAAAGCTCTCGGTCCATTGACAACTGTCACTTAATTTACTTCAGTAATTGCATTGATGATCATCTCCAGCATTTGCAGCTTTTTGTAGCCATTGTTTGCTGCTGGCTTCACAGATGATTTTTTTTCTCCCATTCATCTATCTTTTTCCCTAGTTCCACTTCATAGTCACAGTCTGGCAGGATTTGTCTTTTCCAGAATCTGCCTTCACTCCCATCTTGTTCATTATTATTTCACACCATCACAAATCCTGCATTTGCATCTTGCAGGCAATGAGATTGTTATGGATAACTGGCTTTTCTGCTCCACAGGCAGAACTTCATTTAACTGCTCTTTTCTCTTTCTGTTCTGCCATGCAGATGACGTGGGTTTTAAGATTGTCCTAGACCATATGACTGTGAATAAGAAAACTCTAGTTTGAGTTTAGGATTACATGGTGATGGATTTTTTACCTACCCATTTGGATTCAGGTAATCCTGGCAATTTTTGGCATGTGTTAGTCAATCTATGCTGATGTTAATTGTTTTGTTGGGATATGTTTGGAAGTACAGCATCCATGGGGAAATAGAGAAAATAATGTCT
Source organism: Thryothorus ludovicianus (assembly GCA_013397245.1). Lineage (NCBI taxonomy): Eukaryota > Metazoa > Chordata > Aves > Passeriformes > Certhiidae > Thryothorus > Thryothorus ludovicianus. The sequence goes on from VZTB01003870.1 coordinate 157,157, forward strand.
TTTTGTAGCAGCAAAAAATGCAGACTGGGATCTAGTTTTTAACAAATATATTACAGGGTGATCAAACCATGGAGGCAGAAGTTCTGAGCTGAGTTGCTGGCTGTTACACAAATTGTACAGACAAGATTTTTCTCTATTTATATCTTAAATATTGCACTTCAAATGGAGATGGTGCTAGCAGGATTATGATCTAGATTGTTAGTATTATCACACAGAAAACACAAGCATTATCACACTTCATATCACTTGATTTTTTTCTTTACTGTGCCTTTCTTATACTCTGACAGCAGTAGGCCAAACATTTTAACATCCTCTTATTCAGTCAGTTGGGTTCATTTTACAAGACCAGTTGATACATTCTCCAACTTCACACCAAAGATATATAGAAGCTGTAGCCACATGATGCCCAGTCTGAGGCCAGAAATAAGCTGTCAGTTCTTTAATGCAGCACTTCTGTGGGTGTGTGGAAATTCCCAGCTGGTCCTCTGTACCTGTCCCGTTCCCTCTCAGTCACACCCATCTCTGGGAAGTTCCTGAAGTGACTCCCAGAAGCTCTGCTGTCATATTGGCTTAAGTGTGACAATTCTTGGTCACAAAGCAAGTGTGCAGGATGCAAGACCTTTAATCAAGGCCCAAGAGTGTTAGCAAGCCTGTTTGTCTCTGTGGGATCTCACTGCATCAAGTAGAATGCTGAGCACTACCTCTTTTGGTCCTCATTGTCAATGTATTCTTGGTCAGGACATTAAAGCCTGAGGTCTGTGCTCAAATCTGTCTGGAAGTGAAAGTGATGATCCAAGGAATGAGAGTATCACACTGTCCATCAGATTTAATGTCCCCATGGAGATGACTTACATTGGCATCCCCTCATGTCATCTGAAAGTGGTCTCAGGTGCCTATTTCCCTCTGGCTTGTGCACCTTCTCCTCTATCCACTGCTGATAAAGTCAGCAAATTTCCCCTCCTTGTGCTGTGCCAGATGCAGTCACAGTTTACAAGCCTGCACTTACACCAGAACAAAAAGACACTGGGGAATATTTTGAAGTAGACAAGAATATGCCTTTCCCTGGATGTTATGAATCATCCTGAAGATATTTATCTTTGCCAATTGCCTTTGTGCATTTTGCCCTTTGACTTAGGATGGTGGGAAAAAACATTCTCTGGGGTAAAATGAAAATAAATTGAAATAGTTCACACATTTTTCTTTAACAGAATCTTAACAAGATGTTGCTTTACAAAATTTCTAAATAGTCTTTCCATTATTTGATAATTGCAATTATAGTATGGGGATTGATTAGTTGTAGAAAAATAATTATACACCCTATTAAAGCAAATTGAAATAGACTCAAAATGTTGGCACCTATTCCTGCTGTCTCCAACAGTAAGAATTAATTTGACCAGGATGGTTATATCACAAAAATTCTTGATTTCAGATTAAAAAGACATGTAACTCATTTTTTGGCATTGCAACAATGAATTTTCTTGAATGACTCAATTGTGGGGCAGTGCTGACTGGGCAAAAGGCAACATAAGAGATTTTATTGCAAAAATCAATAGTTAAAACAGAAATGGATAAATCCTCAGAAAGATCATTTGGCCCATTGCGCAGCTCAAAGATCTGCTGCTAAATCTAGCTAGGAAGGCTGGACCTCAGGATGAAGCAGACTTCTCTTCAGATCCCTAGAACTGGAAATCTTTATTAAAGGCACTGGCTCCCTAACACAGCAGTAGTTTCATGCAGGTGTGGCTCAGGGCTGGCACAAGAGACGTTCAGTGCACTATAATTTGAACAGGAAACGTGTGGTGTGATCAAAGCATGCGGGAATTAAACAGAAAGATGCCAAAGAAATGTCAGTCAGACCACCCACACCCCAATTCCAGCTGCAAATGTATCCAGACTGCAGGAGTCCAGTGCCTGAAATAGTTGCTCCTCTGACTGTATCTAGAGACTTCTATCAGTTATGTGCCAGACCAAAGGACAGGAAAGCACAAAGGTAAAATCCTTAACCCTCTTCCTTCTGGTTCCTGCCTTCAGCCATTATAAATTACAATTCAATCTCATTGATATTCCCCATTACAGATCACACGTGTGCTGGGGGACAGAGCACCCTGGGGACAGACAGCCTACCCAACCTGCTGTCACCCAGAAGCCCTGCACTGGCAGGTGTCTCTGAGCTGCATGAGGTAAGTGACAATTACCCATTTTAGAGCTGGTATCTTTCAAAAGAAATCAGCATAAACCCCACCACTGCAGTGCAATCCAAAACAAGTTACACTCTGACTGCAAGGCAAAAACAGCTTAAAATAAAGCAGTGAAGTAATATGCAGAGTTTGCCTGATGCAAACACCAGCAGTGGGGCTTCACATGGAGAATCTAAACCCTTTCTCTCCTGCGCAGAACCATCCAGCAGCAGCAGCTGCTTTTGCCCCTTCCACTTTGCCATTTGCCACCAAACACCACTATTTGCACACATTCTTATCTTAATAAAAAAAAAAAAGAAGAATAAAGTCCCAGGTGCTGCTTTCTTTTCTAACACCTCTAACTCTCCTTCGAAATAAGTATATAAACACTTGAATCAAGGTTCCCTTTCTGTTAAAGATCTTGGCAGAATTTGAAATACTCTCTTAGTATTATCCCTCTGTCTTACATTCTTCTCCTCCTGTTATGAGATACAGAATCATGTAATAGTTCTGCTACATGTTCCAGTCCAATAAATTTTAAAGGACCTTGAGAGTAATGACCCCACTGACCTAGCTAAACTACAGAAGCTTAAAGAACAGCAGTGACCAGAGCACCAACAAAACAAGTGTATAATCACTACTTTCTACACTAAAACCGAATGTTATTTCAGCTCTGGTTTATCAGCAATTAAAATAAATGATTAGAGAAATTAAAGAAGTATTCAAAGCTCCAATGTGTTGGCAGACTTTGATAGAATTATTTTATTAGTTCATCACAAGCACAGCAAATAACACCTGCAAATTAGAGCTACTCTGGATTGCTAGGTGCCAGCAAAAAAAAAAAATTTGCAGAGATACATTAACTTATTAAAGTATGCTATTAAATGTCAAGGAGAATATCATGAAAATGTTTAATTTATTGAATAACTGTATTTGCTGAAGGGCATCAACATGATAACATTAGCGTTTTACACAAAATTCATCCTGCAACATAGTAGCTTTACCTCTAAAGCCTATTATAGCTCTATTCCCTAGGGCAGAGGCTGGAGAACTGCCATTTAATTGCCAGTGCTATAAATTAAAGGAGTGCTTGAGTCAGATGTCATCCAGAGCTTGCAGAGTGGGTAGGAGATGCTGACAAGAAGCTTTCCAGTGGCTCTCCCAGCACTCCGAACACAATTAATTCTGCTGATCTTTTATGTGCATCTTCATTTGCATTGTGTTTAAATTAAATACAGCTGTGTGCACTGAGCTGGACAGAGACTGGGTAGTTAGGAAACTAAAAGCATGAAAGAAAAAACAGAGATTCTGTTTTTTTGGCTATTGTTTAGCACATTACAGAGGGAAATGTAAGTCTAACAGCTTACAGAGTGCTACAATTCCCCCAGGTGTTAAGAATTATGTTACAACACAAAGCAGGGAATCATTTTTGGAAATATGTGAAGACAGGATTGCCCAGCACATGGAAGTCAAAATCCTAATTGGCAGAAGTAAAATAGATCAAATTCCCTACTAATGACAGAAATCATCCTGGAATGTCAGGTCTGTGTCTTGTATCTACAGACAAGCCTGTATCACTTGTATCTAGTGACAAGCTGAAGGCATTGGTTAGAACCCATCAAATTCACCTACAGGAACCAGTTTATTCATATTCAGCTGCCTGCTCCTATGATTTAAGCTGTTTGCTTGCATTTTTCACCAATATGTACTATCAAAAATAAAGGAAAAAAGAGCACAGTATAGTCACTGGAGCTCCAATTTTGTATTTACAGGTTACAGAGAGGCAGTGTTAACAGATACAGCATTCCCGTTGCAGTTGTCACCACACCTTTCCCTTTTTATTTACAATCTTGTCATAACATGAGCTTTTCCCCTTCTTTTTTCCTAAAACAAATAGTGTTTGAATATAACAAAGTACTCAAATGGCAATGTTAGCGATGGAAACCAAAATCTGTCAGTGATGAGTGTTGATCCTTGATGAGGCATCTGATTATAAGGCCATGTGTTTCATTATGAAATCGGATCATGTAACAGCACCTAAGTCTGAAACCAAGGACATCTACCATTCATTCACTTCCATTTGTTCCCACACACTTCCATGTGTGTTGGGTGCTGGTGGCTCAGTTCACCAGAGGAGCTCTTTTCCAGCAAGGCTGAAGTTTCCTTCAGAGCTGGTCATTTTATGCTGAGAGTTCATCACCAGTGAGAACAATTTGCCACTGCTTTCTCAATGTGATAATTACAATTTTATTTCCAAGAGTCAAATACAAGATTTAAGAGCTTTCTTCCATTGAAGTTCACCTAGGCCACCTCCAGAAAACAGCCACAGATCAATATTTTTTTTAAAAAACTGAATCATTCTGATGAGCAGTGACAAATTATATGGAAATATTTGAACGTATGGCTGGGGGAAAGCTGCCTCCACTTTCTATTAGGTTTATGGGAAGTAGATGCAAAATGAAAACTGAACATGGACACAAAAACCTATAATACATTTTAATTAATCTGCATTAAAAAAATTAAAGCAGAACAAAACAACAAACAAACTCTCGATAATTAACCAAACTCACCTAAGTGCTAAGGGCTATTTCCACAGAAGGTCTTTGTCACTGCCACACTCCTGTTTGCCACATTTAAGTAGGAGGCATCTACAGTCAGGAGTGGCAAACACAGCCCTGAGCTCTCAAGCACCTGCAGAGGAGGTGGAGGAGACTCCAAGGGACTACCACAAGCCAGCACCTGACATTCTGGATGGATAAATCCACCAAAGGGAAATATTGCAGAGCACAAGCTATGGCATTTCTCTTCAGAGATGAGACTCCATCTTTGCACCCTGAGTGATGTGTGGGAGATCAGGGATCACAACCTACAGTTGTATTTCTTTCAGAACTAAACCGTGGCTATGACATTCCCTATGGGAAAACAGCTCAACAACTGAGGCACTGGAGACCAGGGAAAATGTCCTCTTTGGTCTGAAGTATTCCAACCCTCAGATCCCATCACAGGGACAGCTCCAGACATTGTTCTGGGATAGCCCATTTGGAGAACAATGGCCGAAAAATCCACCACAGTGCCTGGGTGCTGTTGTTCCATATGTGATAGATCTCTGGTCACATGGAAAAAAGTGCGGGTTTGCATAAATAAAAATCAAGGACTTTCTACACAGCCAAGATTAGAAACTAAGGCCAACAATGCTGATGCTTGCACTTCCTGATGGCCAGGGTGAGCAAGCAAATGGCCGACTCTTCATTTCACCAATCCTAGGACAAAAAAAGACCAAAACATCACCCAGTGTTTACATTATCTTGTAAAGCTTGCCAGGGGAGGATTTGATTTTCTGTGGCAGAACATCCTAAGTGACCTTCAGTTCATTAATGGCAGGTCATTCTTGGCTCTGATTGCTTCTTCAAGAGTGCAATGATACAACCAGTGCAAAAACTAACTGAGAAATATAAGCTATTTCCAGATGCATCAAACTAAATAATTCAATAATCAAAAACAAGATGGAAGCAAATACAATAATAGGCAAAGGTTAAAGGCTACAGTTTCAGTCAATAATTCAGAAACAGCAGTTGTATTTCTTTCAGAATTTAAGCTAACCGAGAGAAACTAGGAAAAGATGAGAGAACCCTGTCCTCCTTCATGAAAGTCTAGAAAACCCTGCAGTATCCCAAACTATGCAAAGATACTGAAAGCCTCATTTTTTCCATAACAACTAGAGAATATGAGTTGTGGGAAATCAATGGTGCAGACAGTTAGAAAATTGAAGTTTTTGCACTGTGGCAAGCAAAGAATCCTGGTTGTATCTATCAAAGACAAAATCTAAATGCAAGGAAACCAGAAGGTGCTGAGGAAGCAAAGTTGCCAGAAGGATGTAACAGATGCTGAGTGGAGTAGCACCAGTGTGCAGAGTTACCAATCAGACAGGGAGATTTTGAAAAGTTTAGCTGAGAGAGCACTGGTGCTTAGTTTTAGGTAAATGAGATTTGACTAGTAAGTGCTGATCAAAGTTTTGCTGTCTGCTCTGTTGCAGGAGCAGGCAAGGATCACTCACGCAAGTTCTGAGCTTGTGAATTGTCAAGACGCTGTAGAATGCACACTCTACAGTCCCCTAGATCCCCAAACTATGCTTCAGTAGTTCAGTCACAGCATTTCCCATCACTATAGGTACTGGTTGGAAGGAACCTTAAAGATCATCTATTTACAGCTTCCCTGCCATGCACAGGGGACACCTTCCACTAGACCAGGTTGCTCAAATCTCCTTCCAATCTGGCCTTGAACACTTCCAGGGGTGATGTCCATGACATCTGCTGAGCCTGTGCAGATGTTTTGAGCAAACTGAGGGAAACTACTCTGAATGGCTGCAAGCCAACATGCACTTTTTGTAGGCTCTGAAGCAGCCTTGATAGCCCTGATACATTCACCCGTGCTAGTACAGGGTCTAATATGCTCTAAAGCCTGCCATATGCATCTCAGCTTCATCAGCCCCCCCCAGGCCAAGAGGGAGTAGGAGGGAATCTGCCTCTGGCTCAGAATCAGGGCAGCTGGCACACAAATGCAAAACAGCTGCTGTAGGATGAATGTATATGGATGTCTGTAAGTGTGCACAAAAGTGGGATTTTGATTATAGGATGAAAGCTGTTGTGTTTCCCTTTATGACAAAAGGTTCTTCTGCACACAAGACAATTACTCCTCACTTGTTGTTCACCATTTACCCATTTAAAAACTTTCAGTTCTCTAGTCAGGCAATAGAATCACTGTGGTGTAACAGCTTGGTTGTATCATATGAATAATGAATTGTTGAGGTTTACCAGACATCAGTAGGTTTCTCCAGACTACCAACCACTTATAAATACCAACCACATTTGCAGAAATCCCTGCTGATTCAAAACAATTTTCAAATAGGAGCTGGCACATTCGTTGGATTTTATATTCCCAGTAAATAATTTATTCAGCTTCAGCATCAGCATCTGGCAAACAACAGAAGAGAGTACTAAAAAGTCAGCAAAAGAAAAAAGAACTGTAAAAATCTATTTCTTTTTTCTTTTATTTTTTTTTTCTACTGGAAATAAGATGAAGCAACCAAAGAGACATTTGGTAGCCAAAAGATATTGTTACTTGCTGAAAGGTATTTGATTAACAAGCAAAAATGATTTGCAATTCTATAGCATTTCTCACAAAATAACCACCACAGAGAATTTCAATGAGCTTCATCTCTGGGCTGGCCAGAAAATAAAAATGAGGAACAGCTCCGTGGTATTTTATCAGTCAAAGGAAGGAATGCAGATGGCAGAAGCAGGTTTAATTTCTGATTGAGGGAAATGACAGATTTGAAATCTGAATTGACATTTTTACAGTGTTAGCTGGACAAGATAACTCAGAGACTGCACAACTAAGTAAACTGTAGTCCATCCTCTATCTGTGCCCACTTTCTCTCTCACTCATAAAAGTACAAAAGTACAAACCTAAAAGTACAAGTAAAAGTTGCTAGCTTTTGTTGTAAAAGCATCCTGGGCAAATCACTAAGGAATGGTTTTTGCTGCTGTCCTTATGAGACAGTGTGAACATTAGCTGTGAACACTTTCAGAATTTTCCTTGAGACTGAAATAAACCTAACTGGGAGAGGTTTAGAGGCCATCCAGCTTACCACAATGCACCAAGCAGGACTGGATCTGTCTCTGCCTCTTGACAGCCTCCAGTGATGAAGAAGCCCAGACCCCACAGCAGCCTTCTCCAGAGTGCAGCAAGCCACATGGGTAGGAAATGCAGCCTAACTTTCATTTAAATGTCCTTTGCTAGAATTTTAGGTAATTACTTCATTTTTATAATGGATACAGATTACATTCAACTGCCTTCAGGGCAGTTCTGACTTATATATTTGAAGATTATTTGGTCTCACTTCAGTAACTTCTCTAATTCCATTTGTCCAACACAGTTCTTCCAGCCTTCTCTCAGAATCCATGGGTTTCAATTTCAGGCATTTTATTACTCTCCTTTTCCTTCTTAGAAGCTGCTCCACTCTGAACCTGTAGAATGGCACTTGAAATAGTACGATGCTGTACCATTCATCTCAATGGAGCTGAGCAAAGTTTATCTTCATATGGCCTATGGGATTCTGTTTGTATGCCATTGTTTGGTGTGAGCTGTTTTCTTGTAGTTTCAACAATGTAACATTTTTCTACTCATTTAAGTTTAATATTGATTGATTTATTGATTGATTGTAGGAATGCAGCTTACCACCATTCTTCACAACTTACTTTTGCACAGGTTCATTCTAATCAGTTGTTTGGATAGAAATCCAGATGTATACATCTAAGAAGATAAAGCCCAGCCTCCCTCTCTCAATGCACAAAGTGATATTATAGAACTTTCTTATCAGATACACCTCATCTGACATCATTAAAAGACTTCCAAAAGCACATGCAACCAGAAGAACTGGAATATTCAGGTTAGCATGTTGCAGAAATCTGTATGCATAAACCTCGTGTACAACAGCTGAAGCACTGTTCACTGAAAGAACTGGAAGTCTGCTTAAGGAATAGAAGATACAGACTGGCCTAAAACTGACAGCACAATACAATAGTGAGTAAAAAATGGACCAAAAAAATTGCAGATATTATGATAGTGAAATCATGTAAGCTGGTGAAAAAGCAGGAACCATCCTGCTTTTATTATCCTCTCAGTCCAGCTCAAAAAAACCAGAAACTGCTATTTGAAAATAACCACTAATTATTTTAAGTGAAAAAGTATGCATAGCCAATGTCCATTTCCTAAAATGGCAATTTTCAGACAAGGTAAAACAAAAAGTGAATGCATAGTGCATTTTCCAGGGTAGTAAAATTTTAGTTCAGTCAGCTTATTATAGACAAAAAAAAAAAAAAAAGCATTAGGCAATGTTCTCACACTTCCAGTTCTGTTCTGTAACAAATGTCTTCCTAGGGAAGTGCATTAGCAAATTCTGTTGTGTAATCCCAGCAAACAGTCCTGATGTGAATTTTTTGGGGGTGCTGTTACAGCCCTGGCACTGAGCTGCTGATGCCCTCGAGTGCTGTTTGCTGTAGTAGTGCCAGGGCACTGCAGGAACCACTTGCATCTCATTTTTCGGGGTGTAGTGAGTGATGCAGAGTAATGAGACATGACACTGAATAAATTGATGGAATGAGATACAACAGGAAGAGTGGGACTGAGCCCTACAGACGAGACCTTTGTGTTGGTTAATCCGAACCTTTAATTTAATTAGATTTACGTGCAATGACAGCAGGGCATGAGGGCACAGTCAATCTACTGAGCTGCTTTCTGGGAGACACCACTCTCCCAAGATGAAATAAAATAACGTAAAAAGGTCTTTTATGTAGGGCATGCTGCAAGTTTCTTTGTTACACTTTTTATTGCTATTATATATACTGTTCCTAGTAAGTACAGTCCTCACTCTGGGAAGCAGCAGAGGACAACCCTCAGCCTGGAAGCGAGCAAGAATATCACCTTGATTGGTCAGAGATGCAGAAATAAAGATTTGATCCAATCATTATAGCACCTAAAATAGACACTGGCCTCTGGTTTCAAAAGAGTGATGAGCAGTTGCATCTGTGCATCAGCCAGCACAGCCAGGCCCTGGCTCTGCCTTGGGACAGTGGGGACACTCGCTGCCCATACTCAGACCACAGGTGACCAGCAGCTGCTAAAGGCAGCCCTTGCTGCATAGAGGGCTGAAATTCCATCTAGTATTGTACTTCGAGCCCATACCAGGCACTGGAAGGTCTCACACAGGGTGACACATTACCTACCACACCTGAATACCAGGCCAGGGACTGAAACTATTCCTTATGTCCACTCCTTTTTCCTCACACAAGAATAAGTTGGCTAGCTGCTATTGTGAATCGTGTTGCAATTACCTTTTAACTTCTATTTAAAGAAAAGGTCTTAAAGATTAATGTAAATTCTTGCATTTTGGTGCAGAGCAAACATGTCCCCATTGCACTGGTGGGAACTTTGAACTGCTCTGAGGCTGACCTCACCTCATACTTTCTAGAGCTGAAATTCAGCACATGAAGACTAAACAGGTGTGGTATCATGCCTGCAAAGTGATGGGTAAAAGAAAATTCAAACAAACAATCCCAGTTTATCACCATATCTTGATTGAAGTAATGTCAGAAATATCCTTCTTAATTGATTTGGAAATCAAAGTCAAAAACCATGCAATGACATTCTGCTGATACAAGGTAGAAAAAGGGCTCCTCTTCTGCTAATGATCTTCTGGGGTCCAGGTTGGATCCAGAACCAATACCCTACAGTGGCACACTGCCAGTGTGCTCACCCATATTCCTCTGAGGAGCAGGTTTGTCTCTCTATTGAGAAGACCTTGGCCTGCTGTAGGGATGGAAGAGAATAGGACTAGTGAACTCAGTGCAGAAAAAAGAGGCTAAACCCCAACAATATGCAATTAAAGAGATCCTGGGACTGTAAGATGGGGGAAAAATCAAGAAGAGGTCTTTGCCCTCAATTGGGAGATGTCCACATCCAGCGTGTTTCTTCTTTCCTTACAGAGGAAGTGAGCACATGGTCTGTATATTAATCTCAACAGACGTGGAGTCTTTGGATTTGCCATTTTACTTTGGATTTCCTCTTCATTTGCTCCTTACAATGGACTTGAAACTACTGAGCTGAATCTGACAGGCTGGAATTTGGTCTTGCTAGTGGTGCATTTGATCCTTTCAGCTCACACCTTTCAAACCTTCACAGACAAATGCCAGGTCTCCCTCCCAAGACATCTTGCATGCAAGGCTTGTACCAAAGTGTAGTGCCTCTGGAGCATTTGAGCAGAACCTGTTTGAAGAAATGTGTCAGCAGGCAAGATTCACAGCTCCCACATTATCCTGGTAAAGCTGATTTCTGAGGTGTGACACAGATTTCACATGAACTAACACATAAGAACACAACAGCCTCGATCCCAGACTTTCCCATCCCAAAGCAGGGAGTGTGAATTGCCTTTTTAATCTTTTCTACAGCAATCAAACATATTTTCTCCTTATTTTCTGAATTCTCTTCTATTTATACAGAGTTTCTGCCCTTGCAGATCCCTGGGCTTTGCATTTTCTACTTAGCATCTCTGATGTTTTATTTCAGTTCATTATTCTCTGCGCAAAATTCTAGTAGATCCCTTTGTAGCATTTATTATCTCCATTTATTCTCTGGTCTCAATAACAGTGCTACTTTCATTATCTTGCAGCTTCCTCTCTCTTTAAGATCATTAAGGAAAATATTCAATGAAATTGGATCAAATAAAATCCCATACAAGCTTCTCAATAATTTAATCCATTTTGATTCATTACAGCACTCATTTTTATTTTCATATTATGCCATTATCTTCATGATAAAGTTAATCCAAACTACTTTTTAACTGCAAACATCCAGAACATACTGCATTAAATTATTTAAATCTAAATATATTGCAATTATTGCTCATTTATTAACTAATTTTACAACTGCTTAAAAATAAAGGAGATTGTAAGACTTCTGCATTGTAAATCCAGGTAACTACTTGTTCATAGGTCTATTATTGTCTAAATGTTTCATGAAAGCAATTAAGCTCCCATTTTCTGCCAGGTCTGGTTTTATCACCAAACAGAGAGATCTAATTAGCACAGAGCAAGATAGATTCAATAATTTAGGAAGAATGTCATAACAAATCTTCATCACCCAGATTGCTATACCACACCCCTCACCGATGTCTCTGAGCACATCAGTGAAAGGATCTGTTCATTCACGTTTAAATCACAAAATGCAAATATGTCAGGATACTCACTGATGTTAATGTGAACTTGCAGCTCGGTAAAGAGAAATCACAGAATAAGCAAGTGCAGAAAAAGCCTCTACACAAGCCAGAGCACTCAAGCACATGTGCAATACTGTCATAAAAAAACAAGTACCTGCTGCAAATGACAAAAACAAAAAAGGGAAGAAAAAATAATTAGAAACCTAATGGCAAACAAACTTAATCAAAAGCCAATGCAGTGTTGCAGAGCATATGGTGGAAGTCTTCATTTCAGGCAAAATTGGAAGCATTCAGGCACCCTGATGTGTTCTGCAAGTGTCCATCACTCAGAGATGTTCCCTACTGCACTTCACAAGGGCCACCTAAGGGCCTTCTCAGTCCAACTCTTTTCAGCAGCTGGGACAGAACATGCTTGGGGTCTGAAAGTCTGGTTAGGGCAAAAGAGGGGAGGATAGGGAGAGAAATAACTTGTCCTGGTCAAAGAAATAACTTTGGTGTCAGAGAAATAACTTTTTACATGGTAATTAATATGTTCTGTTAATACAGTAATACTGTATTCATATGCTTATACACCATATAAAAATAGTTTCATATCTTTGCTTTAAATAGTTGTGAGACTCACCCAGACCAAACATTTCTGTCATTTCTGCCATAGATCTCCATCCTTTCTTCTGGTCAAGACAGGCACTGTACATCAAAAGAGGATAGAAGTTCAAAAGCTAGCAAAAATCTTGGGAAGTTGGATAGGCATCCAGGACTGAGCAATTGTGGACTTCCCACAATATAAGGAACAGGAGTAATCAGAAAGGGATGAGATATGCATTCAGAGCACTTTATCTTCCTGAAGATACTCTTTTCTGAAAATACATTTGTCCTAAACAACAAATGCAACACTTTAAGGGTGTTATTCAGTCATATGACTACTACAGTTGCCTGTGATGAAAAATAATTGCACAATTGAATGTAAATTTGACCTAATGAGGTAATCATGGGTTGATACGCATAAGATTGCAACTCTGGGATGAGTTGAGGGAGAATTGCCTGGTTCTGTGGCATGAAGGGATAGCTGTGTCCTGTGTTGGCCATCGGATGCAGTACAATGTCAGGCATTTCCCCTCCACTAGACAGATACTACTGTTATGAGCCAGAGGTTTACTCAGCTTCCAAATAAATTAAATCAACAGGGCCTTGTGATGGCCTAAAGCATCTGTAGCCACTTAACCTTAGCATTAACTTCAGCAGTCCATCTGTACTGAAAAAATAGAGATGGCTCCATATAAGTAGAAGATTTTCTGTAGCATTTTCACTACTGCCTGGGCTGTTCAAAGACCAAGATGCCATAAAGTAGCATGACCCAGAAAAAGAACCATGGGCTGTGTAGAAATCATTCTGTGGATCCTTGCAGCTACCGGGTTCAGTACTGCAGAAAGCAAAACCAGCTAAACATTGTCATCAGTAAATAAACAGCCAAAATACCAGTGCAAGAGCCACAGCTCATTACCCCTGTAAATTGCTGCTCTAGAGAAATATTGCAGCGTAATCATAAAAATAACTGAGCATGGTTTTGCTGAGCTCACTCACTTGTATTGCCCCAGCACAGAGGGAAAAAGGAAAAAAACGTCATCTATTTGCAATTCCTCCAAAACACTGCAAAGAATCATGTTTACAGCACGTGACTTGCTTACTGGAACCTAGCACAGAAATTCCAGTTTCTTAGCTGGATTTAGGCAGTAACATGATTTAGGTTCAAGTGTATCAAGCAACAGTAGGAAAATACATAATTTTTTTTTTTTAATTTTGATGTATGGCCACGTTCTTTACTGTGCACTCGCAAAAAGAGGACACAAAACAGGACAGATTCGTCGACTCTTTTTTCAGTAACATCTGTTGTTGAAAAATTTATCTGAGTCCAGTTAAGACAGATATAATTTGACTGTTTTTCCTTTCTATTTTAGCACATCAGTTTTGACAGGACAAGAGGAAATGTCCTCAAAGTATGCCAGGGTAGGTTTAGATTAGATATTAGAATTTTTTTTATGGAAAGGGTTGTGAAGCATTGTGACAAACTTCCCAGGGAATTGGTGAAGTCTCCATCCCTGGAGGTGTAAAAAATATGTGTGGATATATGTAAAAAAAATGTATGGAGGCCATGGTTTAATTGTGAATATGGTGGTCGTGCTTGATTGATGACTGGACTTGATCTTACAGGTGTTTTCCCACATTAACAATTCTATGATTCTAAATTATGTTGGTGCCTAGATGCTGAACTGAAAACCACTGAGGCAAACGTATGTTCTTTTATTTTTCTCAAGAATTTCTATATCCAGTCTAATTTCAAAATTCCGGGGTGCTTGGATTTATTTTCTTTTAAACTACCTAATCTCTGTAAGACCTCTGGTAATTTCTGCAGGAAGATTCAGACATGTATTTCTTATTTCTATGTTTCCTTGCTTATCTGAAAACAAGAGACTTCTTAATGATCATAAAGCGCTCTCCCTGATCTAATGTAATAAAGACATTTCTTTTTCAGGAAAGGAGACACTTTTTCCTTTCCTCTTATCTAAATAGCCTCTCTAACATTTATCTTTATTGAGTATTAGCTGCTCGCAGTTGTCTCTCCATTCATTTCTCTCTCTAAACTCTGGTTAGGTATGCTCTCTATAGCTTGGATGCCATTTCAATCACAGGGCCCAGTGGGCATGTTATGTCAATACAGTGATATTTGCAGTCTTCTCTATCTGTGTGTGTTTTATTGAACAATTTGATACCAATTGTACAAGTTAGGCTTCCGTGTCTTATGAATGTTTTATTCTCCGTCACCCACCAAGTGACATAACTTTGGGATTACAGGATGAACATGTACAGACATTTTTGCTGTTCTTTTGCATTTCATTTCTAGTTGAATAAAGAGGAGGAATAGTTCACTGACTACAGCAGTAAAATAGTGGTCTTTTGGAGAAGTGAGTTCAATTATTGGCGCTACCAAAACAATTCTGTGGCTTTATCTGCCCTGCCCAAGAGCATAAGATGTAGAGGTCCTTGATTCACTGGTCCTGGACCAGGCTAATTCCTAAAGCAAACCTCCAGAGCTGGGCCAGAATACCAATTGTCCTCTACTCCCAGACCTCTGTTGCTGCACCATGCTGGGCTGAGTAGCTAAAGGTGTGGCTGAAGTGACCTGTCACACTTTCTCTGAGTGATTCCCATTTTCACACAGGTGCCAATTCATGAGTAGGGAAATACATTTTTCTTGTGACAGTGAGCAAGGACCAGCACAGGTTGTCCTGGGAGACTGTGGGGTCTCCACCCCTGAGAACACACAAAAGCTAGATGACATGATCTTGGGCAACCAGTTTTAGGTGGCCCTGCTTGAGCAGGGGGCACTGGACTACATGACCTTTGGAGGTCCATTCAACCTCAAATATTTCGTGATTCACTGAGGAGTCAATAGTTATCTACTATAGCATGGAGATTACTCCTCTCCAAGTTCTATGAGGCTGATGAACTAGATCTCCATCAACTGTAACAGGAGCCCAGATACCCTCCTGACACTGAGTCAGCAATATCTGAATGTATATGTTTGAATCTGGAGCTGAACATCAACTCTTGTACCTTTGTTCTGTGTCAATTTGATGGTGACAATACACTGTTTCTTTCTGACAGACATGTTGTTAGAGAAAAATATTTAGTATTGGAAGAGCTGTACCACTGCTAAAGCAGATTATGACTTTTACCTTACAATGGCTATTAGCTGAAGTCCCATGATTTCTAACTAATTCTGAGCAATTAAGGGTGAACACTTCATCCAATACAGACATGCAAAGCCAACATATGCAAGTTTCAGTGTGAGGTGGAACAGTTGTAATGCTACTTCCACTATGTCATTTAGAAGGGGTCAAGAGAAGCTGAATTTTATCTAAAAATAGACAGAGTGTGACTAATGTGGACGAGTCACACTTGGGACCTTAGCCAGATGGAGCAAGACAATGAGAGGCTTCAAAACGCAGTTTAGTGAGCACTGGTGTGACAGTGCTACTGACATGATCAAGTCTTGTGTCAGTAGTGCTATTTCCTTTTATTTTGTACATCTGATGAAAGACAAGCTTCTCCAAAGCTTAATATTGCTCTGTTAATTACCTAATATATGAGCAGATGTTAACTGCTTCAGAAGTGCCAAACATTTGTGTTGTTATTCACTTCAGAGTCAGATGTGTCTAGATGGGTTTTTTTCAGAGCAATGGGCAGAGTTTGAAGGCTTAGAGGTGCAACTGTTACTGGCTTGAACTGCAGCTGTGTGGTTAAATACTGGGTTTCAAAAATTACCCTCAAGGCAGGGCTGTATTCTGCCACTTCTGTGTGTCTAGAAAAGACAGCACACACTGAGTGCTGCAGAATATGGACCATAGCTAATTAACACTGCCTCATTAATCTCATCCAGCTGAGAAAAGGGACTGGCTCCTATCACATTTTCAAGTGATCATAGAATCGTAGAATGATTTATCTTGGAAAAGACCTCTAAGATCATTGACTCAAACCATAAGTCTGATACTACTAGGTGCAACACCTATACCTCTTTTAAGTACTTCCAGACATGTTACTCCACCTCTTCCCTGGGCAGCCTGTTCCTGTTCTTGACAATCCTTTCCATAAAGAAATTTTTCCTGATGTCCTATCTAAACCTCTCCTAGCACAACTTCAGGTCATTTCCTTCTATCTTGTTGCCAGGAAGAACAGACCAATCCACCCACCAGCTGCACCCTCCTTTCAGGCAGCTGCAGAGAGGGATGAGGTTCCCCCTGAGCCTCCTTTTCTCCAGGCTGAGCACCCCCAGCTCCCTCAGCTGCTCCTCACAGCCCCTTGTGCCCCAGACCCTTCCCCAGCCCCGCTGCCCTTCTCTGGACACGCTCCAGCCCCTCAGGGTCTTTCTTGCACTGAGGGCCCAGAACTGAGCACAGCATTGGAGCTGTGGCCTCCCCAGGGCCCAGGACAGGGGGACGGTCACTGCCCTGCTCCTGCTGGCCACACCACTGCTGACACAGCTGTTGGCCTGCAGTAGAAATCATCAAAAGGGGACTAAAGACACAGAGTTTGAAAGTCTGTGACTGATGTAAGCTGAAGCCCCAGAATCAAATGCAAGTTACAGAAAAATGAAAATCTAGAGCTTACTGAATAGATGAAAGGAAGAAAACTTTCAGGCATCACACTAACAGGGCTGCATTTTGTAAATTGCTGTCAGTTTGGTCTGAAAGGATTAGGGCTGTTTTCTCGCTTCAAGTGATGACAGTACCACAGAGCTACATTTTGTTGGCTGATTTCTGGAAAAAACTTTTTCCCTCTAATCAAGAACTGCTGTAAACAGCAGTCTCTGACCTACCACTTGTACAGTTGGAATATGAATCTCCACATACACATCTAAAATGCCATGTGATATTTACCTAATTTCTCATTCTATTATAGAATGTTCTGCATGAAATAAAGAAGAGCATCTAAACAACCAAGCAGGCAGCAACTTGGCACAAAGTGATCTGTTAGAGCTCCCTCATCCCTTGACTTCTGGTCGTGCTGCTGAGAGACAAAATGTCAAAGGTGGTTTTTGATAGGCAGCTACCCAAAGTGCCCTACAAAGTTTATAACTCCAATGCAGAGAAGCTTTTGAATCAATGCAAGTCCTGCTGTGCCACTCCCACAGGCTATAGACATGCAGCATGTGATAAGCTAAGCACAGTAAATGCATTCGGGTTGAGACCTGCAATTAAAACCCAGTTTCTTTAAAAAGTACAGTAGTTATAACATCATGACATGACCTCTCAAAAGGAGAGATAAAAGCAGGTTCTAATTAATGTCTCCTCTTTTTTAAATATGCTGTATCACTCTGTGGTAGTTGCACTGATCAGAGTCCAAAAGGAGTACATGAATTCTGCCTAATAAAATTTTCCCTTTGGATCTTTTTAAACTGTGTTTGGTCTTCTCTGAAACCCCAGCTCATAATTCAGGAACTGGCTGTGTATCACTACTTTCTCCATATCTCTGCAAAACACTTGTGCACCTTCTGATGATCCACACAGCCTGCAGTAAATACAGAGGTGCATGAGGATCATCCCCATGCCTAAAACACTACTGAACACACTTGAATATAAAGAATTTCTATTTACTCAGGGATTCAATGATAATTATTTTGATTTTTTTTTTTCTAGCTGATCCAACCAAGGAGAGAAAAAAGAAAAGGAAAAATAAATAATTTCCTAAGCATTTTCGGGACATTGAAATCAAAAAGTCTATAGTCCCTACTACAAACAAAAAAAAAAAAACCCCAGATCACACCGAACTACATGTCAATTTCAGGGAGTAAAAAAGCTAATGCTGCATTTGAGTCTCCTAACTCACAAACCAGCTGCCAAATTGACTCCGTGAGGCCAGTCCAGATATGGCACATAAAACAACCCTGGCTTGTGGGGTCCCACCAATTCCCAGTCAAGACTTTCCCTAATCTGCCATCAGGCACAGAATATGTTTGTTATTATGCCTACTGCCAAAATGCTCTGGAACTCCTAAAGCTGTGTCCAGAGAATTTTAAGTATTTTTTCCTGCAAAATACAGAAGATGAATGACCCTTCTGAACTCCTTCTAATAACATTTTCCCTCTGACCTTTAATCAATAAAAGTAAGATGATGCTCAACTTAACTCTCTTTTTCCCAAATTAAGAATCTGAAGTACTTTTGGAAATGTCCTTATTTGAAATGCAGAATGCAGAGGTGTTCAGGAAAGCGCAGTATGACCTTGTTCAAGACCCCAAGATAGCATCATATTTTTTTATGAAGTAAACCTCACATTAATGAAATCCTGAGAGACAACCTGTGTTACCTAAAATAGAACATACCACAGCCTTCCACAAATCTAGGGAAGAGAAAGCTGTTTGGTATTCAATATTTTTTGTAACATCTGGACTAATAAAAGTCAGGCTCTAACCTAAATTTCTGGGATTTACGTTATGTTACAGTAGAACCAAAATGTAATAGTTACTAACGAAACCCACAAGTCAGTTCTTGCCTTTAGGCAAGAAGAAGTTTTCTTTTTAAAGAAACTTTGGAATTATTACCATATAACTATTGGCTGTGTGCAAAGCTACTGGGAATCTGCTGCTGGAGGCAGAGACCTCTGTCAGGAGCACAAGGCATTGAGTTGTGCTGGCTGCTGGTTTATTTCCCAGTAGAATTTAATCCTTAAAGCTCTCTTTTGCCAAACACCTGCACATCCAAATGACCACTTTTATATCATCTTCCCCCATTCCCTCAACAGCCACAGTTCCTCAGCCTTGCTCTTCTAAACCTGAATGGAGCTGACTGGGGCACAAAATCCCAGGTAAGATTTATGAAAGAATAACAACACCACCGCCAAGAACTCCTGATGGATGCCTGAAATAAATCGAAATGGCATCTCTCCTGATCTCTAATATTTTATATTTATCATGTTGCTCCTGAACTTTCAATCCCAGAGTCAAATCCAGTCCTGATCAGACAGCATAGGTATTGGACTTACCTGACTTAAGCTCTCAGAAATAGCACTAACCCCATGCCAGAGACACAGTCTGGTTCCAGCTTGCTGCTTTTTCAGAAATAGTTCTTCTAAATCACCTGGATCTTTTTGCTCCAGTGACTCCCCAGCCTTTCTGAACTTGCCATTGCTCATGGTGATCCAGCATTCTTTGCTGGACCCCACAGGGTGCAGCCAAACAAACAGTGAGCTATCAGAGATGTATCAGCACCCTGAAAAAATCGTCTCCCACTTATTTTGTCATCATCCAGACTAAATGCCCGAGGACCGTAGTTCTTGCTCTGGATCATACTTCTCTTATGCAAGGCTGCCTATTTGTGCCAAAGTTCTCCCCAGATGTCTCCAAGCCAATAATTAGAAATATCATCATTTTCAGCAATACCTTACCAAGAACTCAAAATCATTAGTTCTTCTGCAAACCTTACCTTAATTGTTGGCAATCAGTCCTCCCTATTAAGTAGTGCCAAGAAAGGTTCTCAACCAATGGAACTGAATCACTTGGACTGTTAATTCATTACAGTGCTTCCTGAGACAGTTTTGCTCCAGGTCACCTAGAAACTTCCCAAATATTCCCTGGTACAAGAAATAACATGGCTAAGAAGTACAGTCAGCAACTGGCCACCCTGTGCTGGATGGGTGAGAATTTAGTGCCACAGATATGGATCATCCCATACTGAAACAAGTTCCTGGCATGCTGCATTTCCTTATACAGACATAACCCCAGGGTCTTCCACAGAAAAATAGTTGAGATCCAAAAGTAAGCATAATAGAAATCATATGGTGTAAAACAAAAGAGAAAGAAAATGTTGTTGATGAGATCCTCACCAGAAATACCATCCCTTTTCCTTCTACAAGGACAGTTACCCCAGATCCCTCAGCATCATACTGTGGGAAGCATGTTCACCACTAAGATGCAAACTATCTTAAGTTGAAAATCAACACCTTGAGCTTCATCCAGAACCAAGCTGAAGGCCAGAAAGATTCAAGAGGATAAATGCTACCAAGTCCCCTGAGGAAAGCACAGCCAAGTTGGGAAGCCACTGCTTCATTCCCCAGACAGAGCACATTGCAAGGACTGAAACTCAAAGGGCACAGCCTGGATCACTGCAGCATTGCTGGCATCTAAAAAATAGTGACAATTTTGTAGATAAGAACAGGTAGAAAAATGGATGGTATCTGTTCAGTAGTACATCAAGAAGAACCAAGGACTCATCTTGCCTTCCATTTAGTGATTTTGGCTTTAACATAGGACCTGACTCTCAGTTGTTGCCTCACTTATATAATTTGTTTTCTATTTTTGTGCACAATAAATTTTAATTTCTCCTAACTCGGGCTAAATATCAACCTGATCACTCTTTCCCCATAGGGAAGCCTGTCTTGTAGCTCCATCCCTTCCTGAAGGAAGAGAGGGGGAATGTGTGTTCCCAGCTTGCTGGTCAGAGCTCGTGCTGGATGAGTTGCTACAGTGATGGACAGTGGTCATTTGAGAGGTGTGAAAATAGACTGTGTCAGGCTGAGTTCCCAAATGCAGAGCTACTAGGCCCTCAGCTTTGTGCTGCCGTGGTTGAGGGCTTAGCTGGCAAGCAGTAATTCTGCATCAACCCAACAAACTCTGCAGCCAAGGTCTCCTCGTCACGCTAAAGTACAAACTATGAATCATAATCCACAACACCTCACTACCTAAAGAAGAAAAATCAAACCTTTTTTCTGCAGTATTCATGATGTCACTGTGGAGCTCACTGGCACAGAATCTGTGAAGGCTGAAGGGTTGAGCAAGTTTGAGAATTCCAGGATGATCAGTCATTCATGGCCATTAAACTCAGTAGTACGCATGGCACCTTATTGTACCATATGGACAGGACCATTTCCAGAAAGTCTTAAACCAGAGTGCTGGGATGAAGGGTGTTACTCGAGGGCAGTGATCATTCTTACCTGCTTCATCCAAGCATGCACTGCTGGCTCTTGGTGGAGGCAGTGTCCTGGGCAAGATGGTGCTGAGGCAGCAAGGCCAGTGCTTTGGTAACATCTGGGATGGGCTATTGTATGCATGGAAAGGGCAAAGGAGAACTGAGATTATTCACAGCAAGCACTAAGGATTACAGAGTGTTATCCAAACATTTTTCCTTGAGTTGTTTGAGAAAGAGACTAAGCCTTTCTCTCCTTGACCATTGAAAGACATCCAGATGTCAGGTCCTTTGCTAAGTAACAGCAAAAACAGTTAATAGATACAGCCAAGAAGCTGTTCAGAGATGGTCTTCCTTTTATTGGAGTAGTGTGAATGTGCACTCACAAGATGAAATTTACTCTGTGGTGAAAAATTGCTAGCACTGCAACAATCTCAGCCCACTTTCCTGCTCCAAAGAGTAACTGATGAGGACCATGGTACAGGACTGTACAGGGTTTGAGTTTTCTCAGTGAGATAAACAGCTAGAACGTGCTTCACAAATGAAATGCCCTTTGATTCCAGCCTCCTGACTCATAATGCTCTGTGAGTGCAGTCTGATCAACAGCCTGCTCTGCTGACTTGCTCGAGTCTCCCCCACGGACACTCCAGATTCCAGCAGCCTGGCACGTGCCAGAGGGTCCCTGTGCACCCAGCTTACCCCAACAAGAGAAGAAGGGCCATGTGGACACGGGCTGCCAGAGAACAGAGAAGTCTCACTCTTGTTAAAGGGCACAATTCATATGGCTGGTTAAGACGGGATAAAGATTTGAGAAATAAAGAAGTATGCCTTTTCACAGGATTAAGCTTGATACATGAGTGCTTACTAACAGTTAAAGATGATTACCCATCTAATTCCAGAACATCATACTTTATGACATCTAATTTTGACAATTACAGCAAAGAATGTAAAGAAAAAATCTGAAAGAAGGGGACCAGAATGTTGCAGCTAAAATGAAGAATTAATCATTTTTACAGAATGAGCCCAGTTACATGGCATGTTAACACTTCAGGCCCTGGTTTGATTTGCTGAAATTATATGCACTTGACCTCTTGTGATGCACAAACTATTTCATTAACTTCTTACTAATAAAGTATGACAAATTCATTTAAGTAGGGAAATTAAAAGAGGAAAGAGTCTGCATCTAAGCTGGACGGTCAGCTGCCTTCACCTAATCACCTATTTCCAGGCCATTTTCTAGTCCCCTTTTAGCCCAAAAGGTGTAAAATAAAATATTTCTCAGAACAAAATACTCTACCAAGAAAAATACTCTCTAATTACCTAAGCTTACTTAAGCTGCCAGAGGACTGTGAGAGACACCTAGATCCAGTACCCACTGCAGTCAGTTTATGACCTTTTATGACCTTTATGACTTCAGGCAGGCTTCAGGCAGAAGGTAATGTTCTTACTCAAAAAATATGAGAGAACTGAAAGAGAACTGTGCAGGGCTCTATGAGCTCTGAGCTCAGGAGTGCTTTCACTTACATATAAATAGTTTTTGAAGTCCATTTATCAGAATAAAAAAGGAGAATATCTGAAGGTTTTTGGCACCTTAAAGTCCCAGCTGCTGACAAACAAACAAAAGAAAGGAAAAGAAAATAAACAGTTATCATTGTTCCAACATTAACTTGGAAGAAGCAGAAACTTCCTTTTTACCCATGGTACCATCAGAATACATAACCTACCACAGTTAAAATAACACTGATGATACCTTGTTAGGTTGATAACCAGAGCAGGAATGATGAAAATAGTCTCAGAAAGACGCTACATACAGCAGGCAGGTTTCCATTGTAGTTTGAGAAAATAGGAAATTATAGTGGATGAAAATATGTTTCTCAGGAACAGGTAAGATCACTTTCACTAGAGCTGACCATTAGCCACAAGTCCATCCAAATGGAACATGTGAAGAATCCTTGAGGTCTGAGGGATAATCAAATTATTTTAAAAAGTACAACAAGATATGAAAAAAAATTTTCCTTATTAAGGTCTGAAACTGGATCCCTAACTGAAGGAAAACAAGGAGAGCTGGAGGGTAATAGCAATCCTCTAAAAGACAAGAGATAAGGAACATCTGCTAGCAGGGACCTGAGTGAAAAAAGACCTGTCTGTGAGTGGACATAAAATATTAATATTCCCACATCTAAGTTCCTCTAGACAATGGAAGAAATAAAGAGTGAACCTTGAACAAACAAAAGCTTTGCAACAGATCTCTGTTCTGTGAAATTTAAACCCATATTTCACAGCATGTCATGATTCACAGGATGCCTCTTCACTATTGCACTTCCCAAGAGGATGCCCAGCACAGAACCCTAGAGACTGCAACACCACTGGTCGCTGAGTAGAAGGGACTAGCTTTCAATGCACTGTTTTTCTGTTGGTTGCCTGCTAGCTTGCTTTTGTTTTCCTGTGTCATTTTAATTCTGCCTGTAATCTGCGTGCATATCACATTTAAGTGTACAGATCAACATGGACCTCAGCAAGCCACTAGAGACATTTACAGAAAAGGCTAATGGACCCCTTGACACTTTGCTGATGCACACTTTGCATGTGTGCCATGCTTTCTCGTGGTTGCTATCTTCCCTTAGAGAGGAAAATAACTGGAACTTAAAGCAATTTTAATAACTGGATATATAAAGGAGTAGAATTCCTCGTGATAGATATCTGCCACTGGCATCATACTGTATAGAACTGTTTCACAGCCACAAGAAGCTTCATTTTGGAAGCAAGAGCTGTGTATTGTTGTCCTGGTTTAGGGCAAATTTTGGAAAAAAATCCTCTGGATGGGGTCCCTCTAGAAAACTACTCTGAATCGCCCCTCCCCGCAGGTGGTTGGGACAGAAAAGAAATTTCCTTGGAGGAAAGTGTAAAAAAATTGTTTATTTAACAGTCAAAAGTACTCCTTAGCACAACCAACAAAGGAACAACACTGAACAACAAACCCTCTCTGTGCCCTGCAGAGATGCCAAATTCAGAAAGTCTCTCCCGTGGCTGTAGCTCGGCTCAGTTGCTGTCGGTCCCTCAGGGCTGGGAAAGGCCGGGCCCAGGCCAGGCCCGGTGGGACACAGGTGGGAGCTCCTGGGGCCCTTTGGGTGTTTAGTCCACAGCAGGTTCAAACAGTTCCAAGAAAAAGGGAAAAAAACAAAAAACCACAGTCCGGAGAACTTCTCTGACTCAGCTAGCCAAGAAAATTTTAACAAAAAGCAAAGGAGAGCTCTCTTTTGCTGTCCACACACTGCAGACAACACAGGCTGTGTGTGAAGAAAAGCTGCAGACTCTGATCTTTATGTTTAGAAAACAACGACCTCAGCCATTGCACCGCTTCTCCTTCACTCTCAGATCCAGTTTTTAAAGGTACAACACTTATTTCTGAGCTAAACAGACGAATGGGGATACAATTTTAGCATCAACCCAGGACAATTGTTTAGAAGGCTCTTCCTTGTCTGCTGTAATGATGGGAAGATTTTTTTCCTATTTTAGCTTAATTTTTCTCCTGCCACATTTATATATCTTCAGTTCTCACGTGATTTTGTCTGTCTTCAGAACATCCTTGTTCTTCCCACCAGCATTTTTATAGACAACAACTGCATCACCTCCAGCCTCCATTTAGCTAAGCTGAACAAGAGAAGCTCCTTAAGTTTTTTCTGATACAACAAGCTCTTCCTTCTCTTGTTACACACAGTAATTTTTCTCCTGACGTTTTCTAGTCCAAAGGCAGAGCTGCACAAGTGGTCCCAAACACACTCAGGACAAAACCTTGCAATGAATCTTTCTATCTATCCACTGGAAAGAGGGGAATATTCCCTTTTACATACCTGCAGTACTGCTAGTGTCACACTTGGATCAGTCAATACATCAAGAAGTTTCCTCTGGAAAAGAAGCCAAATTCTCAGCTCCCAGAACAGCTGGCTCAGGTGGCTCGTCCTTCCTGCACTGCTGCCTATTGAAGGGACTCAAGAAGGACATACAGAGCAAAACCATTCTATAAGAGGAATTAAGATGCAGTCTGCATCTTAATGCTATATAGTAAGCTAAAATTGATGGCTGCACATCTGGCCTGTGTTATCTACTTACAACAAATTGCCAAATTTTTCTGAGTCCCTCTCTATTCAATCCAAGATTTGATGCATACTCATACCTGCTGACGTTTCGCTCCCAGCATGAGCTACTGAGCAATTTTGGAGGTACTGACTAAATTTGAAGCCACACAGGTGAAGATTTACATGCTGAGTATGCTGGAAGGTTTGCAGTGCAATGGTTCTGACAGTAGAGAACAAAACCATGATAAAGCATTGAAGCCTGGGTAAGCCTGCAAACGTACCTAGAAGACATCAGCATCCCAGCTGATGTGAGTCACTGAACATTCCCAGGCACTCCTAAGCACTTGCCTACAAGCTGCTGAATGTTTCATTACACTGCACATATCCTTCCTTTTGTGGTGTGATGGAGAACCTAATAGAACTAGTTGGTAGAAATTTGAGTCATCAAAAATACGGGGAAGACTGAAGCTTGGCTGCAGTGGCAATCAAACGTTCCCTGGGCAGGAACACCACCACACTCTGGTAGGCACAAGAGGACAAACGAACTGGAAGGGAGATGAGGTCAATGTCAGACATCCCTGTGCTGGCTGCAACAACGTGCTGCAGATCTTGCAGATGTGTAAAGCTCTTCCCAGACTATTTGAGATGAGGCAAAAGCCAGTGGTTTTGGCCAAGGAACAAATCTGAATGCATCAAAAGAACAAAGAAAGGCCTGGTGTGTCTGAAGCACACTCAGGTGAGGAACCTGTCATCAAGAGCAGGGCTGGAAAATGTCTGGGACTGAGCTGTGCCTGCATGAGGGTGAGCAAGGAGAGCGGCTCCCAAAAGGAACAGCGAGCCAGTCTCAGCAGCTCTCCAGCAGCTTTACTTCACAGGGGTTGCAGCAATGTCAAGCCAGTCTCAGGTGACAGAGAATATTTCGTCAACAGGCACCCAAAATGTTCATAGACATTGTACATGTACAATGTACAACATGTACATGCGCAACACACAATCCTGACACATGAGACATTTTCTTGTTCTAAAAAGAGAAGTGCACAAGCAGCAATATGGGAGCCAAAGCCAAATGATCAGCCAGGAGCAATTGTAGTCATCAAATTTGTACTCATCATGAGAATGGGAAGCAAGGGCTGTAAGCCACCCCTACCATGAAGAGGAAGCCCTAGATGCTGCATCCTTCCTGGGCATTGATCGATACTCAAGCACCTGGGACTGAAGCTATTTATCTACTTATTTATTTTATAACTTTATAAAATTGTTCTAAAGTGCTTCTCTTTGCCTTCTGTTTTCCCACAGATGTTTCAATATATAAATTATAGTAATTATGTATGGTGAAGAGAGTAATTTGCTTTAACAATTGTGTGAAGTGTAATTGTTATCAGTTTCATAAGATCTCTGTCCTGTCCAATTGTCCAATTGAATGATCTATACATCAGGAAAGTGTGGATGTAGAGATTATGCTCAGAGGATAAATTTTCCATATGCATTTTATTCCATTTGACTTGGAGCTTTGGAACCAAACTGAATTTTCTGGGGGAATCAGAAAGAAAAGATGTTAGAAAAAACTTTTTAGAGGCAGGCAACAATAAAGAGAAAAAAAAGCCTGTGTGTTAGCCTCATAACATTCTCACATAATAGACAATCAACAGAGGCCAAAAATGCCACAGCCAATTTCTATCTTTAACAAATGACAGGACAAGAAGAATTTTAGCTGAAATTTTCTTTCTAAGGTGTGCAAGAGCACTTTCCAACACAACTTTCTGGAGCTGGAATCAGAGATTTTCAGCAAGGCATTTGGAAATGAACCTAAACCATTCATCTCCCATTCTAATTCATTAAGTGGGACTCTAAAGAAGGATAAGAAAGGTTCAGTTTAAAGCTAAATTAAACATGTTTTATATTTTTAAATTACTGTCTCCAGGCCTCTCATCCCATTGTGTCCCATCAGAGCAGCAATTTTACAATATCTATGACTGATTTTGCTCAAGTTTCTACTGTGGCTAAGCCAGTTAAAATACAGAAGATCTGTATGTTCTTATGCATTTGGGTTCCTTATTTGCTCTATGTCCTCACAATCCCTTTTTAGTAATGTCATACAGATGTGAGTTCAGAGATCAACAATTTCACTTCTTAGCATCCATTTGTTCCTTATGGAAACTGGAGGAACCCAAATGGGACCTCTATGTTTGAGTGCTCCTCACTGAGGACTGAAGGACCCCCATATCATGAAGATATTACGTTATAGCATTTACTTTCCAATGATTTCTAGAAGCTGTTTACAAAAGTTTATATTTTGCTACCTTTTTTTTTNNNNTTTTTTTTTGTTTGCTTTTTTTTTTTTTTTTTTTTTTTTTTGTCCCTGCTGCCTGGGAAGTCGATAGCAAATGTGATTGCTCTGATATATAATACCTTTTGACTTCAACTTTTCAGTTATTTATGGCAAGATTAAACCCAAATATTATTGTGTGACCATGGCCTTTTGCAATAAATATTTCCCCTTTCTCTGTGGTGCTTAAATCACCTCTTCATAGAGTGCATGCATTTTTTAGCTAGAACTTTCAGCCTACCATGTAGGATTGGCACTCTAGGACCCTTCTCATCCCTGTGACCCCTCTCTGCACTCTGAATCCATCTCCTATGAATCACTCAAGCACAGATCAGCTAGGGTGGGAAAGCCTTTACAGAGGTCAGCTAGTCCAATCCCCTGCTCAAAGTAGGGTCACCCAGACTGGTTTACTTAGAACCATGCTTGGGTTGGTTTTGAGTATCTCCAAGGACCCAGACTCCACAACCTCTCTGGGAAACCTGTTTCGGTGCTCAGTCACTATCATAGTAAAAAATATTTCTTCTCACATTTAGATGGAATTTCATGTTTCATTTTGTGCCCATTGCCTCTTGTCCCATCACTAGGACACCGCTGAGAAAAGCCTGGGTCGAGCTTCTTTACTCCTCTCATCATATATGCATTGAATAAATTCCCCTAAGCTTTGTTGTCTTCAGGCTGAATAGTCCCAGTTCTCTCTGTCCTCTTATATCAGACACTCCAAGCATTTAATCATCCTCATGGTCCTTAAATAGACTTGCTCCAGCATGTCCAGTATGTCTCCCTTGTACTGGGGAGCCCAGAACTGGACACAGCAGTCCAGGTGTCTAAGCTAAGATATCACAGCTAAGGCTGAGCAGGAGGGAGGGATCAATGCTTGGCTTAATGCAGCCTGAGGTGCTAGAGCTGGGATCAGTGTTTCTGGAATACCTCATGGAATGGCACTGATATTCTCCTACCACCACTCCTGACAGCTAGCCTAGCTGAACAGTCTTTTCCCAGATACATAATTTTGGATACTTCCAGCAACTACGACTTGCCATTTCCTTCAGAAGCTTTTTCCTCCTCTGTCATTTAGAGCTGCTAAGACCCCAATTTGTAATAAAAATTTTGTTATCAGATCACAAGTACCTGGACCTTTCATTTTGTACCATTAAATTCCAGTCCCTTTCAATTACTGTGGTCCTCAAGGTCACCCAGTTCTTTCTGAAGATGTTACATTTGTCCAACACATAACCTTTCTCTTTGTAAGTTCTCATTACCTTTTAGAAGTCTCTCTAGTTGGAAATACTCCAATATATTACATTCTTTATTCATTTTCCTGCCCTTTTTATAACTTTTATTATTTCTCCTTTGTCCTTCATTGTACCTACAGTTATGCATCCTGGCAAAGCCCTCCATTGTCCTCTGATATCAAGAGGAATGCTTGGCATCACCCATTCATTTTCCATTCACTAAGAATGAGGGGTATGTACCTCGTAGCAGGAATAACCTAGGTGGGTAGTGCAGGTACCAACTGCAAAATTTACCAACCTAGATCAAACCAAACTTTCAGTCTGGGGCTGCTAACTTCACTTGAGAATCATTCTTGTGTCTATGATGTACTGTAAGTTCAAAACTAAGGCAGGTAGCTGCTCCTGAAATGCTGGCATGATTCGATCCGTGTAAGATGTAGCATTTAAGCTACATGCTGTGCTAGCCAGAGATCTTCACTGAGCCACAAACGATGACTGAGGGACTTCCTAAGGTCTTACAAACAAATCAGAGCTTAAAACCTCTATATACAGAACTGAAAATGTTGTCTGCCATAGGGGTATATATTCTTGCTAATGGAATTGCAGCTGTGATTTCTCTACTCCCTTTGAGAACCTCTTCAGTTGATTTAGACATTAGTATGTAGTACATGTACAGGCCAAATTAAAAAAAAAATAAAAATTTGAATATTCTTAACAAAGTGCTGGTTAGATTACTTACCAAACTTAAAGCCAATTCAAAACCTTTTAAAATCTTAATTATTTACAATTTAATTATTAGTCTCAGGCAATAAAATGACTAGATATTGGATAATATAATAAACACAATATATGCTCTTTGGGACTGGTGCCAAATGCAGGGAGAATTGTTAAAAGCTATACATTTTCAGAAATTGAGAAGGGTAGGGCATAGCCTTGGTATACCTGGTTTGCATGTAAGGCTTAAAGCATTGCAGTATGGTTTTGTCTCCTTAAAGTTATTTGTAGCTCTGTGGTTAACATAGGGAAGTCATCCTTTGTGAAGTAGTTGATAAAAGTATTTTTTTCTCTAATTTTCCGTCTTTAGACTTCTTCTGAAAAATTGAAAAGCCTTTAACCCAAAAACACATTGAAGTATCAATGTATGAAAACACATTTGACTTTTGAATAGCTATCAATAACCAGGAAGTAAATCAAGACTTCTAAATTAAAATTGAAAGATATTAACCTTGAGAGCATTTTTAGGAAGAAATCTGAAGACAGACACACTTTCAAGCATTTGGGAACCTTACAGTCTGTCCACACTAAAAACAACAGCTCTGTTTCCCCTGCGTGAAAACGCATCATACTTTGCCTTTTAGGTTACATTTCTGATTTTACGAGTACTCAAAGAATAAAAGCAGAAGGAAGAAGTGGCCCTGTTGATTATTTTAGAAGGCACCCTACACAATCAAGCAGACTGTGAGGATTAAACACTATCAGCCATTATCAGGTGGCCAAGGGGTGGAGGCAAAGGGCTGGCGGGCAACTGTGCTCCACAGCGGCTGGCCACCAGAGACCCTCCACTAACTTCTACACTAGGAAAAGTGATTAAATATGCAAGATGTGGTGAAAGCTGCTCTTGTGGTGGCATGCTCAGCACAGCCAGGCAGTAGCGTGCAGCTTGCCCGAAGTGGGGAGCAGAGGAGACACCCAGTCTGTCAGCACTGCCCTGGCACTGGAAGGAGGATGCAACAGGAGAGCAAACTAGAGGTGAAGAGACTGAAGAGAGCAGAGGAAACTAACTGAGGGAAAGTAAGGGAGGAGGGGTGCTCAGAGACCCTCCTGATCTGAGAGAAGACCTCCCTGGAAAGTCTTTAGAAAGGCCCCTTTCGGGGAAAAAACAACTAAACAAAGAAAATCACATCAAAGGAGAAAAGAATAAATGAACTTGAAATTAATTATCTGGTCACCTCTGTCAACACCCACATCTGCAGTACCCCAGTGCCAGGAATATTGCAGATAGTCCCATTCTCAGCAAATGGGATGTATGGGAGGTTAGTTGCCAGGAAAAAGGAAAAACAGGGTCTGGCATTTACCTTGACATATCATGAGATGAGGACGTACTTCTGGATTGCTACCATCCAGCAGCTGACACACACAAACGTGATCACAAATAATTTGTGGTGATTGAGTTTTTCAGATTTTTTTCTTGGTACACACAGAATCACAGAATGGGTGAGGCTGGAAGAGGTGACAGTGGGGTTATCTGGTCCAGTCTCCCTGTTCAAGCAAAGTCATCCTAAAGCACATTGCACAGGATTTCATCCAAACAGTTCTCGAATATCTCCAGTGAGGGAGGCTCCACAACCTCTAGTTGTGTGCTCAGTCTTCTTCTTCTCAGTGTCCTTCTAGTTCTAGTGCTCAGTCATCCATACAGTAGTGAAGTTCCTCCTCATGTTCAGCTGGAACTTCTGTGCATCAGTTTCTACCCATTTCCCCTTGTCCTATTGCTTGGCACCACCAAGAAGAGCCTGGCTCCCTCTCTTGGCACCCATCCTTTAGATACTTCTAGATATTGACAAGGTCCCCTCTCAGCCATCTCTTCTCAAGGCTGAACAGGCTCAGCTCCCTCAGCTTTTCCTAATAAGAAAGATGCTCCAGTCCCTTCATCATCTTTATAACCCTCTGCTGCACCTGCTCCAGGAGCTCCATGTCTCTCTTGTCCTTAGGAGCCCAGAAATGGACATAGAACTCCAGACAAGCTGACAAGGGGTGAGGTCACCTGGTGATGTTCTAGCAGCTAGTGGCACAAAAAGGAAGCAGAATGAAGCCTGGAAGTGCTCGTCCCAAGCTGCAGACAGTATGAGATCAGAGCAGACTTCAACAGAGAGCAGTTCAATATATAGAAAGCAGTCTTGGTCACCTTTTAGGAGATAAAGGAATCAGGACAGATCCAACTCACAAGAAAGAGACAAAAATACCAACTCCCTGAAAGAACTGAAAAAGGACACTACTGGGTTAGCAGTGTCAAGCATGGAAGAGGCAGTCATCCTCACAGCAAATCTCCTTTATCACAAAAACAGCACTTCAGTGACTGGCTTCACAAGGAGCTGCTGAAGCAAAATTGTTCCAGTGGGGAACAAATCCAAAAAACAAAGCGTATCATGATGGGCCAAAGAAGAACTATTTTCCTTTGACCCTGGAAGCCAGGAGTTTGATCAACATGTGCACAACACCACAGAAATAGTGACTGCAACAGATATCAAATCTCCTGGGAATATCCTTTCGTGAAGTCTGGCTCCTTTACCAGCAAGGTTTTAGTACAAGGTCTGATAGTTACAAAACACCATTAAAAAGGAAGAAGAAAAAGTGTCGTGTAACAGATTTTTCCTCACATAATGCTAAAGAGGAGGGAGACATAATATGTGACATCCAGCAAATGTCACAAGAGAAAGATGAAATTATGATACCAGTGAAGCTTCTAAGAAAATAGGTGTCACCAGGCCAGTCTGCACAAGAACAAGCAGCTCCCTGCAACATTTATTAATTGGAGGATGGAAAAGCAGTTCCATGTGAATATTGAGCATAGTTAAAATTGATTAATGGACTTCAGGAAATTTTAATTTTTAAGGAAACAACAGACAGGAAAGATTATAAGGGGATTTTTATGTGAAAAAGCCAATCAACCATAAAAAAGCCAACAACCAAATAAACAAAAAAAAAAACCCCAAGAAGACACATACTTTTCTGTCCCTACATGAATTTAGAAAACAGGACACATGTTCAGAATTTGCAGCATTTGTTTCAAAGTGCAAGAGACAGAACTGCAAGGAGCTGCTGATAATTTGTGGTACTCCTCATGGAATCTGGCAGAAATTGGCAAGCGATTTGTTTGAGCACAGCAAAGCCCTGTGCAATGATAGCTGATTATTACCATCATTTTTTACCAAGTAATTCAGCTAAGCTTCACATTATCCAGCACATTAGTGAATGACATAATACAATATTTGCCAAACCTCTGATGAGCTTGTTTTGAACAGGGCACAAGACACAAGACAATTCCAAGACTGCAGAGGATCATTGCATACAGAAGTTGCAATCTATATCAAATGTATGCATGCCTAAGCAAAATAAGATGTAAAAAGCCAAGAACAAGAGTCCCAAAAGTGCCAGTCACAGGTTTCAAAATCTTCATACATGCATGTTGAAGAGGATTTTGAGCTGTGTTCACCTTCAATAGAACCAGCTGAGCACAAGGGTACAGCCCCTTTTAGTTTTCCAAGGACCAGTACTGTCCATAGAAATATTTAAATGTTGACTGCAGCCCCAAATTCCACTTCTACAGAGCTGCTGGCCAATATCATCTTGGAGACCAGCCAGCCACACTCATGTGCTCAAAATTTCATGCCTCCCCTCTGACCAGACATGTCTTAATCATAGAAAGCACCCTCTACTACCTCCCAGTAACTGAACAGGTCAGTGAGAACAACTGCGATATTAAATACACAAGTTGAAAATCATAGAATCATGGAATGGCTTGGGTTGGAAGGAGCCTTAAAGGTCATCTTTCCCACCCCAGTGCTATAGAGAGCAACACCTTCCCCTAGACCAGGTTGTTCAGAACCGCATACAGCCTGGCCTTGTATACTTCCAGAGACAGGGCATCCACAGCTTCTCTGGGCAACCTGTTCCAGTGCCTCACCACCCTGACAATGAAGAATTTCTTCCTAATATCTAATCTAACCCTACCTTCTTTCAGTTTAAAGTCATTCCCCCTTGTCCTGTCACTACATGCTCTTGCAAATAGCCTCTCTCCATCTTTCTTGTAGCCTCCTTTCAGGTACTGGAAGGCCACAGTTATGTCACCTTCTCTTTTGCAAATGAAGCTGCACCTTGAAGAATAGTATTTTAGCTACTATGTTATATGGTCTCATGGACTGTGCTGTATCTGTAAAATTAATTCTAGATGAAGCTGATGTGAGTTGGAAGATAGTGTTTTCTCTTGAAATTAGAATATATCAAGGCCAAAGTGAAAGCATAAGAGTAAGCAGGCTTAACAGCCAGGAGAGAAGACTCCCACAACCAGATGAGCATCCACGCAAGGACTGATCACCCCTTGATTGGGTCTTTCCCACAGCTCAGCATATGAGCATATTGATGCACAGGTAACTGTTATTGAGAAAGGGAAGTGCTGGCATTTGTCGGTGTTTTGTCTATTTTCTTTAACAGAAGAAGCACCAGAAGTCAGTCATTTTCTACCTACTCACCCTGCACCAGATGTGGTGTGAAAGCAGAGCAAGTAATTTCCTTTATTTTTGTTACACAGCTATGAAAAGAGGTTAGCTTTGCTGGTTAGAGCATGATGTTTTTAACGTAAAGGTTGTGGATTTTATCACTATATGGGGGATTCACTTAAGAGTTGGACTTGATGATCCTTGTAGGTCCCTTCTAACTCAGAACATTCTATGGTTCTGTGCTTCTTGTGAAAAGTCCCCAGTTCTTCCAGGAGCATCAGGATCAAAATTGGTGTTGTTCTGAATGTGTGAATAAAGACCAGAAAAGACAAAGAAAATAAAAATTAACAATGGAAAAAGGGTATGTCTCAAAACTCCCTGAAAGGGTTCACTATCCCTATGTAAATTTTGACTACAAACCCAAGTACACACCCCAGTGAGTTTGTACACCGTGGATATATTGTAGAACCATGGACTTGTTTGAGTTGTATGGGACTTTTAAAGAGCCTCTAGTCCAGTCTCCCTGCAATGTGCAGGGACACTTTCCACCAGAAGGTTTCTCAGAGCCCCATCCAACCCTACCTTGAATGTTTCCAGTGATGGGGCACCTCTCTGGGCAACCTGTGCTGGTATTCCACCACTCTCGTTCTAAAGAAGTTTCTTTATGGTATCTAGTCTGAATCTATCCTCCTTTGGTTTAAAACCCCTTGTCCTACCACTACAGGCCCAGCTAAAAAGCCTGTCCCCATCTTTCTTATAAGCCCCCTTAAGGAACTGGAAGACAGCTATGGGGTCTCCTGAGAGCCATCTCTTATCCAGGCTGAACAGCCTCAACTCTCTCAGCTTGTATTCACTGGAAAGATGCTCCAGCTCTCAGATCATCTTTGCAGCCTCCTCTGGACTCATTCCAGGAAATCCACATCTTTCCTGTGCTGGCCCCCAGAGCTGGGTGCAGCCCTGCAGGTGGGGTCTGAGCAGAGCAGAGCAGAGCAGAGGGGCAGAATCCCCTCCCTGGCCCTGCTGCCCACGGGGCTGTGGATGCAGCCCAGGACAGGATTGGCTTTCTGGGATGTCAGTGCACACTGACAGCTCATGGCCAGCTTTATCATGTCATCATTGAGGTACAAAATATCAGAGCCAAACCAGCTATTACAAGGATTATGGCACTATTTATTACTGAATAAAAAATAATTTTTTTAATGAAAGAAGAAAAAAGAAACAATTTTTTCTAAAAAATATACCTTCAAGTCATCTCAGAGCAAAGATAAGCTGTCACACAAGCTTTTAAAAACAATCTCACAGAGTGCTCGGTTTCAAAAGTTCTTCCTTTTAGCCTACAGACACAACAGCATATGCAGTAGGGGAAGGAGAATTGTACCAAAAGGAAGAGATAGCCTGTGACCCAAAGATGCCGAAGTCAAAAACCTTGCAGAACTGCCAGTGGGGAGACTGTCTCAAAAAGAATCTCCTTGCTGAAGATGAATAGTGATAACTACATGTATTTATTAAGTTAATCTTCTTTCAATAACTGAGCAGTGGGTGGGCATATAATTCATTGAAATGGCAAAGACTTTCGCCTACCATAAACCAAAAATATAAACATGAATATGAAAGGCCATGAATTATGCACTCTGCTGTCTTTGATCATCTAGGGAGGAGAGCTTTAAAAATTACATTCAGGAATCAGCTCCAGTTACCAGAACACCTCAACATCACAAGCATCAAGTAGGAGTTGATCTCATAGCTGATCAAAAGCTGATTTGTTGCCTGCCTTTACTGTAAATACTTGCAACATATCAAGCTACCTGTAAGATGTACACATTTCTCAGCAATCAGCTACAAGGAATAGCTTGTGAGATCACTGCCTGCCAGTAGCGATCTCAGCGCAGGAATCCTTCTACCATACCTGAATGACCCACACAAAGCCATGCAGACCCCTGCTTGGATTCTCGATTGTAAAAGAGACTCAAGGTCCCTTCTCTTGAGCCAACCATTGCTTTAGCACCATGCTATCACTTTTTTGTTTTGTACAGTCAATTCAGTCAGCAATGGGAGGCTTCTTCACTTCCCAGTGGAAACATTATTATACAGAGGTAGCTGTTTTTAAATGGGGAGGGAGGAGAAAACCAAGTGTCATATAGCCTCTCGCTTTTGTCTTGTACCTGAAGACCCATGATTCCCCTCATCACTCACCTGAGGTATTCCCTACATGCAGCCACATGGTCCCGAGGGGTATCTACCGTGTTGACACTGGTCACACAACCACTGCCCACCTCCCCTGTCTCTCACCACTGCAAACTGTGATGAGGAAGCCTGTGAGCTTCCAAGCACTAAAACATCTTGCAAAATCTGCTGACTTGACCAAGAGTCATTTACTCAATAATTCACTAAATGCATCAGGTGGGCAACAGGACCATACATCAGCTCCAGCTGTCAGCTTCCTGTGCTGATTGTCCCCAGTGAGCTGCCAGGCTCTCGTGCCCCTTCTGTACTTCTCTGCAGGCTCTTGCATAGGGTCAGCCTCTGACATACACATGAGGGAATCATCAGTCACTTGAAAAGCAGCAAGGCTCTGACATTCTCACATAGAAAGAGGCAATTTCATTGAGCTGGCAACACAGACCCAACTGCCTGTGCCCAGATTATTTAGAGCTGAGAAGGGCCTGCCTGCCAGTCTTGGTGCTGGGCAGCTCCTTACTCACTCCTGCCAACACCTCACTCACACATGGGGCTCTTTAGAGGCAATATTTAGATATAGATGTTTTTCACCCCATGTTTTTCACCTTTGTCAGTAGGTGGATCGCTTTATATTTAAAGGTGAGAAATACCTCTTATTTTATACCTCTGAGCTTTTAAGTGTTTTTCTTCTCTAGGAGAGGAATCAGTGAAGGTTGAGAATAGCCAGAAGCTTGCCAGAGAGGCACTGCCCCAGACAGCATTGCAACCCATGGAGGGGAAAGGCATCAGGCCTCACTGCCCAGCTCAGCTGCAGGACAGACACGGTGCGGGAAGAGCCAAAGAGTGGGAATTGCAGGGAGAACAGGTGGCTGCTGCAACAGGGCAAATCACATTCTTTCTTGCACACTCTGTGCAGTGCCACACATCACAGCTCTGCAGCTCACTGGTTTCTGCCTGTGACGAACAAGAAACCAAGTTTCCATGGGACTCTGTGTCATGGTTTAACCACTCTGCCAGGTCTTTTCCTAAATAATGCTCTGCTCTCTTCCCTCTCCAAATTCTGGAAAAAGTAAATGCAGGCAGCTCTGAGCACTGCGGTGGGTTTCAGGTAGGAGAGGAAAGGAGGAATAGCTGAGATGGCTCATTTCAGGGACCTGGCTGAATACACCTGTAAGAAAAGGAAGGCTCATTCAGTTCATTCTTCTCACTGTGGGAGTGTTGAGTCAGAGGGAGGTGTGTGAGCTGAGGGGATTTATGAGAGCAGTGCCTGCAGAGCTGGGAAGACAGCAGCCTGTCAGAAATACCATGTCTGTACATGGAAACAGAGTATGGTGGAAGACATGACAACTGCATTTGAAGTTATTGGTTAGAACAACAAAGAAGACCAAGGGTAAATTTTATCTTTATCTATACTTCTATCTACTGTGAATAAAACATTCCCACTCCTCACACCCCTACAGCAGAGCCCTCATGCCTTCCATACTTGCCTCTGCATCCTTCTGCAAAGCTCTGCTCCCCCAGCCCAGGGCTTTGCCCTGCCCTGGGAATGCCCTGCAGCCCAAACAATACCTAACAAGTCCCTGACCATGGTTCTACAAGAAAACATTTTCTGGAAGAAAGTTCTGCTGTACATGTGTGTGGAAAAAAAGTGAGGGAGGAAGAGGAAGATTTTCTTTGTGGCTGTGATGAAAGCACACAGAAGATGGAGGAGAAAATGCCCTCTTTGGCTTCACCCTCTTGCTATGCATGAACATGCCATCTGTCTCAGCAGCCTGAGGAATGAGAGAGTAAGAAAACTGAAGGAGAATAAACACAAATAAAGATTTCTTAGCCTAAGAGCAGCACATTCAAGTGGACCAAGTGGGAATAAGGGATTTTTAACATCTGGTAATTTTTTAGATCACAGAAAGAACGCCATAAAATGTCTACAGGTTAGAGAAAATAGAAGGCAGGATGAGAGAAGTCACCCTATTCTTTACAATTGAGAAAACTGTTCATATGATCCAATTTGACCATTTTCTTCACCAGCAAACTGTGGAGATCAAAAAGATAGATGCATTCAAAACTGGGCGAATAAAAATGTATGCAGGGGTTTTAATACAAAAGGTGCCATCTTTGGTTCTTTCTGTTCTTCAGCTACAGATTGCTGGATCTGGGGACTTAGAGTATCACTACATATCTGGCCTCTTCTCATGCTTTTGTTATTGATCTATGTCAGATAGAGGTCTTGATCTGAACAGAGTTTTGCCTGACCCCACCCATCCACAGTAGATCACACAAGATCTTGGAAAATCCAGTATGTTCCTCTTTCTCCTCTTCCTTTTCTTTTTGCTCTAACCAAGGTAACTTTCCACCAGAATATATTTGGAAATGATAGATAAGTATGATGTCAATTTGGATAGAAATGGATGATTGATCTGCTTGTCAAATTCCAGGGGATTGACTCATTTGTGATAAATGTTAGGGAAACAACTCAGGGTCTCCAATAAGGATGACAGGTCATTGTTCCAGACAGCAGGTCTGTGACCATTCCACATCCTAAAGTAGCTCAAAAGCAGAGCACCATAAAGCAAAGTACAGATATGAAATGACAAAGAAACCCCACCAACATTTTTGCAAAAGCCTGTTCAGAAGTGTGAGGTGAATGAGATGTAAAAGAGCCTCCGCTTTCCTAGTGCTAACAAGCCAGTTCTCCAATACATCTGCACTGGACTAAGTGCAGGGACCCTCTCTTTGAAATAGTAAATTAGCTAATTAAAAAAAGGTTGGCTTCATCTGACATGATCTTTGCCCTGCTGCTCTGAAGGGGAAGACAGTCTCATAAGGAAGCAGGCTAGGAATCTGCCATGTTCCCTCTAGGACACAGACAATGATTCTATTGGCATTACTACCATGATCCCACAGCCTCAAGAGGGCTTCAGGGCTATAGGCAAGGTTTCACTGTGACAGAGAGCTGATCTGGCACTAATGATGTGAAACACAGCAACGAAGTTCGGTCCGTGACAGAGAAAAATTTCAATATATGCTCCATATCAGAAGCAGAGAACAAGAACATTATTAACTAAAAAGGAAGATATAACCCTTCTGCCCTTGACTGACAAAACTGCTGGATACACCTCTAGGCAACCACTTGGAATATTGTCTTTGGAGTTGCTAATTTCCACAGGAAAAATTAATTCTGTTTACTCCCTAAAAATGTCATTATAAGTGTTAATTTGTGCATATCCTCAGCTGTATTTTCATGTGCACATTACACTGAAAAGTCTCTACAACAATGGCACAAGCCTAATGACAGGAGACTATAAAATGAGGGAGCCCTCCATTGAATATAAACTTTCTTAAACAATTATTCCAATCCAACCAAGCAAATTGGTCTCTTAGGGGAGAATATGATTTTGCTGAGGAAAAGGCCTGCAGGATCAATGCTCCAAGGCCCAGAGCTGCTCCACAGGCACATGGCAGGTGGATGGTGTTGCTCTGTGCCTCTCCCAGTTGCCATGATATGCAAACAACAGTGCTCTTTCCTTGCAGCACTCCATTGGCATACCAGGAATTCCTTTGAGCCCCTCAAAAACAGTCACCAAATCAGTTGACACATCAGTAAAGGAATGAGCTGCAATATCACTGCAAACTAAAATTCATTTAATTCAGTTACACAGAAAAATTCAGCAAGTCTTTCTGTCCTCATCATAGGCTGAGACAGAGCATCTCAAGGTTCCTAAATAATGTATTAAAAGCAGAAGAGTTAGGTCTCCCTTTAGTTTCTATGGTTCTTTTGTCAGCATTTAACATCACTGATCACAGCCCCTCTCTTTTCAGCCATGGAAGGCACATTGTAGGATTTTCACACAGCAAGGATTGTGTCAAAGTTGTTCCAGGACAGACAGCCAAGTGTTCTGCTAGGTGCTCTGGTGAGACCCTACAGCAGAGACATCATCCCCCTGGCCAGTTTTGCCCTCTGGGACATGAGGGGCTTTTAGCATGACTGGAACATACTCCATATCCCGCCTTTGTGCTCAAGGTGTGTTTCTGACAGACACACATCAAACATCAGCAACTTCCTCGGGACTGGCCATCAAAAATAACCCAGGTAGCATTACGTGCTTTGGTACACCAACCCTGTACCCAGATGTGGAGTATTTCCTCTGGTCCTAGACACATCTTGTAACATCAAAGTTGAAATCACTTACTGTAGTTCCAGTGCTAGCCACTGCAGCCTTATGTTTTCTGGTTTGCCTTCTCATAGGTCCTTTTACTTCAGCTAAACTTGAGCAGGATAATTCCATTAGCTTTTCCCATAAGATGATGAATTTTCACGCCACTGTACCAACTTATAGGAAGTATTCTTAATCAATCCTTCCCTCCAAGAGAAATGGTCATCTTCTCGGACAGCTATGACCATTCTTCATTTCCTCATGGGAAGCACAAGCAACCCAAACTTGTGCAGACATGACTGTCCTTCATGGATGTCATAACTAGAGTTTTCCACTCTGGTGATACCCTCCAATGTACTGGCACTTTTGTTCTGAGAAGGTTAATAGGAGGTCATCACCAGGTAATGCCAACAAAGAGGACAATAGCCAGCTCAGAGTCCAGACTCAGGTCTATGGAGATTGGGTCCACCCCATAATGTCAGTAAATCATTTTTCAGAACAGCAGTTTCTCCCTGGCCAACGTCACTTCCTAGTTATCATGGCTTGCTCAGCCCAGAGGAACAGTCAGCCACCTGGCATCTCTTGGCTGTTTCTAGAGCTTATTACTGGATGCACATCAGAAACAGTTTAATCTCCTCAAAAAACAAGACCTAGAATTAATGTGGTGTGAGTTTACTTTTAGTGTCCACTTTCCATCCAGAAGCCCTTGCCTGTACTGACAGAAATAATGTAGAAATTCTTTTGGTTTCAGTAGTCATATGTATGTGTCAGCCATGTTTTCAAATAAAATCAGTTCAAAAACTCCTGGGGCTGATTGTTTTCTTGGAGGGTAATTTGTCCCTGTATAATTTCATCTCCTCAGCGAATGGCAGCAGGTTGATGCAAACAAGCCTTGCTGCCTCTAGGCTCTCAAGGCCCCTGCACTGTTGTCTCTGCAGGTCTATACATCCCAGGTTTTTCTGCAGAGGCCTGTAGTAACACACAATTTATTGATCTGCAAATAGCTCAGAAATTCAAATTACAACCATTGCAGTGGAAAAAAATCCCATGGCGTTCTCTTTAACTCCTCTGCTAAAAGAAAAATCACAAAGTTTCGCAAGAGCGAGGTGCCTGCTGAAGCTTTCCTTACATTGTATTTGTTGAATATGACTTCCCATGCCATATTTCATCATGAGCAATGATGGCAGATTTTTGAAAATTGCAGAGAAGTTTGAATATTTCTTTGCATTCACGGAAAGTTCTGAGGCAGGCAGGATTGGCAGGATATCTTGCTTTATCGAGGAGGTAATGCCACAAATAACCAAACAGAACAGGTGGGACTGGCCTTGTATTTGAGGGGTTGGGTAACCACAAAAATAATAAGCAACAACAACAACAAAACAAAATAAAAATCAACAAAAAAAAAAATCAGCAGAGAATATCTGTGATAGATTATCCTCTTTTCCTTTCTTATTGGCAGGTTGCAAGAATATGCCATGCTTCCCTAATGCCTGTCCTCATCTGCTCCACACCATGGGCAAGTCAATAAATAAGTAATACTCAAGTGCCCAGACAGTTGTCTGTAGTCCCTAGAGAACTGTTCAGGGCTGAGTTGGTCCCCAGGGGCCTGTCCAGGATTGAGTCCCTACTGTGGCCCTTAACCAGAAAAATGAATCTCCGGACAGGAGATGGAGCGTTGGTCAGGCAGACCTGAGGCTGTGGATGAGCTCCTATGGGAAACAGGGGCCATTACACACCATTTCACTTTGCAAAATGTGGCAAAACACACCCCCTTGTTTTTGCCTTTTCTAACATATAAGGAAGGACACAT
Organism: Thryothorus ludovicianus; assembly: GCA_013397245.1. Taxonomy (NCBI): domain Eukaryota; kingdom Metazoa; phylum Chordata; class Aves; order Passeriformes; family Certhiidae; genus Thryothorus; species Thryothorus ludovicianus. Next base: position 199,551 of record VZTB01003870.1, read on the forward strand.
AACAAGACAAAGCAGTTTCTCCTCCTTTCTCCAAATCTCTAATTTCTACACTGCAAACTGATTGAGAGACTGAGCAAACTTCATCCACCAGATATTAATGAGGCCTCGTCATGTGCTGCTGCCATATTTCCAGGTGCTCTAAGAAGCCAGTGAAATACCAGAACCTAAAGAGAACAGAGTACAACAGGAACCATGACCTTGGTTTTCATCACTTAGTATCACTTCACCATAAGCTCAGTATTCCCCTTTAGAGAGGAAATGTTTTAACACTGATGTGCAATATTGAGTTGCACTTATCCCAAAGGTCACAAAACAGATAAATCCAGGAAGATGGGTTGTTACAGAAAGACTATTAAATTATCCTGTTTGGAACCAGAGTAGAAAACAGGAAAATCATTTAACTTTTGTGTTGAAATAATATTTGCTGCCACAGTCTGGTTACTACCACCCTTCTTCTCACTGCCAGAGCTCCCCTGGATGAAGAAGAGCAGGGACCATTACTCCACCCTGCTCCTCAAGAAGCCAGCTGTAGACATCCCTGGGGGATCTGCCAGCCTTCCCTTCACAGGAACAAGCTACATGACTGCTACAGAGTATGGATCCATGAATAAGGGTGTAAATGTGGGAAAGGATCTGGGATTATTCTTGTCTGTGAGGTGGTAACAGGTACCTTGCTTGTTAGAGGTTGTTAGAGCCTCTGACTCCCCTCTCATACTCTGCTCTGTGTTCCACGCAGATCCTACTTATGCATCAAAGACAGCAAAAATAGTGGTCATGACCTACATCTCCAGTCCTCATGCTTTTTCTTCCTGTTCAATTCATGTTTCCTTCCCTCCTGAGCAGGTGTCTCTAATCTTATTCTCTAATGCTACCTGCATGTCCTGAGGCTCAGCTTCACTCTTACATCTGCATCTCCCCATTGCCTTCCAAAGCCTTTTCTACTAGATCAGTTATTAATCTAAATTGTCCATTCCAAAATGGTGTGGACTTGAAATCAAGGAGGGACAGAGAAAGAAAGTGGGAGAAAGAAAAAGAAAAGGAAGAAGGGGATATGCACAAGATCTGAGATTCACCACAGCTCCTTTCTGCTCATATCCATGTGCATGTTGCTTCCAGAGGCATTTGTTCTTTGCAACTGATGGTTTCTTTATTTTTTTTTTTTTGCATAAATTGCTGTGCAGTATTACGGCATTATGGAATTAATAATGAATAATGCAATCTCTCACCTTCCCACTGGAATAAAATCATCATTTGATTTGTGAATAATTTACTTGAACTCCCATTAAAAGACTTCTGTCAGAGATGGAACATATTTTTTTTAATTATTAGTGGTTCTCCTCATTAAAATAAATAAAACAATAAGTTGAATTTCTAAATGACCTAGTGTTATTCAGAGACAAGTGCAGAGTAAGTTATTTGATGAGGCTGATAATCACAAATAAATTAATCAAATTTTCTTCTCATAAATTAAAAATATTTTTTTAGAGAACACATCAGAAATATCCTAAATGAGAGCTTTAAGATCATCAAACAGCAGAGATCTCTCTTCCTTCTCTCTGACATTTCCTGTCTTGAAAAAGGTTACTTACCAAAGGATCCAGATTCATTCCATGATAAGGTGGGTGGAAGTTTCCATTTCATCTCAGCCAGTGTTGAATGAGATGCAAGTTCCTCATTCAGGCCCCAGTGGCTGCAGCTGGACACCTCTGTGCCTCCCCTCTTCCTCCAGACAAACTTCCAGGAATTCACTGTTTGGACATGTGATTCCTTTTTTCTTCTCTTTTTCTTCTCTCAATAATATAAATTTGAGTTGCAAATCTTACGTAATAAAATTCTCAATAGAGTAAGCAAAGTGTAGCTCATTCAGGTGACTTCCAGCTGGAAACCACAAACAAGTGGTGACAGAAAAGCTGCAAGGAACCAGAGATGTTCAGCAGAATGGTGTTACAATATGTTATAATTGTGATAAACTGAAGAAACAGTCTGAAATTAATAATGTTCATCAGGACAAATATAAATTTATTCATGTCAGAGAACTTTTGCCCAGATGAAGAAAGACTAATACTATTAAGAGATCTCCAGAAATTTACTTCTGAGCCCTACTGGCAGTGTTCTCATGAGGATGATGTTGAGATAGCAGGAAACAGCTACATAATCTGATCAGAGTTTTCATAAATTATCTGTTAAAAAATACCTTAAAGTCTTCCCTGAACAGCAGAGGAAGGGCTACTTGCCTCACTAGTTTTCATTTTCCTTTATCTTGTTCCAGAGTGCTATAAAATCCACAGTAATTAAGTTTAAGCACCTATAATCAAGGATCTTGAAGGAGGATATAAGAGAGAGCATAAGCAGCACTGACTCTGATGCCACCACCATGACAGTCATGGGCAAAGAGGAGCCAGAAAAGAGGGCACAGAGCCACCAGCAGAAGGAGAATAAATCTCCATCGCTCCTCCTCTGCACCCCTGCATAGTGCCCCCCAACACTGTGTCAGGCTCCAGGGGACTAATGCCAAGAAGGGAAGTTGTCAGCATGAAACTTGACTCAGAAAGATGGCTTCTCCTGAAAAAGGCCAAAACAGCAGGTCATCCAGAGTGGGATTCTCCAGAAACCCAGTACGATCTCCAAATCCCTTGGACATCTGTCAAACAACAAACACATGCAGCAAAACATGCCTGCTCCTATCAAAACCCCATCTCCGGTTGCACAAAGTCCATTGCAAATAGAGCAAAGACCTTTTCCTCCCAAACACATGACAGCTTCTGGCTGAACTGGAGTGGTAAGCCAAAACAAATTACTTGGGGATAAGAAGTGCAGTAAATACACCAACACTTAGCTCATCTCACCAAGCACTCACAGGGAGAGGGGAAAGGTGGGGTATGTAGTCCTGTACACTGAAGTCTTCTGGTTGCCCTTCTGTCGAAGACATAGCTTTATGCAATTTTAATATTCAAGCCCTTTCTTTTAATCTTCCAAAGCTAATTGGGAAAACATGTACATGTTGCTGTCCTTCTAGGAAAAAGGCATTTTGCAGTCTCGTCACAGCCAAAAAACCATTTCAGTTCAAAACTTACATCCAGCCAGGCAAGGGCTCCTAAAGACTGGTTTGCTTTATTCTTCATCGGTGAAGTTCAGTCAGGAGACTTCTATAGATGTGGCTCAGGCAGGAGTCTGTGGTCCCTGCCAGAGGCTGATTTGACACCACCTGTAACAGAGAGCTCTGATTCCCCTTATCTCCTGCTTTAGACCAGTCCCAGTCCAGTGTGCTTTGGTCCACAAGGTCTTTTCCATACGCACAGCAGCCACATCTCTCCTCCTGCACAGACCCCCTGTGCCACCCACCACTCCATGGGATGCTCCAGCTGCCCCTGGCCTACACCTCACCTGGGGTTCCCTGGCTAAGGAACCCTCCATCACTGCAGAGTTCCTCAGGGGCCCATGAGCTGCCTCTCCCTCTTCTGAGTTTGTCTAAGAGCAACCAAGAGGTTAAAAATTTTTCATAGACGAGTGAAGAAGCAAGCATCAAGCTGGGTAGAATAGCTGCAAAGATTTTGTCCCTCAAAGGGGAAGGCTTGTTTGGAAGGGGTTAAACCTTTCCTAAAATACCCAAGAGATTTAAAATACGACTTTCAAATCTTTATTAATCATATACTCTTCAAAGATTTTCCAAAAATATGTAAAAGTACTTTTTCTCAGTAGTGACTTCTTCTCTGCCAAATCATAAAAACATTACAAATCATTTCAACAGTCTGAAAGATTATTTTTTAAAGTAGAAGGTAATGTTTTCTTTATGCTTATAACTTCAAAAGCAACAGTTTATACACCCAGAGAGACACAGTTTAAACTAACTATCAACCAGATAATAATGTGCACTCAAGACCCTGTAAAACCAGAATAAAATAGAAATTCAAGTGGCAATCTTACTACATCAATCAAATATTAGTGCTAGTGACCCTCTTTTACCCAGAGGACTTGACACTTCAGATTTTAAAAGGTTGATGAAAAGATCTTAGGGATAAATCTGGAAATATATTTAAACTGTGGGAGAACAGCAATTTAAATTATGATAATATGACCTATTAAAGAAAGAAATTAAAATTTCCCAATTGATTATGTTAAAAAAGCTCAATTCCACAAGGACTTGAAACATCAGTTATGTCTCAGTTTTGAAGAGGTGGAGAGAATATGGACATTTTTTTCCCCTGGCTATTCTCTGGCTATTTACAGAAGCGATCCTGTGGTTGACAACCTTCTCCAATTTTCAAATCCCTAAAAATTTACAACAGAGTGTCCCATTAAAGAAAACACAAACCTGCTCACAAGAGGCTTGCTTTACCTGTTTGCTTTCACTGATCTGTCAGGAATAGTTTGTGGGAATTAAGGTTTTCAGGAGCAGTAGCCCACCTCTGTTGAGGACAGATGCTCAAGCAGCTTGCTGTCAACTCTTGGCATGCCCAAAATGTCACCTGTGTTTGGATTTGCACTCACATTCAGGCACAGGTCCTGGTGAGCCCGTGGGTGGGAGGAGAAGCTCATCACCAGCAGATGTAATTAGTGGAATACTTCACCCATATGAGCAGCTTGATGGCATGGGCTGCAAGGGAGTGTTTGCCATCTAAGGAAAGGACAACTCCAGTAAAAGGGGATGGACCTGCCTGTGCTATGGCAGGCCTGAACTGAAGGCCCATACTGCCAGATTTTCTCTTGACACTCATTCAAGTTCCCATAAATCAGAGTTTCTTTGGAGAAGGATGTCCAGTCTTTGGAAATGGATGTCCAGCTGCCCTGTGCTTTGTGCTCTGCTCCTGACAGCTTGGCCCATCGTTGGCACCTCCTCTTTCCCTTCACACTCTGCTGATGGATGGGGCAAGAGAGCAGAGCCAACAGCCCCAGGCAGCCTCTTAAACTCACCTGAGCAATTAGTTCTACTTCATAAAAGCAGCTAAATATTTCATTCTCTCCCTGGCACAAGGTAGCAGAGGCAAGAGGGAGGCAAGGGCCTGCCATGAGAGAATTGTAGGACTCAAGCCCTTCTTTCACCCACCAATTCCACTCCCAGACACAGTGTCAGTTTGGCCCTTCTCCTTCCAAACTGCTAGTTGTTTTAGATGCTGTCTTTATGGGTTTTTACACAAAGTCTAAGTTTTATGTACTTGTGAAATTCCAAAATTTAATAATACTCACAAACCAGAATTTTTACATTCTGGCCAGCAAAGTCATCCAAATCTTCTGCTGCAGGGACCAGGACAAGCAAAGTGACTTCATCACCATTGTTCTCACCCCTGATACTCACCTTCCCTTTATAGGATCACCTTCTGCATTTATAGTAGCACAGAACCACTGAGGACAGTGCATGTCATGTTCATCACTAAGGCAGGACATCATGCCAATTATTCTTCACCTCTCTTTTACAGCAAACAGGTAGAAAGCAGAAGGAGTTACAATTCTCCTATATTCACTTTCACAGCTTCCTGAAACTTTTTGTTTATTGTTGTAATTTTAAATGTCGCATGATTATCTGAGCACTAGAAAACCAGAACTAGAAGGTTACACAGACATTATATAAGTAACAATGAGATTAACAATTCAGACTAGGGAAAGTTGTTCAAAACTTGTCCTTTAACTGAATAAACATGTGTCAAGTCATGCCTCTGCTGGAAGTGTCTATTTCCATAGCACTGGATATCAGCTGTGTCCTGTGTGCCCCCAAATTAAAGAAACATATCCATTGGCATATGACTAGAAATTACAAGAGAAGGCCTGTGCTGCAGAATAGAAAAGGGTTATGTAAAGAATTAGATCAGCGTGACTCATGCTGAACATTGGGTTTGAAGAATGTTAATAGTACTATCGAGTATAAAGCTGGCTCTTACAGTTAAGATTGCACTTGGAATTTCCATTATAAATCCTATTTTCGAGGGTTTATAACTTGGCTGTAGTATAAATTCAATCACAGCTAAAACTCAACATACAGAGTCTCATCACTGGAAGCAAAAGGTTTTTTTGGAGAAAAATCCTTCTGGTTGTTTGAGGTCAAGGGAAATAAAAAACCAGTAGAGTCATTAAGGGAGAGTTGATGTTTTCTTGCCCTCCAGTAAATTACAAATGACCTCTGTATTTAAACTCAGGATTTCATAGGTCATTAATTCAGAATGGAGAATGCTATCTCTAGGTGTATGGAAATACAATTAATTAAAAACACTTGATCTGTTACCCTGAAATATCTACTAGGAGGCACATACAGCAAATTTTTCAAAGTTTCAGTATAAATTTTGACATTCAGAGTACCAGATTTCAACATTGGCATTAACTGAAGAGCTTCCATCAATTTCTGAGCCACTAATGATACCACATATCAAGCGTGGAGCTGCTTCCAAGTACATTTGGCAAAGTCATCCTGTTGGCACCAGGATGGATCCCAGAGAAGAAGGCAAACAATGGAGACTTCACAAGTCAGCTTGGGTACATACATGTGTCAAATTCTGGCTACACCAGAAGATTCCTGTGACCCCCAATCTTTCCTTGTAAGCTGATGTTGGGTTGTAACCCCAGCCAGGACCCAAAACTGACACAGCCACTCAATTGTTCCCCCACCAGTGGGATCAGGGAGAAGACCAGGAGAGTAAAAGAAGGAAAACTCATGAGTTGAAATAAAGACAGTTTAAAAGGGAAAGCAGAAGCTATGCATGCAAGCAACAAGAGATTAATTCACCATTCCCTTGGGCAGGCAGGTGTTCAACCATCCTCAGGAGACCAGGGGCCCATCACACACAGTGGTTACCTGAGAAGATAAACACCATCACTCCAAATGTTCCCCCTTCCTCTTTCTCTGCACTGTTTATACACAGATCATGATGTCAGATGGTCTGGAATGTCCCTTTGGTCAGTTGGGGTCACCTATCCTGGCTGTGTCCCCTCCCAGCCTCACAAGCACCCCCAGCCCCCTCCCCAGCATGGCAGCACAAAAACAGAAAAGGCCTTGGCTCTGCATAAGCCCTGCTCAGCAATAACAAAAACATCTCTGTGTTATCAGCACTCTGTGCAGCACAAATCTGAAACACAGTCCCACACCAGCCACTGTGAAGTAAATTAATTCTATCCCAGCCAAAACCAGCAGGTTTGACAAGACCTGCTCAGGTGGATAAGCAGTGATTTAAACATGGTCTGTGCCTCCTTGATGTGAAACACCAAAATATATCCCAAGGGGGTCTCTTGCTCAAGCCACCACTTACCTGGACCTTTACTCCCTTCCCTCTCCCCTCATTTAACAAAGCTGTTTAATAATAAGCACTTAAGCCATTTTTTATAGTGCATTTTCAGTTGCATAAGCACACATAAGTTGAGAAATGACCACCACTTCTACCAGCTTCTATAAGATATACCTTTCAGCTAGTCCTTTGCTGAGGTCTTTGTTTCCACTCACTTTCTATGCAAGGAGAAGTGCAGGAATCCATTAAAAACTAAATATGTACCAGGTAAAGTTTAGGCCAACCGTGAGGAAAAACTCTGCCCAAAGGGGTGTTATAAAACAAGAGAAGTCACTTGTGTATTTTTAAAAGCAGGATCATAGGAAGTATCTGAGTCTTCAGGCACTTCTAAAAAGATGGGAGGCTTGGGAAGGGCAGTGCTGGCAAGGCCAGAAGTGTGACACTGTTCTACAGGATGTGGCACTGTGCAAGGAAGCCCAGGCCAGGACTGGAACAGGCTTCCCACCAGCCAGTGAATAATGGGGCTCCCAAACAGCTCAGCAGCCCTGGCCTGAGGATGGGCTCACCACAGGCTGGTCCTGCTGGCAATGCAAAGCACTTCCATGTGCTGCTGTACAAATGATTTACTTTGGGAAGAAAAGAAAGGAAAATGTTCACATTGGCATCAGGCTTGCCTTAGGTAAGCTACTTTCATTTCAGATCAAGCTGTTTAATCACTCCTTCTTAGATCTTTGGCATCAGTAGCAGTGGTTTGGAGGGTTAACAGCGCTTTAATGATGTACGGTGCAAACTAATTGGAAGCTTCTAATTGAGTGTTTCTAAATGGAAGGAATTAATTGCATCTATGAAAATTTGATAGGGCTCTTGTCAGGTGTCCATCTAGATTGAAAGCATTTTCCCAAAGCTGCTGAGTTAATAAGTTTCTTAATTTCATTGAGGGAGATTTTGTTTCATTAACTTTACTTACCCACATATTTCTAGACTTATCGAAACAATTCCACTTGAATATCAGAGCACCTTGATGTATCTCACACACGACTCCTACAAGGACCCCAACTGCAGGCCCTTGAGACAAAATGTACAAACCTCTCCAATAGTGGCTCTGATCTTCAAATTCACAGTGTGCTTTCACCCTGTTTTTTTCCCCTTCAGGTGAAATATGCATTGGCTAATGAGCATTGCCTGCCATTGTCCACAGGAACCACAGGGTTCAGGTGGTGGAAGTGGCTGCTTGATCCCCTGCAGGGGCAATCTCGGGATCTGGAATGCTTGGCATTTGGTGGGCTTCATCACAGCGCTGATTTTTCTCTCTGTTTGGAATGACTTCAAGCCACTCAAAATATATTTTAGGGTTTCTTTTTCTGCATAAGAACAGTGTTAAAGAGTGTACAGTGGGTTCTACAGCATATGACAGCATGGCAGAGCCAGCACTTCACCTCCTATTTAGAAAGCAGTGTTCTGCCCATACATCATGAAGCAGTGCAATAAAGCAGAAGGGTCCCATCCTGCAACATCAGAAGAGTCTATCTGGGAGAAACTTAATGATCCCTTTAAAAAACTGGTGATGAGGAAGACATATGAGGGGTAGTTTATGAGAAAATTGAGGAGCTTACTGCAAAACTTGTATTGCTGGCAATATACTGAAGGACTGCAGTACTCTCTCCTTGTATTTGAGACAATAAATACAGACAAGCAGAAAATATTTTTCCTCAGTGTCTGTGCCAGTAAAAGATAATGGTTTAGGCATTTGCTGCACCCTCAAAACACAGAATCTGGGACCTTTGCAGCTTTTCTAAAATTTAAGAACAATATGTCAAGGTCAACCATACAGTGCAACATTGACTTCAGAGCAAGGCAAAGAGGAGAGGGGAAAGCACTGCTGGCAAGGACAAGCAAGGGCTTAAGAGCAGCAGGGGCCAGGTTCAGAAAATAACCCAGAGACCTGACTACATCAGTTGGACCAAATTGTGGTTTCAACAGTCGAGAGACAACACTGACAGCTGCTCTGGGGCTGGGGAGGAGTAAGAGTCTCCAGGATGAATGGAGAACAGGTGAAAAAAGGTTTTAGCCCAAATTCCAAGCACTCTGCAGTGGGAAAAATGTGTGTGAATTCCAGGATTTAGGAATACAAACCCAGAATCCTGGCTCTTGACCAAGGACCATCATCAGCAGCCACACTAGCACTGCCAGATGGAAGAAGAAAGGATCCAGTTTGGGCCCCTGCTTCTCTAGAAATACCTTCCTACAGTCAAAAGAGAGGGACAAAGGAGACATCAGGTGTCTTTTGACTCTGAAGGGAAATAAGACTAATAGTAAACAGTGAATAAAATGTAAAAGCAAGACTTCACAAAGTGACAGCAAAGTTAAGTCACCAGTGACCAGTAAGTAAAGTAGATTCATGATCAAAACTGAGGTGACTATTTCTTATTTAGGATCGTAGTCCATTATTTCTAGAAGGTGGAATCAAGGTCTGGCCTCATACACAACTGTAACTCATGTAACTATTACTCATATAATAGCCCTCAAGTAATACACAAGATATTGTAAACAGAGAAGATAATTTACTGAACAATCGTGTCCCCATGTCACAGATTCAAGTGACAGAGCAGAGAAAGACATCAGAGACAGTCAAATGGACAGAAGTGTGTTTATGGGTGGTTAGGAATAAAACTGCCTTGTTTGCTTCAAACTCAAACTGGCACAAGCCCACTGCTGAGGCTGAGCTTCCTCCACCTTAAAATAGAAGGGGAAATCTGTAGGAAGTATAAGGATGCACCGAGCCACAAGGAGAAATGAGCACTGGGAATCTCCGAACGATTTTCCAGACTAGGAAAGATGCAGCCCAGCAAAAAAGTAAGCTTCAAAATTAGCTCCAGCTTGCCTGCAGTGGATGAAGCTGGGGAGTAGCAGCCCCGTGGAAGAATGATGGTCAGTGCAAGAGCTGGTTTGCAGCCTGTTGGGCCAGGGACATCCAGAGTTGCTGAACTGGTAGACAGAAAACAGAGAAATGTCTTCGCTCGGGTAGAGGACCACTTCTACACCAAAGCATTAAAAAGGGAGGCCTTGCATATTCTCAGAACATCTGGCTTGGTACCATATTTGGTCACTTCCTTGCGGCTCCTCCTCTGGTGATGGAGCTGCTTGGTGACAAAGCAGGTTCCGAATCCTCAGTGGGATGAAAGAGTGTCATCTTCTGAACTGAGCCACACACATGATCCTTTTCATATTAATTATGGTGACAACATGCATGGACTACAGTGTACAGTGCTAATCAACATAAACAACGCTGTCAAAATGAAAGAAAGAACAATTGACTAAGTTCTCAACTTATTTTTTAAAGAAATTAGGATACTGTTTCGCTTTAAATTTGAATACTTTAATTGTGCTTGATGCATTGTACAATTCTTCGAAGCAGAAACATTTATTTTTTAAAAACTAACTAAAGAGATGGTTTCAAAGGACTCAAAATACACATTGCTTTAAGGGTGAGTAAACAAAAATAAAAATGTTCAAGCTGTTATACCTAAAACTTTGTGGAAGGAAGTCAGCCATCTATTGAGGTGGTTGTAAAACAAAGTATATTGCAATTGTACCTTCCATGATAAATGTATCTGTGATTGTAGAGAAATAAAAAAGCATATTACTCCAGAAAAAAATAAAATTATTTAAATCTATGCCAGCTGCCCATTCAATGGCTGCTATAGCACATAAATTGCCACATTCTGGTGGGCTGCCCCCACTGTCCTTGCCACTCTGCATGAATGCATTTGCCTTAATGATACACTGGATAAGTGCCATAATACAGAAACAGGAAATTTCCCCCAAAATATTTAATTGCATAAAGGTATTTTAAGCAGAAATCATCACTATCCTTTTTCTATCTGTGAAGCTATTCCAAACAAGGGGAAGTAACATTTAATTAAGCCTAATTCACATCTATTCCCTATCTCCCAGTGGAAAAGCCTTATCTACAAGGGCCCAGCTGCCAGGCTTGCTGAGAGTGCATACTCAGGATGGTTCATGTCAAGCAGACATTGCATGAATGTGTAAACCATTCACATAGCCAAGACAGGAACCCAAATCTTTCAAGTGAAAACACGAGTGTCACTGGCATTCACTTGTGTGCTCTCTCATCCCATGAGTTTTTATGCACAGGACAAAAATCCCTCGTTGATGATGAATATAAATAGACTGAATTTCATCAGGCGAGGATAAGTTTGGCCTTGGTCTTCTGCAGAACAGACAGAGCATCTCTCTCATCCCACCTACTGGGTTGTAAAATAAAGTAAAAAATTGATCGGTTCTCCTTTTCTTTTTGCAGTACTAGCCTTCAGGAAAAGCTATCAACTGTAAATCCAGACTGATGAATGTGCTTCCCTCAGCTCTGAGAAAAGATCTAAGCCCCAGAGAAGGCAACGATTTAAAACATATCCCCATCTGAAAGGACCTTTGTAAAGTGGCAAAGCTAGTGCTTGTTTAGCGTGCTGCCTTCTGCTCCTGCCTATCCATGCTTCAATCTTCCCCTGCTCCTTGCAGAGAGACAGGACCCTGACCTGGGGCTCTGGAATGAGCTGCCAAGACAAGCGAGTAAAAACACCACAAAACACTCAAAACACACAAAAACATCCTGGCACACAAGTCCTCTTTTGGACAGTGATTCTTTCCTTAAGGATGACACACACCGCACCTCAGAGCATCAGTTCCATGAGACCTGGGTGGATCAGTCCAGCACCAAGGGCCTGGGGCACAGGACACCACTGTGACCAGCTGACCTGCAGGGGACAGCTGGGCTCCTACACTTTGTGATTCGTCCCCTTGGCCTTTAGCTTCTACACAGTGTGGCAATGATTCTTCAGTCAAGGCCTCTCCTACAGACAGATCAGCATTCCAGTCACAATATCAGGAAGTGACATTGGATGAATCAAAAGAGGAAAGTTTTTAATAACCTCTCCTTAGTCACATGTCTTTGCAAAACTCACTGCCTTCTGCATCACCTCAAGATCTCAAGCCTTTAAAAGTGTATATATGTAACAGAACCACAGAGCCTTACCTACTTCTCATTAGAAAAACTCGTCTTTTTTTGTCCTTTTTCCACAATGTGTAATGCTCTCACCCCTCTTCACAGATCTAGATTAGAGTATAAGATCTCTAGGGCAGGGAATAGCTATTGTTTGTTTGTTTCTTTGCACTCTGAAGGGACTAGCACATTTTTGTTTCTTTATAAATAAGCAATAAACATTGAACTTCACCTCACATATCTAACTTTGATAAAATTCCAGATCACTTTACAAAGACACACTACAGAGTAAGTATTACAGTAGCTGGATCAAAACAGTAGTGAAAACACCAGTTTGACTAATGAATTTAAGCTGAGTTTGTGGAAGTATTCATTCAAATTTATTCACTCAATTTGTGGTAACAAATCCTTAATTATTATTGTCTGTAGATTATTCTAGCATCCTCTTTCTTTCTATCCTTGGACACTTTGCAATAATCAAGCACATTAAAACATGCCAACTGGTTATTTCTAAGGCAGTACAAAAAATTGCTCTCCCTGAAAAGCTAGGTTTGTACTGAAATCATGAACATTTGCATTTATAGAAACAAAGCTTTGATCAGTATTCAATATAAAAATTGTGAATACATTTTGTACCTTGTGGGAATTCCTAAAGGTCTGAAGGGAAAAAATCAGCAGATAGTCTCCTATGGGAGGCTTGTAGATTAAGGAGAGAACTTCACTGGGCACAAAACTCATTAGACGGATTAAATTCATTTCACATAGCATCATTCCAACATTTAAGTGTTTATTTATGATCGAACTGGGGCAAAATACACTCTTACATTGACTGTGAATCTCCCAGCTTCTTTAAGTTTGTTTTGCTGTCCATCAACTAAGGACCTCTGTCCCTGAGACTTTCCATCATGTATTTGTTCACTTGCATTCAGGAGTGATCTCTGTTTTCTCTTCATCCTGGCTGATCTACTCTATTCAATTCAGCTGCAGCTGAGTCTACTGCAAACCTCGCTCAAGAGCTGCAGATGTTCTCTAGACCTTCCCGGGATACACTGGCTGCATTGCCAGGAAACCCAGTAAAGCAGGACTCAAACTGGACAATAGAATTGACCCTGCCCTGGCACAGAAGCCCCTGTCAATCCTGTACACAGCTCTGCCATGGAGCAGCACTGACTAAACCTTCTCCAAAGAGCACAATATACCTGCACAATAATATAACCCAACATAGTGACACAACCCAGCCAAGTACAAACAACATAATGGAGCTAGTTGAAAAATTTGTTTGGTACTTTATGGCATATTTTACCCATTTTATTTGTTCAGCCTGCCAGAAACTACAGGCGGCCTAAAGCCATTAGAACAAGATGTTCAGGACATAATGTATAAGGCAGGAGAACAAGAGCAATTTATTCCATATCCAAACCAGGACAAATAATTCAGTGTAACACAGAGGAATAAGGAGAGACACATTTATAAGCAACCTGGGGATCTCCTTTGCAAAGCCCTTTCTGCATTTATGTCTCCTGCTGCCAGCATGTCACCTTCCTGAGGGGCAGCCAGGGCTTCTCCTGCCACCTGAGTGCTCGGAGCATGTTAAGGGAGAGCTGGGGACCATGTCCTTTTGCATTCCCACCTCACTCACCAGGCAGTCTCCCTGCAGCACTGGGGGCACAGGGACATTGGGGCAGAGAGCATGGTCCCTGCAGCCCCAGCAGGAATGCCTGTGGGAGGCAGGAGAAATCTCGTCTGTATCCTCCCGTGAAGACTGAGGGATCTGATGAAGGCAACCACAGCAGCACATGTGATTGCATTAAAAGGGTGGAGTAGGAGAAATTGGAGTTGAGTTTATCTTGCATCCCCCACCCAGCACTTCAGGATAAGACCCTGAGCTTCACTTTTCTACTCTGTGCAGCACTTCTGACTTCTCCAGAGGATTTGCCAACCCACAAAACACATTGCACCAGACAGGAGAAACACAGAAGGACCTGGAAAGCAGAAAGATGGGGTATAAAGCCCAATTGCTCAGGGGACTAGGCTGTCACTCCTATTTCGTCAACCCTTTTAAAGCCCTGATGTAACACTGGAACGCACCCAAGGCTCCTCAGGTTACAACTGCCTTCGTCCTCTTAAAAAGTATTTCAATTAAATGCAGGTGTATCAAAGAAAAAGGGAGTTTGACTTGGTTTTCAAAAGGTCCCTAATCTCACAGGAGTTATTGTAATGGAAAGGATATTTTGAGTCATCTCTCCTTGTTTAATTGCCTAATCAGACAGATACTTTCACTGTCAGATTTGTGCCAACATTGAGATTGAACTTAAGATTCACATCTCATAACTCCTGATTTTATCACATTAGGGCTCAAACAAGTTACAGAGGCCCAGACTCTTTCAAAATCACAGCCAGCAGGAGTCCTTTATGAAGTGGGTTAAAAAAGACCTTTGATACTTTCCTAATAGATGGCCTTCATTATTTACAGATTTCAGAAAGACAAGAAAGATTCACTGCAGAGCCAAAGCAAGCTGACAGGCTACATTTGAGGTACATTAATAGATAAGGAGACATTGCAGTACAATAGAGTTAAAATATTTCTGCAGCTCTACTCTTCAATATATTTTTTTAGCACATGGAGAATTTGCAGCCCTCCTCTGCTGGAATTTTGATCATAAGGAGGGTATCTTGTGGGGCAATTCCTTTTCCCATGTGCTCCAGACTTGCTCTAGTGTTGAGGCATTTTAAAATAATTGAGAAGGGGAAAACAGGAATTTTGTGAAAATTTCTTTTCTTCTGATAGCTAACAAGGCAAGAACAAAGGGAGCCTTGCAGGACTATTTTCTATTGAAACCCAGAGTGTGTCATGTCCAGTCACAACCCACTGCTCTTTTGATGTGACACAATATGCTATCCAATGGACTGAGAGCAAATACTGGACCACAGGTCAGAGGACAATTTTCCTACTTTTTCTTTTTCCATCAGGAGTAAATAAGCAAGGAAGCCCCTGGCTGATTCCATGCTACCAAGGTTTACCCATTTCTCTGGTCATTAGCTATAATTAACTGTGTAATTATGCAGTTTGCTGTTTTACATTCCCTGGCAGGATAACATCATTTTATCTGGAGCAGAGGGTGCAAAGTGGAGAATTTAACTGCAGGGCCTTTTGTCAAATGGTTGTCATTTCTTCCACATGCACAGTCTTTGGGATATAGTAAATCCAGCTAAATGAACAGGCAACTGGTTTTCTCTCCATGTAAACCAGAGAATAAATGTAACCACTGCCATCTCTTCTTCAAAATTAGAGTTGGTAACCAAAAGCTGAAGAGGGATCTTCATTAGCACCTGGAAACCTCACCCAAATTGCATGTGCCTCTAAGCGAGGTCCTCACCAAAAAAATAAATAAACCTCAGTCTTCAAGCATGCACAGCTGAGACAGCCTGGTCAGGGAACAGAGGGTATACTGGGACCAGAAAGGGCATGGCAAATACTGTCTATTTTGCTATATCTCCATCAAACTTTCTGATTGGTCCTGTTGTATTGATTTCTTGCTCATTAAACATGAAGGATATAATTTTCAAACATGTCCCTTCATCTAAGATTCCCAAGTTCCATTTATAAAGGGGATTTTTGAGATACTTTGTGTCGTACAGCTGTTTGCCCGGGTCACTGAGACACTTTGAACATTTTACAGACTCTTACCTAACCCAAGAAGTGCCACACTGATATTGCAGCCTTCCTCTACATCACCCTGCCACTGGCCTTCAGGTTTTGGCCAGAGAAGACCAGGCTCAGGCACACAGCACCACAAGTACCTCCAGAGAAGTCCAGCTCAGGCACCACTAACCACAGAGGAGAGCACTCAAAGCCTGCCTGGGGCCATGAGGGTTGGTGGTGACCTGGGGTGTGGAGGTCTGCAGCAAATCCAGAAGTGATGCTCAGACAGCTCAGACTCTCACTGACCTTCCCTTGGCTTACTGGAGCAGGGCTCCTCTCACCAAGGGAGAACACTTCTCAGACAATACCTCCTCTGATATAGTCTTTGACACTATTTTTCCTAAACACCTGATTACTCCTGTTTACCCATCAGCACTGTAAAAAGCTGTATTAAGCCCCATTGCCTAATGCTTTTTTTCAGTGCAATATGCTTATGGCCTTGCACCCTTCTACTCTTTTAATGCCCAAAAGATATCAGGGCAGAGCACCAATACAAAACAAAAATATTCCAGCAGGGCAAACAGAAGCAACAAGATACAAGCTGAATATGCCTGGAGTCCTTTTCCTTTCTTCTGCAGGAGAAACCAAGCAAATTCTTCCTCATCCATCCCCTTTGTGCCATTATGCAGGCAGGCAGGCTGGCTCATCAGAACACATTTACACCTTTACAGTCATGGTCTAAAAACTTGGGCACCACTGTGTCTAAAAAGTGGGGAAAGAAACCTGTTAGGTCCTTGTGCCTAAAGTCAGCTATAGGATGAAATGGTTAAGTGAACCACAGCCACCCTGTGAGCATTTATGATAATCAGGAGGGGGTCTACTCCTGGCATCTCTGCTCTGAAGATGCAGAGTGGTTGTTACTGTGCCAGGCAGATGCAGTGGGAACAAGGGGATAAAAGTACCCATAGCCTCCATTTCCAAACACTCCCCATGCCTCAGTAATCCTCAGAGAGCTGCCCCGCACTGTCAAGAATCAAGAGAGCTATCTCCTTCTTAACCTACGTTCCACAGCTTGGCTCTTGCATACATCATGGTGTTATCTGTCTCCTTGTAAAAGGACAGAGATAACATCCTCCTCCAGCTCATCAGCACCAGTGTGTCCCCAGATAAATTAATTACAGCAGCCACTTTTGGTTTTCTCAAACAAATTAAGATTTTGTTCTTAAACTAGGCTACAGGAAGAACATGTACAACATAGGGACAGAGAGATTATGGGTTTCATTCTCAGGCTGCTTATTGCTGCTCTGCTCCAATGTCATTTCAAAGGATTTTCTCTCAATTTCCAACAGCATGACAATGATCAGAATCTCAATGTGTCCCAGTTCTCCTCCTGGAGAAGGTCAATGAGTTTCTGTCCTAACCTCTGCTATATAAGAAAGAAGATGATACTTCACTCCTGCGATGATAAATCGTTCCTACAGAGTCATTCAGGGTTTGATCCTTACAGTCAGAGCTGGCATTAATTTCCTCAGACACAGAGCATGACCCTCACCCTTAGTTATGTAAACATGAGACCTCTATTTAGTAGAGAAAATGCAGTGGTTAAATATTTTAAATTCACTTCTAAATAAGGCTGCCTAATGCTTAAAAATTGCCATGCCTTCCTGTTAGTTTGATAGTATATGGAAATGCTCCTGGGTTAAATGGAGTGGTTTGTGCCACTAGGAACTAGATAAGTGAAATATTTATGGTGACTGTTATCCTGGAGAGCTGAGGTCACTGCCCACTGCACTGTCTTGCTGTTGTGAGGTGTTTTTCACCTCTCTATGTGTATGCTTTTACCTGCTGCCTTTCCTTGAACAGTGAGGCTGGGCAATCTCCATCCTTGGAGGTGTCTGAAACTCAACTGGACTGAGCAACCCAACCTAACTGGAACCACTTCAAGAAGGGGATAGGACTGGATGATCTCCAGAGGCCCCTTTTAAATTACTCTGTGATTTGTTCACAAGCATGTGCAACAAGAGCTCCCAGTTCTTTAATTTGTCAACACTCAGCTAACTGGTCATTTATTGACCCCAAAGTCAGGTAGTTTTCTTTTGTTGACTCAATATCATGGGTGTAAGAACAAAAAGGTAAATCAAAGTTTTTCAGGGAAGACACACTGCACAGTACATGAAGCAAACAATACATATTACTGAAATTAGAAACAATAAGGCTCATAGAAGGAAGAAAATTATGGACTCTGAAAATGGATTCCATCTGCCAGACCAAATAATTTTGTTGGACACATTACCTGCAGCAGTAGACACTGTTCCCAGTTTTGCCAAATGGCAAAACTTCACCTGAGCCACAACACTGTGTCAGCACCATGGAAAGTACCATGGGTCGATCAGTAAAGGGCAATCTTCCTCCAGGTGAATGCTGAGCTACAAATGATGGAATGCTACAAGTCCTGCATTATTGTTTCCACCTTTGCAGAGCTGTCCTGTGTGTCCTTGTACTCAGATTGATTCACCTCAGTTAACTCAGATATCTAAATTTAGTCACCTGCTTGTCCAGGCTCTACCTGTACCAAATGGAGAGTGAAACACCTTCAGATTCCTCCCTTGGTTTGGCTGAAGCTTCCCATTGATGGTGCCTACCTCTCACCCGTCACCCTCCTTATTTCTGCACTGGCTACAGAAGGTGTGTGCTCACCTTGCCCATTGTGTCTGCAGCCCCCTGTAACTGGTCATTCCTTGCCCAGTTTCTGTCTGGCACACAAAGGAGGTTTGTCCTTGGCTGGACAGAGCAGGTGCACAGCCCTGTCATGACCACAGCACTGACCAGACCCAGAGCACTGTCAGCTCTGCCAGCCAACACCACCAACCCCAGGAGAGAGAGGCACCAGCAGACCCAGCGTGGTGAGGGGCACACACCCAGCACCCCACAGCTCCTGGGCCTGCACGCATTTGCTGTGCCAGTGGGAGCTAGCTAATGCTTTACTGGCAGAAGGACTGGTCTAATTCTGTTTTATGTACCATTACTTTGCTCTTAAAAAGAAAAAAAAAAAAGAAAATTCTGGAATAGAAGACATTTTGGTGTTCAGCCTGAAATGGTGCTTTATCTTGAATTCCCTGCACAGTACCAGAAATGTGTGATCTGCACTTTGAATAAATATTTAACACCTAAAATGGGGACTCCAACTTTGATCAGGGACCACACTTGGGAATAAATTGTCATTGCTTTTAAATTGCTGCAGTTTAGCTATAGTGGGTTATATACAGCAGTTATATAAAGCTATATACAAGGAACAGTTTCTATGCCACCACACCAGGAACAGAGTATGAGTTATACAACACTCAAACTGAGACACTCTGTCCAAGGGAAACCATATTGTGCACTGTGGGATTTTGTACTGGACATTATACCCTGGGTAAGAAAGTGGATTTTCATGGAAATACATATTTATTGTTCTTATTTAAACAGAACATAAAAATGTGCTAAGCATTTTTAAAGCCAAATTAGAATTGAATTGCCTTAACTCTTCTGTTTCTCTGGAAAAAAAAAACAACATATCCATGATATTATAGGGTTTCAAATGTTCTAATTAATCTACTGCTTTTAATTGAGGATATGCCAAAGTAGCCATAGTGTCTATTATTTAAAGAGCACTGGCAACTGGTAATGAATACCAACATCATGGTCACTGGCTCTGGGTCCTTTCATGACAGTAACTCCCCAAAAAAGCTGCTTTCGAACTCTCTTACACATGTGTGAAAATAACCAGGAGGGAGAAAACAAAACAACTGTGATGTTGCATCAAAAGAACTGTGTTCTGCATCACAGAACTCCTATGTATCTTGGCAGTCCTACCTACTAACCTGCCCCAGCACCATTTCTCCTGGGAAACTTCAAGGAGGAGAGGAAAGGAATGAGCAAACATACTTCTCTCTCCCTCCTAACAGAGAGCAGATACTAGCTGGATGGGCCATTTCAAAGGGAAAAATATCATTCCCTGTTAAAGTTTGTACTAGCAAGTGTTTCACCAGACCCTTCCACCCCCCTCCAGCTCACAGCACTGCAGAGACCAAACTGGAGGAGCTTGTGATTCTGTCCATCATTCCCATGCTTTTAACACAGCTAGTAACTGGAATTATCAAAGGTGATATCCTATCACTTTAATCATATACCAGGCCTTTATTAGATAGGAGAAATACATCCTTCCTGCCTAAGGAGGCAGGCCCAGATCCAGAAAGGTTTCCAGCTCCTACCACTCACCAGAATCAACAACCTGCAGGTACATGGAGGCTCCCATGGTCCAGCAAGGCTCACGTTTTCTAAGTCACCCATACCATACCACATTTGCCCTTAAACCACAGCCCAGGGGAGGTGGAGAGCAGCACATGGAAGATCCATCCACATGCACAAAAAGGCAGCTTGCATATTACAGCTTTCCCAAGCATAGCTGCAGTCCAATGTGCTTTACCTGTTGCGAGATGAAGAATTTGAGTCTGACTCTTCCCTGGGGTTTTTAGCAGCCATTTCATCTCCATGGGATCCCATTATCCAGTGCAAGAAGCAAGTCTGGTGAGCCCAAAGCTGCTCCCTGGCAAGCACTCTCTGCAGGCTTTCAGTCCCAGCAGCAGACCTGTCACAGGGTTTATTACAGTGTGGCCTGCCTGCCCCACTGTCCTGGGTTGATGCTAAATTGTATCCCCATTCATCTGTTTAGTTCAGAAATAAGTGTTGTACCTTTAAAATTGGATCTGAGAGTGAAGAAGACACACTGGAATTCCTGAGGCAGTTGTTTTCGAAACATAAAGATAAGAGTCTGCAGTTTTGGCACACACACGGCCTGTGTTGTCTGCAGTGTGTGGACAGCAGAATAGAGCTCTCCTTTGCTTTTTGTTAGTTTTTTCTTAGCTAGCTGAGGCAGAGAAGTTCTCCGAACTGCATTTTTTTTCCTTTTCTTGAAACTTTTTGAACCTGCTCTGGACTAAACACCCAAAAGGGCCCCAGGAGCTCAGCCCTTGGCCACCAGGCCTGGCCTGGGCCTGGCCTTTCCACCAGAGGAACCGACAGCAACTGAGCCGAGCTACAGCCACGAGAGAGACTTTCTGGCATCTCTGCGGAGCGGCGAGAGGTTTTTTTGTTATTCGGTGTTGTTCCTTCATTTGTTGGGCTGGGGAGTGTTTTATCTGTTAAATAAACAACTTTTTCCACTTTCTACCAAGGAAATTTTCTTTTCCTATACCGATTCAGCTAAGGGGAGGGGTGGTTCATCTAGAGGTTTGTTTGTTTTCCGTTCTTTCCCTCTCCCAAATTTGCTCTAAACCAGGACACCCACTGTCACAACATGACTGCCTTGAGCAGGCTCAGGGTATCCATGGCTCATTCACAGCCACAGGCCTCTGATCCATTTAGCTTCACTCTTGGCACAGCGCTAGTTGATGCCTAGCACCTCAGGAGTGACAGAAATCCCTCAAGACATTTCCTGCAAGGGAGATGGAGGCATGATTTTGTCACATCTGCCCCCATTCCAGGGACAGAGCCCCACTGCACCCAAGGCCACCTCACTGTGGCTGTCTGGGGGCCCCCCGCTTTCCTCCAGGGTCTCCTCTGGCAGAGGCTTCCTGTCACTCCCATCAGCCAAGGAGGATGGAGCCACTTGGGAGTGACAATGGTAACATATTCCCGCTCAGGAACTACAAGTGTAAGAGGAGCCTCAGGTCCCAGAGGACTTTGGAAAGGCACTGAGAGCTGTCACCCCTGTGCTGAGGCTGAGAAGATGAAGAGCTTTTCATCTCCAGACTGGAAAGGAGGAAAACCCACAGGTTACTCACACCAGGAATTTGTCAAAGCTGGATGGCTGTCAGTCTGTGCTCATGGTAACATGGGAAGCCACTGGGAAAGGAATGATAATATTGGCTTCATTTAGATTTACCAAAAGAGAGCGTTGACAGGAAAAAACATAAATTTAGTTTCATAAACTAATTCCTTGCCCAGACTAACAGAACCAAAACCTTTTCTTAATGGCTTTTTGCTGTTGGACAGAAACAGAAAATCTTTCTGTAAATATTGAGGAGATTCTCTCTCCTCTTGCAGCTGCTCAGTTGTCAGGGTGATGAGATTACATGCGAGAGGGAGAAGAGGTTAAGTACTAGCAGCAACTAAGGAGCAATGTCTCAGGAGGATGCTGCAGCCACCTGTCAGAGTATGGGACTGATGCCAGTGGTCGGTGATGTAAGACAGTTCTGTGGTCCTGTGTAAGACAGTTGTGCTCTTTCAGACTTCCTCTCCAACAGTAACTCCTGGAGGCACAACTGGAATTTATCAAAATCAAGAGGGCTACAGCAGAAGAAACCCTGACATGAAGATAAGCTCAGCTCCTAGGAAGGTAACCAAGCTTGCAGGAGCCAGCGAGCCATTCCTTTGGTGCCTGCTAAGCACCAGGGTGTGACCTTATTAGAGCGGTAAGAGATGCAGAAGATCACCCTGGGAGCCTGGAATTACCTGCTGCAGGTAAACTGACTGGAAACTGAAACACTCACAGGCACTCCAGTGTGCTCCAAGTGCTGTTTGCCCACAGCAGAGGAGCGAGGCAGGGTGGTTCACAATGGAATGAAGGAATCCCGGCAAAGCTGGTGTGGTTCACAGCACAGGCGTGTCCTAGGGAGCAGAGGCAGCACGGGCAGTGGCCAGGATGCTGCGGGCAGCTGGGCAGAGGCAGCTGCTGCACAGGCAGAGCTCCAGCCACTGCAGACACTGACAGAGCTCTGCAGAGCACAAAGCTCATCCAAAAGCAGGTGGAGAGAAAGGAGAACAGGAATCAATTACAGAAAAACAGAGAGAGCTCATACCTGCTGCAAATGAAAGAAAATTGAAAAACAGTCACAGCCTTCAGTAGTAATAAAAGGAAAATGGTTCGGTCTCTGGATGAGAGGCTGAGAGCAGACCTTGCAGAAGCACACAAGGATAAGGCAGGGCTGCTTGACTTTGCTCTTTGCGGGAGAATGGGCATGCTGTGGGTAAAGCTCTCCTGCAGTTTTCAATGAAATCCTTTAACCTTGTCACCAAGAGCACCTCCCCTCTAGAAAAATCAAATAAAAGCTCCAACATAATAAACTGAAAATATAAGGAATTCTTTTCCAGAGTCATCCAAGGCACTGGAGGAAATTTAGATTCTTCACATTGCAAATTGGGAGGCAGATATATAAAATATCAGACAGCACAAAATTAGTGTTTGGATCCATCTGATGAGATGCAGATGCCTATACCTGAGCTAATCATCCCAGGTGCTCTGTGTGCTCACTGGTGAGTTTTCAGGGCAACAGGTTCCTCCCCTGTGAGCAGAGCAAAGCATATGCATAGAGGAGATTGCATATATGAATTATGGGGGGGAAAAAAATAGATGTTTTATTTAATAAGATGAGAAATACGATCATATCAGAGAAGCTGCACTGTAGGATACCATGATTGGAAGAGTTTAGATTTCCTGATTCACTTGTACTTGTTTGTGGGACTTTAACAACCCCTTCTGTGGAGAGTTTCCAGACAAGGCTGCACATGGCACATGCACACTCTCGTGTCTGTGCTGGTTAGAGGGTGATTGACACTGAATAATTAAAGTGCTGCAACCTCTCTCCGGATACTTCACAGGCTGATAGATAGACAGAGAGCTGTGTGTATGTGACAGAGCACAAGGCAATTACACACATCTAGGTCTTCACTCTTTCTGGTCTCTGCTTCTTGGCAGTTTCCTCAAGTTGTCTATGTCTGCAGCCAAGTTCTAATCACTGCGAAATCACACCATATGACTTGTGCTTTGAAGCACTTTGTCAACATCAAAAAATAAATATTATTCCCCCAAGGAATCCAGCTGGCCTCTAATTAGCTTTCAGAATATATCAATTAAAGTATAATGTGCTGTCCGGTGATGAAAGCCTCTGTCTCATCAGCTTCTAGAAGATCAATACAACTGTATTATATGAAAAATCCACCGATTTATTTTCCTGGCAAATTAATCAATATGGCAATTTTAATGGGACCAGTCATCAAATAAATATTATCAGTCCTGAAGAGTCCCAAAAGTGAAAATCAGTTGTACACATTCAAGCAATATTTTTCTTTCTGGTACTTATTATTGAAGAAAAATTACACTTGTCTTAGCAGCAGCAGAAGCACTAATGTAGATAATCACTGTCCTGAGCTTCAATCTATGCAATACATGGCTAAGCTATCTATTTTTCTGAGAAACTCTCTTCCAATGCTACTTTGGTTCCAAAGAGATCTGTATGTAACTATGGAAAAAAAGGAAAATGACATAATTTTGCATCTGCCCAAAATCCTTTTGCACCTGCCCCAATTCCCTCCAGAAGTAGCCATATTTCTGATAAAAGAGTGGCTATTAAAGTTCAGTTCTTTAGAATCCCATGTATTTTGTGGCCATCTGAGCAGCATCTGAAACTCCCTGAAGCCAGGTTTGCTGCACTTGCACTTCATTTTGAGGCTCGCCTGGTCTGCTCTGGATGTCTGTTCCTGTCATAGCAGGCATGAGCTCCAGCAGGGAAGAGCCTTGCTCTCAGAGACACCATCCAGGACATGCAATTAGGGATCAACTAAGAGGTTGCTGCCCCATAAAAGTATCTAACAGAACTGTTTCTACTACTAAAGGAAAATCCTGGAAAAATGTCTCATCAGCCCCAAAAGTGGATCACGAGTCAGCTCAGCTAAACTGACAGAGGTACAAAACACTACAGCAGCGAGTTGGCTGTGTCAGGGCCTGTTATCACCTGCTATGATGTGCTTGTCAAACCAAAAGAAAAGCTGAGACAACAGCAGATTTCTCATATTTCTGGTAAGAACACATTTGCATTACTGCTAGCAATGAAGGATCATTAGTGTGAAGTGTTTGAATACATGCTGAGAAGCAGCAGCAAGCACACAGGCAGGCAGGAACAGATCACAGATCACAAGAATCAGAGGGCTTCAGAGTGTGCAGATCCCAGCATCCACTACAGGGCAACCCTTCCTCCATCTCTCCTTGCTCCCTGGTCATCTGTTCTCCTGGCAATCTCTTTTGATTTCAGTCCCTTCATCTCCTGCATGGAAGACTCCAGGTTTTTCCTCATGTTTCACATTAATATATTGAGCAGAAAAAAACATGTCTGGTCTAAACTGACACAGCTCCATTTGGGGTGATGATGGTAGACACCAGCTACACTTATGGATGGAGAGGAAACAACACAGAAGTCTCTTGGCCTGGGCAAACAGGGTTTATTAAGGTAAATCTTTTCAAATGCCCCCATTTGCAGCCTATTCCTCGGAGGTTGGAATTACCCATCTGGGGACACAACCACCAGTGCCACCTGCCCTGCAAATTTCATCTGAGTGGAGAATGAGCCCAGAAACAGCCTGACTGGATTCATGTCTTCTGTTTGGCAGACCCTCTCTTGTGTTAAATAGATAAAAATTAAGACTAGCAGCAGAATAAGGATTAGGATGGGTTTTTCACTTCTGAGCTCAGGTTTTTCAAAGGCAAAATCAATCCCTTGTCTCATTCCAAGAGTTTCTGCATCCAGGCACCAGCTGCAATGATAAACCTGCTGTTTGCTCCAGGAAAGAAAGAAAAATTAACTTGGAGTGAGCTCAGGGTCTATGTTCAACTCTAATGTAGGCTGCTACTGCCTACAGTAGCTTCAGAGCAAGGTCCTGCTATGATTATTTTCAGACCACGAGCTAATCTGTTTCATAAACAAAGAAACTTTTTGTTTTCCCTCCTGAATATAAGGCACCTTTGAATAGCTTCCCATTTTTAACATTACAACCAGTTATAACTCCTTTATGACTCTGTATAATTACTTTTGCAGTTCAATTGCATATGTATCAAGTGAAAGTTCCTGAAAGAGTAACAAATACAGAAGCTGATCCTAAACAAAAGGTACAGGCTGCTAAACTTAGCCAGTCGACTTCACAGTTGCATTTCCAAGGGTACAGTTATGGTCAATGTGTGCCAGTAAACAGCCAAGTACTTTTCTCTCATTTTAAAACTATTTTTCCACCAAATTCAGAAAATTACTTTGACAGGTCACCAATAGGTGATGAGAAAGGAATCAATGGTGTCCCTACTGATTTGCAGGTTATTTTGGTCACTGGCCATATATTGCTGAATTCTTGCAAGGCACTGAGAAACTTCAAAGCATTTCAGCACACTGCTTGACCTGAGCACAATCACCTCCTAATTCATTTTACACAGCAAATGGTTTCCTTCCCAATAGTCCTCGAACAGCCTATCAGAGCCTGGCTGTTGCTGCTGCTCAGATCAATATATTAAACCGAGAAGTGTTATTCAAGCACAATTTGCTTTATAAAATAAAATTCTTGTAATGAAAGCTAAAATCCTGCTCCCCCCTCCATCTGGGCCTTCCCACCATTGCTGATACAACTGAACCCCTGCCAAGAAAACAAAATCAGTTCCCCAAGCTGCCCCCTAGACAGCCTCACGGCTGTTTTTTCCCTAAAATGTTTTGGCTAAATATAGGTCCTTGAAGGCAGCTCCCACTAGTAAGTGCTTCTCCCTGTGAGCACAGGTGACAGGTCACAAGCTGGGAGATCATTTCTATGGAGTTAGGGTCAAAAGTGAGGCCTTTTCTTCAGCAACATCAGCCCTGAGGCCACCTCTGCTCTTAGCAAATCAGCAGGAATTTTATCACCGACCTTGAGGCACAGAAAGTACCGAACATTTCAGAGGGGACCCAGTCCCTTTCAGATGCTTCAAGCAGTAGTTAAAGCATTATTTAAATATACAGAGAGTTCTTCCTTCATCCTGCAGTTTCAAACAAGGGTAGTAGACTGATGCCAGCACTTCTCCAGGCACCGATGTGCCCAAGAGGGAATTACCAGCAGACTCTCCTGAGGCAACAAACCTGATGTCTTCTTTTGGAACAAAAGCCAGAGGCACCTGCAGGATGTGTACCCAAAAGACCACTGCACAAAGACCCGTATTCTCTTCCCAGCTCTGTCACTAGCTCAGCATTCACTTGGGGACAGCAGCCCTGCTCATACAATCCTTAAAACCCTCAGCAGAGACTGTACACTTTCATTAGCCACAGCTGAATCCCAGATCGGCAAACAGCAGCTGAAACACCTATTTTTAATTGAAATGAGTCATTATAGATTTTCATTAGTGTTCAGACTGAAGTTGCTCTTCATAGGGCAATTGTCTATTAATCTGATCATGATCGTGGTTTTCCTAATGATGTGGCAACTCAATTAAACGTATTTCATAAAGTGAAACTTGCTCTTCTTTCTCCAAGCAAGTTGCTGCTCATTTGCATTCCCTGTACTCTTTCTTACACTGTGCATAACATCAGTCTCTTAAGAATGCAGATCACTTCCCTGAACCTTGTCCAGGAGTCTCAGCATCCATGTAGGAGCACCACTTGTCTGAGAGCACCTGTTGCACCAGGGATACACTGTGGAGCTGCAAAATAAAACCAGGATGTTCTCTTTACAGTTCTTACAGTGGGCCAGAGATCATCCAAGGACAGTGGTCCTGCTGCAGGGGACATCTGCTCCTCTGCTCATTAGCTGCTGCTTCACTGACTCTTACACACTTTTCAGGTGATATATGATGGGCAAGAGTGAGTGCTGGCACTGAAGAGCTGGCACATTTCTCACCTCAAGCACACATGAACCATGACGAGCCTGCAAAGTTTTATGTAGTTATAAATTGAACACACAGATAACCAAAGCCATTCTCCACAGAGGGCAAGTTAACCTTTGGCAGACAGATCACGAGCTGCCTGGAGACTGATCCTGTCACTGAAACATGCAAGGACTAAAGTGGGGGAAGACTTGCCTCTGGTGAAAGGAGAATTCACGACCCTGATCTGGGAGGCAGCAACTCCACGTTTCAGTAAGAATGTCATCCTTGCACAGGCACACATCTACAGGGGCACTGCAGAGGTTTGCAGCATCATCCTCTGCCCTGCACAGCTCCAGTCACCCTCAGAGGGACCCCTCAGCCTGGCTTTGATGGTTGCACTTGGGCAGGGACACAGCAGTTGCTCAGGAAACAAACCCAGACAGCCAAGAGGAGTCAGGGCAGTGGCAAACATGCTGGGGAGGGTGGAGAGGCAGCCACCAGCCCCTCACCAGGGAGGACCACAGGCACTTTTGGGCTGTCACTGAGCAGATATTTCCTGTCAAATGCACAGTAATGCTCCATAACACACAGCAAATTAGAAAATGGGGAGGTAAGAGGCTGAGAAGAGGGGAGGAAGTATTTTAGATGACTTAACATAAGGGATCAAACACTGAGTTTGCATTTCCCCAATAAAACACTCAGCATGTGATGTCGTGGTGCTGCTTGTTCCTGCAGAATCTGTGGCTGCTGCAGCCATATACATTAACTGAACACAGAATGAATGCTAACATCTCTGCAGAGCTAAATAGACAAGCTCATATTTTCACTTAGTGGAGAAAAACTGCCCCTCTTAATGTTTTATGACTTGACTGACAGAAAGGAAATTTCAGTGTCTGTGCAGGCAGACAGGAATAGATGGGGAAAATTATGAATATTTACAATACAGAGGAGACTGTTTAGGTGAGATATTGAATATTATCCAACAGAAATGTGAGTGGAATTGTTGTTAAATGTATAAAATCTTCTATTACCACAGAGGGAGTTGTATTTTGAAAATTCAAAATAATTCTGAATAGCTAATGCAATGAAAGAGTTTATAATAAGTACAGTCTTGCAAAATGGCTTAGCTGGCCAATCACGCTCATAAAAAAACCAGAGAGGATTCAATTGAATTTCAGAAAAGACTAAATGACTGAATTAGCACCGGTAACCAGGGCAGCCCAGTGGGACAATTGCACAGGCCTGTCCCCCACGGTTGCACCCACAGCTACAGCCCCCCCAGAGCAGGCAATCCCTGACAGCCAGGAGAGCAAAGCCCCCATGGCCAAACCTATTGAAGCCATCTCTGAGGGGCCCAGTCAGGTTTCTGCAGGCAGGAGACAGCGGCCACCTCCCACCCCAACATCTCCCTGTCTCCAGCTTCACTCTCCTGGGTGTTTCCTTACTCCTTGTTCCACCAAGGGTCTCCTGGCACATGAGATTTTTCTGTTTGTCTCTGTGCATATCCCATACTGCTGCCAACACCACTGGCAGGAGCTTGGGCATCTTCCTGGTGCCAAGGTCCCACCACAGTGGGATTGTGGCAGCTGCTCAGTCCTGGGCAGAGCGGGTTGGCAGCTGGCTGAAGGTGGCCAAGATCTGCACTCCTTTGCTTCCACATCAAACAGAAGATGCTTGGCAGGAAAACAAAAGAGAGATGAATGCACAATTTTATCCTCCCTTGATTCTATTTAGCAAGTTTACAGAGTAGAGCTGCTCTTTTAGCCAAGGGAATTCTGCATCACCAACAGATTGGCATTGTTTATACTGAAATTGGGTGCTGAAGAAGCAAATCAGTTTGCAAAAAAAAATGTATCAGCATCTACAAGAAACAACAGAAAGTGTAAAAGGGTTTAATTAGTCATTAGTCAAGGAAGTGGATTAGCATATATTTAAGAAATACAAGCTCTTAATCCTACCCAGTGCACTTTATTCCTAGTGCTGGATAACTCATCTTTATAAAGAGGACTCTTTGAACAGTTGTGTGGGTCAAGGATCATCTCTCCCAGCAGCCACAGCCACTGAGCAGATGCTGGACACAAGCTTAGCTTGAGGAAAGGCAGCAGTGGAACTTTCCCCTGCACACTGGTCCCTTGCAATCCATTTCACAGCCTCTCTGCTAGGCATTGCAATAGGAGAACAAATTTACAGAGTTTAAAAAAAAAGCTGTCAGTGAGAGGCTTGGGAAAAAAAGCTCCTGGGCCAGCCCCTGACAGCTAACATCCTCTTGTCACCTCATCACTGCCTTTGGCTGCAGCACACAGGTTTGCCAAGGGACGTCAGCCAGAGCACTGTGCTTCTTTCTGCCTGGGACTGCTTCTCCCCTGTGATAGGCGAGGAAAGGTTTTGGCAAGAGAATGCCAAAGCTAAGCTTGGTAGCTCCCTGCAATGTTCTTTTCAATGTTCTTGTTTTCCTGATGGAGGATGGAAAGATTTACAAAGGAAAAGTCCAAAAATAGTCAGATAAAGAGAAGTATCATTCTTTATCTCTCAGAGAATAGAAAGGGCTTGTGTGACTGCCCTGTGCATTCCAGACAGTGCTAGAGTGAAACAGGATGATTGCTGCTCACTGTAACCTCACTGCTAATTCAATATTCTGATTCTCAACCATGTCCCAGGTCTCCACCAACCAACCATCCCCACAGGTCAGGACTACCGAGGACAACCTTAGCAGCTTCCAGGCAGAAATAGTGCCATTTATCACAATTTGAGATAAATGTGGATTTGAGAGCAGGACATCTGGTTTCCCTTTGGAAACAGGGTTCATCTGCAAGCTGACCTGCCATCATTTGAGTGTGTGATACTGAGTGGGATGACACCTAATCATTTACTTCCAAGCATTTCTCTGCCTTCTCTGCACACACTAATGAGCATTTCAGCCAAATCAATCAGGTTAGGTTTGCACAGACACACTGGATGTTTGCTTAAAGAAAAAAACAACTAAGTTTTGGGGAAACAGGTGCAGGGTAAGACTCACATGGGGAATTACATCTCCCAGCTGGATGATTATTTGCTTTCTGATGGCAACAAGTGTCCCCATCGCAGGGGTCCTCATGGCAGCCTCTTCCCACCCATGAGGAGCTTTTATTGGCAAGCCAGGGCACCAGTTTGAAGCATGCTGGCAAGTTTCTGGGTGCAACTGAGAGTGCACTGGAGCAGACTCTCCTCATTGCTAGGGGAAAGGATTCACATTAGTATCTACTTTAGCAAGTGGAAAAAGTCCTCTCAAAACCAAATTTCACAAAGGGCTGGTAGCCCCTTCAAATAGGTAAGAACTGTACTCAGGGTAATGGCATAAAAAGCCTGTAACCTGCTGAAGTGTGATTTAAGACATTTGTGATGACTAACAAGCTCAAATTAGTTCCTAAGCCATATTCATTAGCTTTCACTGAGCTCAAGGGATAAAAACAAGTTGCATTTCAGTACAATCAAATGCATTTGGTGGGAAGGATCACGAGTATGGCCATTAACCATCCAAACCAGAGGGACTGTTTCACTTCCTCAGGAAGTGCAGCACAATGTATAAATGAGGGACTTGCAAAAAACTGAGCTATATTCCATTTCAGCAAAAAAACTGAGCTATATTCCATTTCACCTTAAGCGTGATAAGCTCAAGCACACCAACATACTTCACAGCAAGTTCAATTTACATCCTGTACTTCCACATTGCTTTTTTTTGTAGAAGCTTAGGTTTAGCATCAGAGGGGCAAGCTGTGCATGACAGAGAGGACTCCTGTAGCCCTGGAGAGGCCATAGCCAGGATTATTATCTTCCTCCAGGACCCCATACGTGATTAGGAGAACAAAGCTCATTAGTTTCCTCCTAATGCAGCTGAAATCTCAGCACAGCTACTTCTCAGCTCGAAAGGATTTCAAAAACTGCTCAACAAAACTAATTTAGTTTAATTAAACTTATCTACGTTTTATAGACAAAGCACATCTTAGACAATGTGCAAAACTTACAGATAGCATTGACCCAAGAGATTCCACTCCTGGGTAAAGCTGCTAGCTGATAGCCCAGTGTAATTTAAGCAATCATTTTTACATGACTGAATCTGATGAATAGTTTTCTTTGTGAAAAATGGCTTCTGGCCAGACATGGACAAAAATAGGCAATGAACAAGGCATTCTTGGAACAGATCAACTTCTCTCTACTGATTTAATCGTAGCAATATCTCCTAACAGGACTGAAAAGGATGTACTTCTGCATTAGGCTTTCTAATTCCTTGATGGTTTTGACTGACTGATTTGCCTTTGAAGTTGGGGGAGCATTTAATTATAAAAGTGTGCATTACTTTATTATAAAATGTCTACATGGCATAAACTAATGCCTTCATAGAAATTTTTATGACTTACAAAGATGATGGCAATGCATTTTTCTGGCATCCAGTTCTACCTTTAAAGATAAAATTTGCAGATCCTTCTGAGAATAAACCATCAATTTGGAAGGATAAGGCTAAATTCAGAGGCACTACAAACACCAGAGAAGAGAGCAATATAACAAACAAGTCTAATGAAACGTGGTCCAAAAGTGAAGGTAATAGTCTTTTCTCACTAGAACTGTTTATTGCAAATTGTATGTCTCTTGGAGTTACCTTAACTGTGCTCTGGATCTTGCAGATCTGAAGCAAGCTGGGTGCAAGGTTTGGCTGCACTCTGCACAGGGTCCCTATCAAATTAACAATAGAGGTGGCTGCTGCACAAGTGTTACTGTCCTTCAGCTGCCTCTCACCAGCCTTCTGCCCAATTCCCAAAATGGGCAGCATAAGAAGTCATCTCTTCCAGGACAAAACCAACCAGCTTATTTTAAACCTCAGGTTATTTGCCACAGGAAGGTTACAGCTGGGGCAGGGGCCTGCAGCATAAAAGCAGTGACACCCTGAGCCACAGTGGCCATTTCTGCAGCAGCTGCAGCCTACTATAGCCCAGCATCCCTGCTCCGAGCATCCTCCATCTCTCACAGCATCAATCAGGTCAAACTAGAGAGCAGCACAATAAAGAAAAATACCCATTAGCAGCCTTTACTAAGAGACATTTTCTTCTTGTATTTAGTATCAGTTTAGTCATATATACCCAGGATTACAGGAACCCACAGGGTCACTTCAGTGTCTTCAGATCTTGTACTATGTTTTATAGTCTGAATTGAATGTTCTCTACCACAGTTCTCCGTTTTTTA
This sequence comes from Thryothorus ludovicianus, assembly GCA_013397245.1. Lineage (NCBI taxonomy): Eukaryota > Metazoa > Chordata > Aves > Passeriformes > Certhiidae > Thryothorus > Thryothorus ludovicianus. Next base: position 232,262 of record VZTB01003870.1, read on the forward strand.
ATGTTTTGCTTCAGGCATTTCTCTCTCTTTATGAGTATGGCCAGACGGCAGGACACATCAATCAATGCTCCAGCTGAACTCAGTTGCAGGAGGAATTATTTTTTATTTCTAGTCATATAATATTTAAGGAAAAATACCCATTTAAAATGTTTAATATTAATTTGCAATCCCTTACGTTAGAGCGTAGATCTCTTACACTCTTCACACAATTTAACGTGCAGCTTCAGTAAGGTCTTTACAAAGTGAACACTGAAGAGAATCTTCGACGATGCTGATGTTAACACTGCCTCTGCTATGACACATTTTATGTGCCTCATGAAAATACTGCAAGCTGGGTATCTTCAGTAGCTAGCACATCTAGTGTCAGTCTATTTAACTGATCTAAAAAACCCAGACTCTTCAATGCTCTCCTGACTTCCAGTTTTCATCCAAAGAGGCTTCAAACAAATTGTAATAAATTATCTGGCAAACAAATATCTTCATTATTTGGTACACAAGAAAGAGAAAAACTGATTCTGAATAAAAGCCAACTAAATTATGCCATTACATAAATGCCTAATGTATATCTTAGAATTAGCTAATAGATGTTAATGCTATACCCAGCTATAAATCAACACACTAGAACCATTCTAGCAGCAGAAGGAAATTAACTACCATTAATATAACTTACAAATGGAAACTGATATGAAAATGCATTATTTAAAACACGACTTCTTGCTTGGCAGTTTAAGAATGTCTTCTGGCCAATGGCCTTGAAAAATACTCAGCACCTTACTCAGACTTTTCCACCCCTCCTGAAGGAGTCTCCAAAGGGGATTTTCCATAGACTGCAGCTCATAGGGGTGAAGAATGCTGAAACCCATCCCAGCAGAGTGCAACACCTGAAGGTTATGATTCTGCACAGAACACAGTTCAGATACCAAGTGGGAGGCTGCTCTTGGCAAACCACAAGTGATTTAGGAGTTGCAGATCAAATACATAAAGTTATCAAGGAAGTTTTGGTCTATGATTTTCTCGCTTCCATCTCTCCTATGTAAAGCTGGACCTGTAATGCTTATGAAGTACAACCTTGCAAAAGTCTGGGATTTATTCTGATGATACAATGGTAGGCCTGGGACCAGGAGAAAAGGAGATAGATGATGGGTGGCATGCCCAGCCAGCCCTGCTCCACCTGCCCAGTAGCCCTGGACACATATGCCAGGTCTTTTGGCATCAGACTGAGAGGTCTCTGGGCGTGAATTGAAACAAGCTCCCAGCCAAGTCAGTCCCAAGACTGGTATTTGTTTTGTCTGTTAGACCAGAAAACCACTGCTGAAAGCAGGGCTGGTGAGGAGCCCCTTAAAGCAGATCTACAGCTGACAGGAATGATGACCCAGAACCATGGCTGCTTCCCAAAAATGTTGAATTTTTTGTCTCACTATTTCTAGCATATGCAGCAGTTACCTGTCCTTACACAGACTCGTGGCATGGAGCATCTGCCTTAAGCCCCTTCCCTCTTCTTTTTCACATGGCTTCATTCTTTATACACACAGCATACCTTCAAGGACAGACACATTTGAAGTAGATGGGCAAACTTCATAAGGATTCAAGAAACACTGGCTCTACACTGAACACAAATATATTAGAAACTTCATTACTCAAAAATACAAAAGTAAAAGCACTTAAAAAGCACTTAAAAATTATTTTTATGCAGACAGTTAAAAAACCATCACAAGTGCACCACAATCCTTCTAACATGTATAATTTAATTTTTAATCTTACTGCTCAGTAGGTAAGAATATTTCTCTCCCACTTCAGCACACAATTAAGAACATTCTAGTCAGAAACAGGAAGTCTTTTTGTTTTTTTGCTTGCTTGCCTCAACAATGGTTCATACTTCTTAGAGAGACATTAGGTGATGTACAAGACAACTGACCACCACCAAGTACACTATGAATCTGTGAATATCTCTAAGTACACACCTCTGTATATTGTCATCCATATCCAAATCATCTTTGAGCAACTTTCTGCTGGTGGAGCTCTCTGCACTGCAGTTTTCTGCCTTCCTCCACAGCTACAGGAGCAGGAGCTCTGCTGTCCCAGCACAGATACATATTTGCTGAGGCTGCTCATTACATTCACACAACAGCACATGGCACACGTGTACCAGTCACAGCAGCACCACAGCAGATCCTTCTTCATTAACAGATTCATCAGTGATGCTGTCCCAGATCACAACACTTTCCAGGCCCGCTGTGGCACTCTAGACTAAACAAACACTGTGCATCAGCTGCCAAGCAGGTCCCATCTTTCATGTTTAGCTGTTTGTGAAACTCAGTCATTTCTTCTCATTCCACATTGTCAGGAAGGAGCAGATGGCAGATGTGCTCTGCCTGTAATATTGTTTTTATGATACCCTGCCTGCTGGCAGAGCAGTGGAAGAAACATTTGGAGGCAAGAATTTACAGTATATTTTCAGTTTGGGGTAACTGAGCTAAAAGATAGCAGAGAATACAGGGAGAGGAGGAAAGGGTTGTACTGAATAGGTGATGATAGATTCCTGTGGCAAAAAAAAAAAATTATACTGACAAAAAAGGGGCATTTAATATGTTCACATGGAAAGACCAAACAGATAGAACTGAGATAATGTGTTCTCATTCATATGGGATTCAAATACAAGACTCAGTTTTAGCTTCTCAAAGTTGTTTTCTGAATTGTCTAACACTAGTGACAGAACCATGACAGAAATTATACCTGAAGGATAAATACATGCTTTCATAACAAAGCTGAAAGAGACACCATTAAGTTTACATCAAGGCTCTAGAAATTTTTATTAAAATATTCTTAAAATATGTGCCTTATACACAGAAGAAAGTACATATTTTATTTTTAAGTAATATGATCTGAGCTGCCAACAGTATTTCTTCCTTAAAAATTTTAGTACACATAAATATCTTCCAAAATAACAAACCTGGCATAGTCAAGAAAGTAACATCTGGTTTTCATTTAAAGCAAGATGAAAATAAAAGAAGGTAATTGTTTCAAAGCTTGGCGATTTAAAATTATGAACATGTTACTGCATGATATCTGGAGATTTAGGTTGGAAAGTTCATTTAGAAAGCCTTATAAATGAAACTAAATATTGTCTATGACCTGTGAGACAATCTGAGGCAATCCCACAGCACGTGGAACTCATTTATCTACATTCACTGGTACCCAGCTGCTCAGATGGCAAGTTCATTTTGAGTAAACTACTGACAAAATTGTAGGAATGTCCCAGAGAAGAAAACCTGTAGAAAAATAATTAGTTGTGACTATTGAGCAGATGCAGTACAAGCTCTTCATCCTCTGCCAGAGAAAGCCCAGTATCTAATGGCAAACAGGGGTCCTCCTCTTGGCTCAACTGCATCTTCTTTCTTTTCAGTGGCATTTCTTCTGCTGTGGCACTGTTGCTATAGCTTCTCTTCTTTCTTCCAGTCTTCTCCTCAAGCTCACTGCAGAAAAAAAATCAATTAGTCTTTTTAACAACTGTGGTAATCAATATCATCATGTAATCTAACAATTTCTTTTAAACAAGGCAAATTTGTGTCAAGATAAGAGCAAACAAAATTACAATTCAGAAGGGTGAAGCAATGGAAGCTGATGAACTCTCAATGTCTAAATTAGAGCTGCTCTCAGACTGAGGTGGTGGTGGATGTTCTGCTGTCTTGATTACAGTGTATCAGGATATTGCTGTAAGTCTTATCTAATATTTGCTGCCTAATACAGCAACAGACAACTTGATAAAACTTATTTAGTGATGTGTCAGTGGACCTGGACATACATTCAAGATCTTGCCTACAATAAATGCGCACCAAAAATAAAAATATAAGAACTGTCTTTTTATTGGCAAATCCTACACTTAACACAGTTTTGATTTGGGACTATCTAATTCGTTTATTCTTTCCCCTTCTTTGAGACATTTCCCTTGGAATTTACTAAACACCTCTTTGCTATGAGAGGAAGAGGAAAAGCCCAAATCCAGTAATTTTCCCCAGTGAATTCCTATTTCTTTTGCTGCTTTTCTTAAGACTTGAATGAAATGCCTTTTGCAGCCTTCAATCTTGATGAAACAGCTGCCAAACTGTTTTATCACCCTACCACATGGCCACGGGATGACAATGGGAGGAAAGACAGAACTTACATTTATCTTCATGTGTATTTTGTCCAAAACATTGGGAAAATGCTATAAATCTTCTTATCTAAGTTTAAAACAATCTTATAAAATCTATTCCAAGATATATCTGTGAATCAGATTATGGAGAACTGGTGTTGTATGCTGTAGGGTAGAATTCATACTCCAAAATCAGCAAAATGCAAACACCCACACCCCAAACCATTCCATCCAAACAAGCTAACTAGAACAAAACAGCATTCTCAGCTTTTCATGCTTGTATTTTTGAAAATATAACAAAAATAGAAATGGAACTTCAAAAATGGAGTTAAGGCTTTTCTAAAAATGTTGGTTAAACACAGATTTTCAATTAAAATTCGTCAAATTTCTACTCAGAAAATTCAGTTTGCTACAAAAAAAGTTTCAACAGGAGCTTTTTCATGTCCATAGTTTTTACAATTGTGTAAAGGTAATGCTTGTGAAATGTTCCATTCAGAAATCCTGTTAAGACATTGAACAACTAGAAACCACAGTTACAATAAATAGCTCGGATTGGGGAATACTGTCCTTAGAATCAACACAGCAAAGGAACTCAATGCCCAAATCAACTCACCTTCAGCTGCCCACCTTATTTTTTCCCATTAATAGGACTAGTTAACAGCCTGTGAAATGCTGGTTTCACCGCTCACTGGAAACCAGCCTAACCCCAAACATGGCAGTTTCCAGCATGTTCCCAAATGCTCTCTGAGAGGGATCTGCAGCACAGTGCAGCTTGTACACTGTGCTTTCTGGCTGCCCTTCCAGAGAGATGAAGGAATTGTTAAAGGAGACCTGATGGCCTTGTGCTGGTGGGCTCCACAAGTATGACCTGCCTCCCTCCCTCATCCATCCCACTTTTCACAGAAGAATGAAAATCATCTGCCTATCATCACAGCCCAGAGGAAGGAGGGAAATCCTGTAAGAAACACCCTGCATTTCCACAATTAAGGCAAATGAAATACCCTGCCTTTATACTGTTCTTCCCTTATCTACCCAACAGAAACAGTGTAAAGAAACGTGGTCTAGTGAAAGGTGTCTCTGCCCATGGCAGGCACTGCTGGACTTAGATGATCCAGAAGGTCCCTTCCAACCAAAAATATTCAGTGATTCCATCTCCCTATGATGACTGCTCCAAATACTCACTCTTCCTCTAATTCACAGGATGTAGCAACTTTGCTGGCTTTGAGCTGTCATTTGCATGGGGGCAGCTTTTCAGGGCTCACTACCAACATTTTATTCCTTTTCTGGGGAAAGGACTCATATTTCTCTCTGTAGTGCTTAGGGTATTCCATAAACACTGAAGCTACACTGACAGTATATGAAAATACACCAAAGCATAAAGAATTCTCACTTTTCCAAGTGGGCAGTGTGGGTCTGGGATGGAGCTTCATGGTGCTCACTTTGATCAGGACAGACTGTAGGGGTTCACTTTAAAAGTGCAAGAAAGGCCTCATTAAGTAAAAGCATTTTAGCTTGTTTGCAAAAGAGCCAATTATTTCCATTCTTTGAACGGACTCTGAAGCCCACTTTGCATTCATAATTGACTAATGCTTCATCTAGGACATTAGTTAAAAACGTCTTAGCAATTAAAACACTGCAGAAACCTCACCAGCTATGCATTTGTACCTACAAGCTATGAAACAGTAGACTTTAAACACCAAAAATTATAATCACTTCTGGAGTTTCAGAGGCCCATAGACTTAGATATCTATAAGGCAAAACATTTAAATGTAACACACATTCGGAAGGAACTGAACTGTGAGATTCCTCAATTATTTTTCCACAAACAAAAGCACATCAACACAAACTTGATTCATTTTCATCATAAGTTTTGTGGGATTCTGCTGAGTCAACCAGCCTCTTACTATTATTGAGGGATTGTGCAGCTTATTAGGGATTATCAGTGTAAACAGAAGATGCATCTACACATAGGCAAGTGTATTTTCACACTAATTTCACTCCAGCTGGGCTGTGAACTGGAGAGGTGAATAAAGAGGAACGAGTAACACAGGAAGCAGCAGCAGCAAAACCAACGAGAATGAAGAGAGCTGAAGAGTTGTGTTTTCATGATACACAAAAAGTAGATGAAAGCAGTATTTGATAACGACAGCTTTGGAAGATACACAGAGAACCACGTGAAACGTGCGAATAAGATGTTCCTAATTTTGAGATGCAGAAGGAAGACAGACTGACTGTCCACTGAATGATTTGGGTTGAAAGGGACTTTTGAAGAACAGCAAGTTTAACCCTCATCCCTGCTCCTCCAGGATGGATTTTTACCAGCACTGGTTTGGGTGGTGTGGAAAGGGGCTGCACCACTCTGAAGGAGCAGCCAGAGTTGTAGCTTTTACAAAAGGTGATAGTGGCAATTTTAAAAGAGAGATGAAAAATGTGTGGCATCATGATGCTCAGAGATATCCTGTGCTCATTCAGGGTGCTTTTCCTTAGCTATATGGACAGAGAACTCTTTGGAGGAGTTGTAACAGGCATAACTCTCCACTCCACATGTGAAAGCACTGAGTATGCAAAAGCAGCTACATGGGAATAACTTCTGCACTTACTGTCAAATGAAATCCTCCTCAGTCTCCAGTAACTGAAGGCCTGGCACTCTCCAGAGTCAGTCTTTTATTGTTTCCCACGGATATAGATAGTCCCTCATTCCTCACAAACACACAAACTCATCTATTGCCAGATAGTGTTCACAAACAGCCAAAACAAAGTTTCGCTAAGGTAAATGATTTTCTAGCAGAACAACTCAGTTCTCTCAGTTAGAAAGCAATTCCTAATTCAGATCCAGACCAAGTCTAGCGCATTTTTTTTGTCTTCTCCTAATAACACTTCAAAAGTGGCATGCACATCTGGTTTCCAATTCCTTCCTTTTACCCTCTGGTGAAATTTAGCTTTTCAGCTGCCTGAACAATCCATGCAGTCTGAGGCTACCTCTTTAAAGGATTTATTTTGTGTTTACACAAAAGGCAAGGAGCTAGCAACAGCCAACTTATCAACAGGCATAGTAATTTCTGTGGCCACCATTTGCCCAGCTGTAACACCTAAGTAAGATGCTATCATTTGGTAGAAAATACTTATTATTCAAACATAAAAGTACAGTTTATGAATCCTATCCCTAAAACAAACGCCAGCATATCTGAATGGCATCTGGGAAACGGGATCTAACTCTGACCCTGATAGTTAGACACCAAGAAACTCAAATTTTAAATTACTACAAGATAAACTCACAAGTATGTTTTCAGGTAATACCAGGGAAAATTAGAAAGCTTTGTTAGTATTTAACTCACTTCTGGGCTTTAAGCAATGTCCTAACAAGCTGTAAGGTTTAGATTTTAAATGCTTGAGAATAAGCCATTTGAAATGTGCAGTCACACAGCCAAGTTGCTGTTGTTTAAACAACGTGGTCCTGGCAAGATCTCTAGACAGGCTCTGCTTCACTTAACATTTATCAGCATTCCTCTGAAAACAAACCAGCCTTGCCACTGGACTACAGGCCATGAGTCAAGTTTCCAGGCTGCAATAAAGCACACAAGCTCTTTCCCAAAGAAATGTAAAGGAAAATGAATGAATCTGCTAGTAAAATTTCAAAACAGTTCAGAAAAGTTGGGAATAATTTATCTCATAAATATTGGCATTTCACTAATCAAACATGCTGTGTCCAAAACTTTTTCCATGTAATAAATTTTAATTCACAAGGCCATGGCAGCAATCCTAATGAAGATTAATTACTGCAGTCCTTTCCATAAAGCCCAGTGCAGCTTCTTCCTTACTTGCTGTCAGAATCCTACAGCACATAAAAATGGTAATTAAAGTATATTGTGCTGTGTTATTTTCTAGCTCTGGACAGGCTAGATCAATGGGCCAAGGCCACCTCTAGAAGGTTCAACAAGGCCAAAGTAAGGTTCTGCACTGGGGTCACAGCAACCCCAGGCAGTGCCACAGGCTGGAGACAGTTGCTGGGAAGCTGCCCAGTGGAAAAGGACCTGGGGGTGCTGGTCAGTGGCAGCTGAACATGATCCAGGGTGTGCCCAGGTGGCCAAGAAGGCCGATGGCATCCTGGCCTGGATCAGCAGTGGTGTGGCCAGCAGGAGCAGGGCAGTGACCGTCCCCCTGTCCTGGGCACTGGGGAGGCCACAGCTCCAATGCTGTGCTCAGTTCTGGGCCCTCAGTGCAAGAAAGACCCTGAGGGGCTGGAGCGTGTCCAGAGAAGGGCAGCGGGGCTGGGGAAGGGTCTGGGGCACAAGGGGCTGTGAGGAGCAGCTGAGGGAGCTGGGGGTGCTCAGCCTGGAGAAAAGGAGGCTCAGGGGGAACCTCATCCCTCTCTACAGCTGCCTGAAAGGAGGGTGCAGCCNCTGGGTTAACAGGTTGATCTTAAAGGTTCTTTTCATTCTAAATGATTCTATGATTTCCTTACTGGCCAGTCCACTGATATATATCAAAACATCTCTAAAATGGAATATATAATCCTCTGTCGAGAGCAATTCAATATCTCAATGTCCAATTTTGCAGCTAATCAGAATGACCAAGGCTCTTAAACTGAGATCTTTTATAGCATCTCTCCTATGGTGCTTTTCTGGCCATCATGACATTAAACTCTGGCCTTCACAAAGTCACAGATATTACCTGAATAATCAATTTTAGAAGGAGCACCATGATTTGCTGATAAATCATCTCAAAAGAATGTAATATCAACCTCATCAAGAATGACCTAAAACTTAGCAGGTCAACATCAGCATCCTGCTGTAAGAAGAAGCTGTAAGAAACTGCAATTTGCCCATAACTTTTGCAAATAAAAGAAGGCACACAACAGAATAGCACTGACTACTAACTTTGTGCACTTGTCACTTGGTGACTGTCCATAAAGTTACAAACAAAACAGTACCAGAACTAAGATATTTCCTCTCATGTCCAAGATCTTCTCCATGCTGATCTAGAAGTTAATGTCATCAGTCACACTCATTAAAGATTTAAAGACGATAATGATGAGGTCAATCGGAACTTTGTTCTTCCTCAACATTTTTATTTAAAGAGGTTGAGGAATTAGAAATACCAAAAATTCAATCTGACTGCAAAATGAATATTTAAGAAATCCAGCTGCTTTTCTTTCACCCTATTCTATATTCTTAGATTTTTCACCTCATTAACAATTTACATTTGATAGCCTTAAACCAAATATGATGAATGTTGCTAGATATACAAAAATTAATCTCATATTACATGCTTGAAATCATTAATTACTCTACTTGTATGGTATGGTTGGAAGGGAATTTTTATCCTAAGGCAAATTTATCTCATGATTTGTACAGCTCCCCCAGTTAAAAAAAGTTCTGTGGGAGGACAGAGAGAAGATTAAGAATGGTTTTGACTTCTGAAACCATGGACAGATGGTCTATTTTTAAAGACTCTTGAGGGAAGACACCCTAGGTTTCATATTTACTATCAATTATCCCTTTTAGAAGCATTTTTCTCCCCTTAAGGCAAGGAGCAGATAGTGTCGCCCAACATATTTCTATTTTAATCCAACTCTTTGAGGAAAATCTCTGGATTTTGGAAATATAAAGCAGAATAGAGTTGCGTTTTCTAATCTCAAAGCCCAATTTTACTGCTTGCTACTCTCAGCTGATTTGTTTTTGTTAAAATCATTAGGTCAATATTTCCCAGCCCCAAAAGCAACTCATCATACAATTCAATATCCATTCTAAGAGAGTTGTGTGAGGCACAAACGTTGATTTAACAGCCTCAAATTAACTTCCTTCACTTTATTTTGCACTTTCTCCACAGCCTTCTGCAGGGTGCTCAGAGCATCTCACCAGACATACCTACAGAGCTGCCTCTGGAGCAGCTGCAAACAGCCTTTGTATTTCTAGGGGTGCCTGAGCGAGGTGTGCAGGAAGGCAGCACCACTGATGACCCTGGTGACAGCACAGCACGCGATGGATGATCCTGTGCTGGCCACGGCCTGCCCAGGGAGCATCAGTCATGTTCTCACAGGCTGAGTGGATTTGGCCACAGTGCGGGCACAAGTATTGGTATGTGACTGGCCACAACTGCTGCAACTTCAGATGGTGCCAACTAAAGCTCTTCTGGGCAATGTCTCAGTATTTTGGTGCAGTAGGACAGGCCAAGGACTGTTTCCAGTAAGCAGTGTTGATGTTCTTCAACATTTGTTGAACAACAAATGTTCTTCAACATTTGTAGTGGTCTGTTCTCCAGCTCCAAAGCCAGCTTTGATACTCAATGTAGGTATGTCTAGAGATACTCTAAAGGAAATCTCTCTGGTTTCCTTTGGTGTATGTTCTTTCCTGACCTACTCCACAGAAAGGGAAAATGACCAAGGGCCTTGACTTTCTTTGAGTCCTTGCTCTCCCTGAGAGCACATGATCTGACTCTAGGGGGGCCAGATCAGCCACTGATCCAACAAAAGTCTGCACTTATTACTACTGCCAAAAATCTGTCCATCTCTGTCAACTTTTATTCTTAAAGTGCAGCTAATCTTGAGTCTAGCTGACATTCTGAGGAAAGGATCAATACAAAATGTGATGTATGAATACATACTCCCCCTTGCACAAAGGAGCCATTTACTGCTGCTCAGAAAAAGCAATGCTTTTCCCCATCCTTGTCAGTTCTATTGACATTCACTGGTGAATAGGCTCCAGGGGACATGGCCACCAGCCTGTTGACTTAGGGCTATCTAGTCCTTAAATTCATGTCCCACACCAGTCCTGCATACTGACTCCACAACACACAGTGACACATTGGTAAGGACAATCTAGCCCCTAGGATTCACCCAATTCAGATGTGGAAAGCAAGAGCTTTATGACTGTGGTCCCATTTAGGTGCCAAGATCATCCTTCTCAGTCTGTTACACAATACACTGTTTGTCAGGAACATACAAGTGGCTTTCTTGTTGTGGTGAACCACACAGGACTTCATGCAGTACCCCTTCATCTTCCCACAGTATGTTGGCATCAACTACAGATCCTCATTCCCACCCTGTGCTTTTCTATTACGCTACATGAAACAAATTCTTCTGGTTCATACAACTATAATCACTATTTTGAATTAATTTAATTCATTATGATATATTTACTTCTACTCAAAGTCCACTTCACCTGAGTCTTGAAGAGTCTAAACAACACTGAATCATAGAACTTATGATTTTTACCATGCAGAGATTTATCTAACATAGCACAAGTGCAAAGGGATCATCCAATCCTTAAATTACTTCAACATCTTTCCTTCCCTGCAGAAAGAATCTGAAATGTGACAGAAGAGAAGTGCACTTCTGAAACAGGACAGACCCATCACTGGCCAAGGCTGAGCCTGTCAATGATAGTGGGAGTGCCCCTGGGATAGCATAGTTGAGAAGGGGAGAAAGAACAGTGTAAAAGCAGTCAGGAAGAGCAGTGAGATTATGTGAGAGGAACAGCCCTGCAGACCCCCAGGTCAGTGCAGAAGGAGGGGCAGGAGGTGCTCCAGGTGCCAGAGCTGAGATTCCCCCACAGCCCATGGTGCAGCCCACGGTGTGCCCCTTGCAGCCCATGGAGCCCCAGAAGGCTGTGATCCCTTGGGAAGCCTGTGCTGGAGCAGGCTCCTGGCAGGACCTGTGGCCCCATGGAAAGAGGAGCCCGTGATGGAGCACATCCACATTTGTTGGCAGGACTTTAGTCCACACTGAAGAAACCTTTTCCTGAAGGACTGTATGCCATGGGAAGGGATCCACATCTGGAATAGTTCATGAATAACTGCAGCCCACAGGAAAGAGCTGAAGAAGATTGTTGAAGAAGACCCCTGTGCAAGAGACCCCACACGGGAGCAGGGAAAGGATCCTCCCCGAGGAGAAAGGCAGAAACAACATGTGATGAACTGACTGCAACCTCCATTCCCCATCCTTCTGTGCTGCTGAGGATGAGGATGTAGCAAAAATTTTAAGTTAATCCTGGGAAGGAGATGTGGGGTGAAGGTGTTTTAAGATTTGGGTTTATTTCTCATTACCCTACTGTCATGTGATTGATAATAAATAAATTAATTTTTCCAAGTCAAGTCTTCTTCACTCGTGACAGTAGCTGGTGAGGAATCTCTCCTGGTGTTACCTCGACTCCTGAGCTGTTCACTACATTCTTTCTCCCCTGCCCAGCTGAGGAGGTCAGTGATAGAGTGGCTTTGGTGATTGCTGGGAATCCAGAGAGGGTAAATCCACCACAGAAACACATAAAATCTCCAGGATATCAGTCAAGATTTTTGCATGTGAAACAGTCTCACCAAGATCCCTTCAATACTGACCCAAAAATCATTCTTATACAACCTCACAAATGAAAATAATAGCCTTTAGTTCAGATTTCTGTTCAGCACCTAACACACAAACTTTTAAAAGTCAAATACTAAGTCCCAGGAGAAAGAGAAGTGTAAGATGAATTCCTAACATGCAAACAAAACAGTTTATAAAAAACATTATTTTAAAATGAACATGGAAGATAGTGCATACCTATAGCTGTCTTCACTTTCTGAATCCTGCTCTGCATCTGAGTCTTTGTATTTATCAGGATCTGGGAGAGTGCTTGGGTCAAACTCTTCTTCGCTTCCACTGTGAGCAAGAAATGCCACTGTTTCCTCTTCAGCCTGTGAGGTGACAAATGGAGAGTTACAAGACAAGCAAACAAGTCCATGTTACTTATCACAACCCCGTTAATAGGGAGGCTGTAACAAAAACCACTGCCCCCAAATGCAGTCAAACACCACCAGTATTATAGGCAGGAAAAGAGAATCTGTCATCATCAGTACTCTCCTCCAAGGCTGTTTGTTAAAGGTTGAAGAAACATTATTAAAAAAGGAAGCACAAGGATTTATGTTCAATTCTACTTTCCAATATTGTAATCTTAAATCTACGAGATCTAGGAGAGATCTGGGCAGCAACTAATCAACAGCCATCTGAGAGCAAGTGTCTAAGTAATATGCAGCTTTACTGTCCCTCAGAAACACACTGGCAAAGAGATACTCACATGTGGACACATAAATCTGCTGTTAGGTGAATTTAATGAAATAGTCTGATTTAAAACTCATCTGGGTGTCCTTGCAGTTAAAAATCAAAAAGCTGTTTAAGCTGAATTAACTACTTTAAGAGAGTTTCAACCATCCTCTACAAGAGATACATGTCCTTCAGGCATCTCCCCAGATCCCCTCACCCCTCCTCTCTGGGACTCAGCTTCCCTCTGTTCCCACAGCACACCTCAGGACGGGCTGATGGCACTGGCAACTTTCCCCAGGGTGGGCCAGTGCCTCACTAACACCTTAACAAAGAGGGCACACAAGATACTGCTCCATAAAAGCACTGGATAATATAAAAAAGCTGACTAATTTTGCAGATACAGGTTCAGCTCCACTTAATCCTGAACTGATGGCATTACTATCATAAATTTTTGCTAGTAGGGACAAAGAAACCAGATAGAGTGGAGGGCACATGCAATTGTATATGCACACAGAAAAGCAGCAGAAGGCTTAAAGGCATTTCCAAGCAATGTGAGCCCGAGACCCATGCATATTTATGCTGGAAAGCAAAAACAAATTCCAAGAAATTATAATTAAAGACATTGCTACCTTTTGTTTATATATCTAATCAACATGCATACAGCTGAGTTTCTAAAACAGTGCTCATTTAAATGATCTTTCATTCTATGAATAACTTCACATCATTATATATTTAAAGTTAATTTTTGTTTTGATTTTTTACCATTTCAATCATCAAGGTTTTAAAGAACAGTCTTTATGTGCACATACCCTCCTGCAATAAAATTAAATTAAAAAGAAAAAGCCAAACAGAAACCACAGCAATGGTCTCTTTTATATCTGCATATAGACTGAGTGAAAGGCAATGAGCTGGTGAAGGATAAGATTATTCACCACTACAAGAGTCCATTCTTACTTGACCAATGACACTTCTGAAGTGTACTGGAAACAAGTAGAAGAAAGGGACAAAAGCCAGATTTGCAATCAGAAGGCAGAGGAAAAACATACTGAACATACATTTTGTCCTTTACTACTTTAAATACCAGTAAAAGTAATTATATAGCCGGGTGTATAAAATGACTAAAAGCATTGTCAGACTCTTCAGCACTATAAGCTTCCTAAGGTAACACCCACCAACAGAAAAGCATGTTCATCCTCAAGAACTTCACATACCACTTCACAAGAAAGTTGGTTTTGGTTTTGCAGAGTTTTTGCTTACAAAAAAAAAAATCTTCAAGCTCATCTCTTAGTACTATATTACAGAGCATTACTAACTCCACAGAAAACTATTCTGAAGGTCACCTTTTTGCTAATGAATTTTCTTATTTGAAAATCGTTCAGCATTAAATTATAGCTTATTTTAATTTCTTACAACATTAAATATTTGCTCTTTACTTGCCCTTCCAATTGCACCTATTCTTTCAATACAGCTGGTGCATACCAATCTTATATTGAAAAGAAAAAAAAGTAGCAGCATTCAAAGTTGTTGTATGGAACAATGTACCTTTTAATATGTATGCATGACACCATGCAACAGAGTTCTGTAATACTAACATTTATTGGCAGTCAGCCTTTAAAACTTGGGCTGTTCATTCATATTCTCCATTATGACATACAGACCAAACCCTCGCTTTAATTACGCATTCAGATTAATTCTTTTACAGCAGAAAATATGCAGATAACATATTAAACATAATGCTTGCTATAGCAAAAGAAATAATTGGCAAAGAGGCCTCCTTCACTCATCAGGAATCATGAGGTTGTGTTTCTTATAAGTATCACTGCTTACATATTCATTAAAATACTTCTAAGACCCTGAAAATGTTAAGAACCTGAGCAGGAACATTTATCATCCACAGCTGAACAACAGAAACTCATTATTTTTCCTCTCTCACTTCAAATTTATATCAGCCAGTCAGGAAGAAGAAATCTTATGACTCCACATTACTCACACAAGAGCTGGAGAAAAGAAGTAAAATCATAGTTCAAAATGACACGTGTAAAAGTTCTTCAGACACAACTAGGATGCAATTTACAGACTCAGGACTAGACTTCTCCTACGGCAATTGCCATCAAAAGAGATTAGAAGAGAATTTGATGGTCTGTACTTTATGTCTAAGGCTGGCTACAATGTAACACACACTTTGGATGCTCGACTGTGGAAGGAAACCTGCCATGCTTGACATCAAGGACATCAAATCAGGCTGGCCAGAACTAAATTCCAGGGCAATCATCTTTGCACTCTGTTCAGGAACGACAAGCTCTCTCTTTGTACCCCACCAGCCCATGTATTTTGTAATTCCAGTTCCACAGAAACTTGCACAAAGACTTTCAGTCTGAACGTGACACTGAGAGACAAACATTTTTGCATTCACACAGTCTCTCTCTGAAGAAGAGATTCTTACGCAAACTCAACATTTCAGAAAAATTCAGCAAAATTTCTGTGCTGGAAGTTTTTGGAAACTTTGTTGCCTTCAATATTCCACATTGTACCAAGTCAATGTCCTTACTGCAGTAATTTTGAAAACATACACCCCCTGACACAGACAGAACAGGCTCTTCTAGAGCTTTTGCCATGTTTATCAATAGAATACCTCCAATTTAAGTTCTGTCTTTGTTACAAGACGTAATGACAAGTTCCTCTCCTCCTAAAGAGGCCTGAATGGCTGATGGAGCTCAGATAAATGACTTAGGCAGGCTAAGAGAAACTTAAAATGAAGAAACTAATGTACCTCAGACACCCAGGGGACTCGAATATTCAAAAAAACTGGAATTATGTCTCATTTCTACTGGGCAACAGGCATTCAGATGGCAATTATCTGACTATCACCATCAGGTAAAAAACACCATGAAAGCCTGTACATAGAAAAATATTGTATTTACCAAGACTTCATTTCTAAAAATACATATTTATTATGATGTTTAATTTATGTCTTATTTAACAAGTGTTTTTTTCCCCTCCAATTAAATTGTCTAGAGTTGCCCTTCTGATGTTCAACCCTTTGAGCAATTTATCAGTTTCTAGCAACCAGGTTGAGTGGGGAGAAATAATTGCTTAGGCACTATCAGTTCTGTCCATAACACTTTAAAAGCACAGTGGGAGAATATTTCAAATTAGCTGGAAACAAAACTCTTAAGGTTTGTTTAGAATTTGATCACACTTAATGTGAGTCCATCACACTTACACGATATTCAGTCCTTTTTGAGCTATGCCATCCTTTAGTTTTTGCTACTACGGCCTCTCCCAGTACGGTGGTACCTGTGATTGTAATGCCAAGAAAAGGTAAGTTCTAAATACTGCTAGGAGGTTACCCAACACAGGTACATAACTTTTAAAAGTTTAGCATATTATGGCTCACTTAAGAGGATATTTTAAAATAAAATATCCTGTATGATGTGAGAGCATTCCAAATTTTCTTAATTTTCTTCTTTTGATAGTTATTTTTTAGATGAAAACAGAAATTGCTTTTGCATCATGTTTAGGATGGAAATGATTTATCTATACAGAGAGGTTTTGTAGCATTTCCTTTAAAATGTCTTACTCTGGATTCACCTGATCACCTTGCAGGTTTGGGTTTTCTTCACAGCCTGTACCCCAACCCAACACACCCCAGCTGATGAATGATTGCTCTGATATTTCATCATCTACATTGCCCCAGAGGAATACAGCTATTCTGGCAGTTCAAAAACGAAATACAGCCTTTGATGTTGCTAGGGTGTTTGATCCAACAGTTGCTTTGAAAATCAAGACAAAAGCCTTAGCCCATACTGAAAACTGACTGGGAGCCAGTGGAGCAAGCTCTGTGCAGTCTGACACATACAGAGCCGCCCCAGTCGTGCCAAAAGTCACAGCTCCCCTCTATACCATCTAAAGTGCACCAGTGTTTCATGGCTCTGGCCAGAAAGGCTGGTACCAAAAACTGGGGAAACCAAGGTTCCAGATAACTCATCCAGACATGATTCTTGCACTAAGAGGATCTCACTGATCCTTGGGCTCTCAAAGGAGTCGGTCATAGTTTCTGGTTTGTACATCACTTCAGAGAATTTAATTCTTGGTTTTCACTAGAGGAGACAGATAACTCTCAGCTTCATCTTTAATCATTCACCATTCCCAACCACTAGCAGTCACATCAAGGTTAAATTTCATGCAGTCATTTTTTATTTCTTTTAAGCCATCCAAGATCTCAAACAGTACGGGATGCCTTGTTTAGCCAGCAAAACCTTACTTATAACAGCACTCTCACATAATGCACATGAGAATATTTAATTTTCTTTCTTGGCTTTCCTAAATGCTCCACATTTTATGGTCAGTGAATGGGTAAGCCTGTGTTCCAAACCAGACATTGATGCATATATTCTGACATCCAAATTTCAGTATAACTATAGCAAAACAATTTGTGCTGGAAATGGCTCCTGCCACAAGCACAGTTCAGAAGCACTGAAAACACAAAACTCATAGAAATTGGTGGTAACTTCTCAGTCTACTCAAAGACCTTTTGTTTCAATGTATTTAGGTTTCAATGGACATGTCTCAGAACTAGACCTTATGCTTCTCCTTTTCTAATTTATTCTTCTATGACCCATGTAGAACACTTACTGCAAAGACAAGTTTCTTCAGGTTGTTATTAGTCACAACTATCAACATGATTTTAGCAATAGGGAAGACTAGTATCAGGATAAAACAACTATACTGTTACCTTAAATGTAATTCATGTTACAGACATGAAAATACAACAGAAAAGAAACTAAGTAGGTAGCACTAGATGCAAAATACACACGGAAATACATTCTGTTCTGGAAAGCACCAGGGCAAAAAGACAAAGTCAGAGAGAATTAGACATACCAGCATACTTGTCCAAAATTCTATGGCCCTGTCAAAAAAAACCACAACAAAACAGAAACCAAAAAAACCAGTAAAACTTCAACTAGAAAACTACAGTGCAGAATAATGTTTTTGAACTTATATTCTCAACACATAACCCTTGGACTGTCTTTACACTCCTCCTTCCTCTCCCCTTTCAGGTTCTCAGCAGTCATGGCTGTCAGCTCAAATACAGAAAGTAATTCTCCAAAGCAGTGTCTGTGTTCGAACATTTCAACACATCCATCTTCTCCAGGGAACCTCGGCGTGTGTCCACAGAGACGGGACCTACATGAGAGAATCTTCTCTGATCACTTTGCAGCACTTTTGCCCAGGTCTGAGGGAGCTGCACCCTGCCTCGACACAGCAGTGTCCCACCACCACTGCTCACAGCAGAGACTGCAGGCAGAGACCACTCTGCTCAGTGACAGGGACTTTTCAAAAAGGAACAGATCAACAGCAGCACTGACACGAAATAATCAGAAGGGAAGCCTTTTAAGTCACGTAATTCTGTAAACTGGTTAGTTCTGCTCTTTTCTTGGAACAACTGATTTGTATTCAGTACACAACGAAGAGCTACACTGGCATTAAGTGCTTGTCCAACGACACCATTTTTATGTTTTCACTGTACTGCCTAAGTCACGTACTCCAAACGCTTGTACAAAATACGCATATAAAATAGCATATTTACGGGGAGAAAAGTATCAATCAAATTAAGTCCAGGCAGTGAAAGTTATTTTAACTTCTTCTGGTGGTTCGACATGAACTGAGGCAAAGAAATGCAGAAGAGGCATCGCTGGTCCTGGCACTGACTCAATTGCTTGCTGTGAGAACAAGACCTTGTGTGCTTTTGCTCCAGACCTTTGTAGCAGCTGCAACAGTTCCATATTTGCTCAAATTTCAAAACAAATGACCAGTAAATCAGAAAGTATTGGCTGATGCTGCAGAATTGCAGGGTCATTTATTATTAATTGTTTTTGTTGTTGTTGAATTCACTTTCTTAAGACACGAATCTCTTTCTACAAAATTTTGCAGAAGACAACTGCTGGCACAAATAGTGTAAGGGCTAAGTAGAAGCCACAAGAGAACAGATGAATCAGATGAGCTGATGGATGACAAGGAAGCAAGCTGCCTGGAGATAGGCATGATGCTGGAGAGAGACCTGCCCTCTGGAATTTCCACAAGTATTGCTGCAAAGGGGGATCCTGAGTGAGGAAATGAAAGGATTCTGAGGTAGACTGGCAGCCATCCACCAGAAGACAGAAAATTATAATATCCCCTGATAACAATTTTATCTACATGAAAAAATATGACAGGAATGTCTTAGAAATGACAAGTATGAAGAACATGAAAGATTTATGTGAGGTGAGATCTTTTCAGGCGAACTAATGAAAAGAAACACATATTTTCAGGTCTAAAATAATGCAAAGCAACTTCAAAGCAAAAAATCCAACCCAAATTAAGAATAATTGCTGAGTTAGTGTTACTTGAGGAATTCACTAAAATGTAATAATATATATCCAGAAGGTTTGGGGAATGCTGGTACAGGGAAAACCTACAGGAGAATCTTCGGGAAGGAGAGCATGAACACATTTGTCATCTGTGGTAAATGAAAGGACGAATGGAGAATTAGGAAGGATTTAGATAAGCACCAGAAAGTGACCACTGCAATGCTAAGGCATAGGCTGAAGCAAGAGTTAAGTGGTGATACACAGAATGACTGTAAAAGAAGATAGCAAAGAAGCTTGAAATTTTTTCTTGAGTATGGCCTACTCCATGAAACCCACTAGCTAAGATTTTAATTTAGGCAAAAAGGTACAGCTGGAGTAGAGATTGAAATAAGATTCCTCAGTACAGACATGAATTTGTATTTTTCTCCATAAGTAAGAGAAGGAATAAAAAAAGCAAAAGGCTATGCAAAACATCATCAAAGGAGGAGACAGAAGATTGTAAGATTCCAGAAATTACAAAGGAGGAGCTAGTAGAGAAGAGAGACACCAGAACAGTGTGATCACAGCTGCAAATCCCCTAAAACTGGAGTGGATATGGAAAGGCCAGGTGAATGACCAAAAAGTCAGAGGAAGGCTGAATAATGTTTATTGACTAGAACTGAAACACGAACATGTCTACATTGCAAATGAACAAAAGGGCATGAAGAAATGTGGTAGCTGAAGGAATACAAAAGACCACTGTGGAAGTGGGAATCAAAGACAAACAGGGAAGAATTGTAAGGCAAAAGTGAGAGGTCTAAGAGAGGAAGACTACCAAGAGAAGATCTGATGGAGATGACAGTGATGACAAACGGAGCTAAGGGGGAGAGAAGAGCTGTGTAAACCTATCTTAAAAATGGAAGACAGTAGGAAATGGGGAGAGTAAGAAGGCATGAAAATGGCACAAGAGCTGTCTGCAAAGGATGTAGAAAAACAGCCAAGAGGAAGAATAATTCCAGGTATAAAAGAATGAATTCAAGAGCAACAGAACCAGAGAATGCATGGTGAAAAACACAAAGGCACCTCCTCTCTTTGCCAAAGTCCTGAATGTTTTGCTAAAGTATACAGGAGTTTACAGGGGCTCAAAAAGTATGTAGGTAACAGTAATAAAATATATCAAGGCATGGTAAGTACCAGCAGTACTGTGCCAATAACCCTGTCTCTCAGCTTCAGAGCTCTTCAGTCACAGAAGGGTAATGATCACAATTTGAAAACCACTCTACAGGTAGGACTGCAAATTTCCCTTCAAACCAACCAAAATATCTGACAGGGAGAAGGGAAGCAGGTCACCCTCATTTCATGGAAGCCATTATTTTTTCCACCACTGTTCTGTTTTCTATCAGCCTTTTAGGGCTTCTTGTACAAATATAAAAGCTTATTAAACGAATCTGGTGAAGATGACTATCTCATTCTCAGCAAAACCAAAATGTTTGGAACAATGCAGTAAAGGGAAAATTGAAAGCTGAGACCATTTTCCATCAAAAGCCTGGGCCTAATTATATCCTATGCAATGGTTTGCTGAAGAACCTAAACTGTGCTCTCTCAAACAGTCTCTGGGTTTTGTACTGCTGCCAGGAAGTTTTATCCTATTTCCAGTAACTGAGTAACAACTCTTGGATTCAGTAAGAAATACAAGTGGTATACAAATACTCATCTATAGATGTGATTAAAGTACTACAGACTTCTAACAGAATCCTTGCTGCTCCCCAAAAGTCTGCACTTGCAGCAAATCAGTTTCTAACTTGCTGCAAGCATTGAAGGCATCTACACAAATTTTAACATAGGAAATTGCAATTTTCAGCTCATGTAACTTATTACAACCTAGAGTTGTCATGCACTTGCCTGTTCATTTCAACAACATCTAAAAAATCTTTATACTGCATAAATAATGTATTATATCCATAACAACAGGATGCAGTACGCTGTATGATTGATTACCTTGGCATTTAGCTCCTGTGGGGACAGCTTTTGTGAAACATGGCTCTATCTAACTCCCTGAAAATTACATTTTGGTAAAACTGTCTGAATGATCAAACTTAGGTATAGTTAAACATAATGCCATTAACATTGCACAGGCAGGTACAAACTTTCACCCTTCATTCTATGCTAAAGCTATGCTACTTTACATCCATTTCTTAAGGAATCAGGAGAGCAGCGTTGGCAGGATCAATTTAAACCAGTGATTTGAATCACTAATTATAAACCCCATTAAAATCAGGAAACTTTTAATTCCCACAGTATGTTACACATGTAATCACTGCTACATTTTTTTTTAATGCCAGTATTCTGGAGCACAGTTGTTTTACACTGCACTTAAAACAAAATGTGTACACACTATTTTATGCCAATTGTTTAAAGTCTGAGTTTTTCCTTTTGCATTAGCAAATGATAAAGGAGCCATCACTTTTTTGCCAAGTGATTATTACTCATTTTTTAATCACAGTTAGTGTCAAGCTGACTCCTATTTCATCCAAAACTGAATCTGATTCTAACAAAATTTTAATTATTTTCTAAATTATATATATTACATGCATATTATTTTAAAGTTACTAATTAAACAGGATCATCTTAAATATAGCAGATAGATGTAGGTAAAATTAAGTAGATTCAAGTAGATGCTGTATTGTAAGTTTAACATTTATGTACACATTCTCTGTTGCTAGTAAAATTTACTATTTCTAAGCATCATATCTTATGAAATTTTGGTATGGCTGGAAGACTCAAACCTAATTTACATTTACTGACTGAAAGAAGATGGCCAGAATAAACAAACATAACCAGTTCCTCAAATCCTAATGTTTTTCAACTTTTAATGGCACCTTGAATTTAACTTATCAAATATATCAAATAAATAAAGTATTTCAGAACCAGGAAAGGATACAAGTTGTTAGAAAAAAGCAGTTAATTTTCCCTGTTAATGACTGCTCTCTAAATCACATCTCTATCTGAAAGTTAGTTAGCGAGATTTATTTCTTGAATAATTTCTTAGATTTTTCTAGACAATTTTTCATAGGTCATTCCTTAATACCTTAATTTCAGATATAGTTTTTAAGTTCTCAAAAATAGAAGAATGAACCTAAGAAATTGAAATATGCATTTTAATAACTATTTTTGTTATTGAGCTAATGATTTTTATCTATCATGTTATTAATAAATATAAGATGATTTTCCCCCAAATATTTGCAACATATATAGAACATATGAAGGAAAGGGAGACCATAAGGAGAAGTATTAATCTCTCTGATTTGAAAATAGATCAGAACATGCTTAGAAAGCTGCCAGGAGAAGTAATTTCAGCCTAACTTTACCGCTCATTCTGAACTCCAGTGGGAAAAGCTCAATTGCTCCACTGACTTTGTGGTGTTACACAATCTGTTGTGATTACCATTTGCCATCCACAGTAAGTCCTGGGGACAGAACAGCACACTGAAACAAACAGCAGCCACTGGCTCGAGTGCAGACACGCTGCCACATATTGCCCTGCTGGGATGTTTCACCTCTGGCAGAAACAAATGCTTAAACTTATTATGCTTAGTGTTTCCTAAACAGCCAAGGGGTCAGACAGAGTTTCCTGTGGCCACATTAATTCTTCCTGGAGATCCATCCTCAAGGATCACTTAGCAGTCATTGGTCCTTAGTAATTCAATCATGAGGAAAATCTGAAGGGAGCAACCATAACACACCCCAAACACAGCAATCATATTCAAATGCTACTTTCTCCCACTACCTGTGATGGAAGATTCAGATTTGCATAATTCTTCAATTCTTGATCTAATATGAAAACCAACACCTTTTTTCTTAGAGACCTTTTGTGTCTGTTATGTTAAATAAAGACAGTCAAACAAAAGACCTGTGACTGTTAAACTGATTTCAGAGACATTGCAGTATTTCTCCACTGAGAAATGGTGGGCCCTAAGTGCCTGGCTCTCTTTGCACAGTCACACATCTTTGCAAGGGGAACATTTTATTTTTAAAGTAGGATTTTTGCCTTCTTCAGGACTACAAGTCTTTGCCACAGACAAGTGTAGGATTTCAGCATTATGGAGTCGCTAAAATTATTTCTGCCTCAGAAGAGCAACCTGATTATAAAATCCAATTATGATTTGATTGCATCCACAAACTTATCTCCTCACGCATGTATCTTAAATGGCTTATGCTTCCTTTTCAAGTTCTTGCAAATTCACAAAATTTTGAGGATAAAATTTAATGATCTACTGAAAATAAATAAATAATTTGTTATATCACATTGTACTTTGCATACAACATTAGCACAGAGAACATTTGCTAGAGGTACTGTTAACTGAATATCCTTGTTACATTATGCATGACTTCCCAAAGCACTGAGTACATAATATCCATCATGAAATTCAGAATATATAACTAAATTTAGAAAGAAGTATATTCAGACCTATGATCAGCATTCTGACAACTCCAGTTATGAGTTTTAATTAAACCTGCTTTTGTATTAAGTCTGTTTTTATTAAATAAGTATAGAATCTTGCTTTATATATTATGCATAAGTAAAAAAAAAAGTTTAAAAAGTAATTATGCCTTTTCTTAAAGACATAATTCAAGTCACTGTTCCATAACTTCTCTTCACAGTTTTGATGAAGAGGCACCACTGCTGAAGGTGATCAGTTTTTTTGAGAGCTTCAGCACCTTGCTGGCAATCCATTTTAGGACACCAAATACTACTTCCAGTGACAAGCTGATAAATGAGACCAATGGGTTTTTCCCAGAAAAAAAATTATAAAAAACTAAACCCAAAAACATTCTTGGGTATCTCCAATACACCAGATTAACCACTCATCCAACAAAAAACCACTGGGTTTTGCAAATTTATCCAGTATTGACCCTCTAAATATTCTGCTCATAAAATGAACTGCTTCATATTAGTGTCAAGCAAGAAACAAAATTAGAATAAACTCATATGACATATTACCAAAACTAAATCCTCCTCTAACAAGGGAAGCACAGCTTAAAGGATATAGTGTGTTTCAGGAAACCTGTGAGAATGATGTACTGACACTGTGACACAAAAGAGGGGTGGGGTTGTGGTTGGTTTTTTTCTGTTGTTTTTTTTTACCATCGTAATACTTTTCTTCAAAGGTTCCTCCTACTACATTTCCAGGAAATAGTTCTCATTAATAGAGCCCTGTACTATAGCACTCACACATTGACCTGAATAAATACCTTCTCAGAAAAGTTCAAACTAAAAATCTTTGGAATCAGCACATTTGTATTTGCAAATTCTACATTACTCCTTTGATATCAATCAAGTGCACACGCACAGATTTACTGGCTAACGTATGAAGCAGAAGCTGAAAGTAACTGACTCTTGGAAAAACAGCTTTATTGGAAGAGCAGAAAGCTGTTTTCCTGCTGGAGAGAAACTTACTTAGTTATCCAAGAGAAGAAACTAAGAACTTCAGATTGATCTGAGCAATGTCACTGCATTTCCTGAAGTTCAGACAGGTAGAATGCAGCACCTGTAAAGTTTTGGTACTAACTCTGCACAAATAGCACTTCAAACTGTCTTTTTTTAATATCTCTGAAGCAATCCATACTAGAAGAAAATTCCAATTTTGCATGTGCTTTTCAACACATGTAAACATCTCTTGCTTTTCAGACCAGTTTGCTGGGCATAGTCATTTAATGGTACAAAGAAATTGCAAAATTTTTTATGTGTTTCAAGTTGAGTACACAAACATCTTAAACAGACTACAGTCACAAACAAATACATAGCACTTATTAAAAGTTTTCAAGAAGTCAAGGTTTTGTGCAGAAAATAATCTGAAGGATGAGTCAAACTTTTCATAGTATTTTTTATTATATATTTCCTATAACAGACTCTGAGCAAATGCTGACAAAATGCTGGATATACATAAACATCACAAAGCAAGTAAAATCTTTAAAGATGTGTTCTGTTAAATTCAGAACTACCACAAAATAATTAACGTAAGAATAAATGCAAATATTGGAAAGCTATTTTAGTTCTAGTTTTGCTCTTTGTGTTTCATTGCTAAAACATTAAATCCATTTTATCACAGATATGGAATGTAAAATATTTTCAAGATCAATTAATTTTATTTTGCAAACATGAAATAATTAGAATTTCAGTATAGAATTTTCCTGGACAGAGTTTTGGACAAGCAGTTTGTCAAATTTGTTCTTATTTTCCTACTCTCCCTCATCTTTTCCATCTATTCAATGCTTTTGATATGGATTGCAGAATGCATGGCTGCAGTCACTTTCCCTGTGTTAAAAAACCACTTATTTGAAAATGAAGATGCACCAAATTATATACCATAGCTTTTGGAAAGAATGAGAAGTGAAAAACAATACACCTCCTGCATGATAAACACAGTCAGTGATTACACAATGTACAAGAACTGCTGCACCAAAACTTTCTTGCTGCTGCTCCACTGACACCTCTGAATTTGAACAAATGTGGCTCATTAAGATGAGGCAGAATAAAGACAAACCAGAAATGGAAGTTTCCCAAAGTGTTTCACTTGCAGGTACCTTATTTATGACTCTTATTTTCTTTCCAAAGCAAGTAGAATGGCAAGAATCAATGTATTGCATACATTGTAATAAATCTGAAGAGGTTTCAGTCATAAAGCCCTGCTTTCTCCAAAAGGTGTAGATGAGTTAAATGAATAGCCTAAAAAGAATAATTACACAGATGGGTAAAATTGCCATTTTTGAGGAAAAAATAAGAGTCATCATGGCACATTTGTACAAAATGTAGTTGACAGCAGATAATTTTGGAATCTTTCCAACACTGAAAGGATGTTGACACTTTTTTTTTCTGAATGGTGATTTGAGCATAGGAATAGTGTTCTCCTGTGTATATGTTCCTATAACTCCCTGTACCCAATGCATATTGCAACTCAAATATATATCTATATATACATGTGTGTATGTGTGTGTCTGGGTGTGTATACATATATATTTTTTAGAGAAGAATATTTTATGTGCATTTTCAGTCCTTCATTGTGCACTGACATCCCAGAAAGCCAATCCTGTCCTGGGCTGCATCCACAGCCCCGTGGGCAGCAGGGCCAGGGAGGGGATTCTGCCCCTCTGCTCTGCTCTGCTCAGACCCCACCTGCAGGGCTGCACCCAGCTCTGGGGGCAGCACAGGGAGGACAGGGACCTGCTGGAGAGTCCAGAGGAGGGACAGCAGGGTGATCAGAGGGATGGGGAACCTCACCTGCGAGGAAAGAGTGAGAGAGCTGGGATTGTTCAGCCTGGAAAAGAGAAGGTTTTGGGAAACCTCTGCAGCCTTTCAGTATTTGAAGGGGGCCTAGGAGAGCTGAAGAGGAACTTTTGACAAGAGCATGCAGGACAAGGGAGAACAGCTTCAAACTGAAAGAGGGCAGATTTAGATTATATATTAGGGAAAAAATCCTTACATGAGGGTGGTGAGGCACTGGAATAGATTTTCCAGAGAAGCCGTGGATGCCTCATCCCTGGAAGTGTTCAAGACCAGGCTGGATGGGGCTCTGAGCAACCTGGTGGAGTGAAAGGTGACCTGCCCATAGAAGAGAGGGGTTGGAATTGGATGATCTTGAAGAGCTCATCCAATTTAAGCCATTCTATGATATGCTTTTGCAGCAGATCATACATGTTTGTGAAAGAGACTTAATGCTCTTTTTTTTTCACTTTAAAAAACAAGAGAATTAAATGGAATTGCTCAATGCAGGTGTGTACGCACAAGCTGAGATTGCTCGAATAGTATCAGGCATTATAGAGAGGGTCCAGAGAGGTTCACACTATTCCAAAAATGACAGCTGATGAGCAGCAGACTAGTTCCTCACAGATGCCATACAGAAACCTGATGTTCTGGTTGTAATTTTTAGTTAAACTCTGATACCATTGAAACAGTGAGTACCACATCCAGAGCAAGACTATTTATAAACCGTACCATGTCAGAAGCGCCACAACATCAACAACATCTTTACCTACGTAGAAACAATTCAATTGTTTGAAACAAAATCTAGATAGCATCAAAATTCAACTAACACAGGAATGGAAGGCACAGGCAGGCACTTCATAATAACCTTGCTGCCACACGCTAAAACACTTGGCAAAACTTTACAAGGGAAACCTCAGATCCTGCACAAGTACCAAAAAACACAAGTATTAAAATACACAACTATGAAATGCATCAGAAAGATTTTTCCTAGTTCTCATGAAAGATAGGAATTTGTAGAGGGACATTTTCAGAGGGTGCTGTTCATCTAATTACAGAGCTAAACAAAAAGAAACCCTCAATTCTCATGATTCAGATGGATAGAAACAGATATATAAAATATCCGGTGACAGGTTGAATCCTGAACCCAAGAGCAAAATGTGTACCCCAGAGATACATCTAAAAGACTTTAAGTTCTCTTCAGCAATATATTCCAACTTCCGTTTCCAGAGGAAGCAGAAACTCACAAGCAAAATTTAACACTGGAATGTATCACTACTATATTAGTGTGAAACACAAATAACTTGCTTTTAACTTTAGTCCTAACTTAATGACCTGATAGTGGAAATCAAACCAATGTATCTCATCCTGATTCTTTTAAATGCAGTTTACTGATATAGTTTTTGATAGCTTCTCTAACCACTTGACCATGGAAACACGTGCCATTGGTATGAAACATTTTAATTACTTTTTAAGACCATTTTCAGCTAATAAATCAGTATTTTTGTTCAGAGATAGCTGTATTATTACTATTAAGCTACATTAAAATATTTTTTGTACAAGAGCATATAATACAAGGAGATTTTGATTTGGAAACAACCCAGTCTGCTACTGTCCAAATTAATGCTTTCTACTTCTTTCTGTAAAATATAAGTTTATCATCAAATATTAAAAAAATGTAGAACTATATTCAAGTTTTCCTTTCAAAAATGTATTTAAAAAGAGCTTCCATAAAGTCAAGACCTTACCTCCAATAGTGAATTAGGACAGAATTTTTCATTTTAAATACCTTTCAAAGCTACAAGACAGGAAAAATGAATAAACTTACAAAATCGAAGCGTAATGGCCAAAAATTTAAAAAAATTCCAGTTGTTCCTCAAACTACTAGATATTCCCTGATAACTATAAAGAACACTTCTATGTAATCTTTCCCACTGCCTTTTAAAAACCATTCCCAGAAAAGATGACTCATGAGGATGCTTCACAAACAACAAGAAAGCACCAAAATTTCAAGTGGTCTGACTTCCCTGAAGAGTTTCAAAAAATCCTCTTCCAAAGGAAGAGTTCAGAACATTTCCAGCAAAACAGTAAAATAAAAGTTACAGTCTCTATCCTCTCCTTCACAAGTACTACAGAAGATGCTCCTCTGTATCCAGAGCCTTGAGATTTTTTCAAGCATTGCAGCAGCATTTTCTGTACCTTTGCAATGTGACTCTCCAAATGAGAGCTAAAATCTATTACTGAGTTTGAGTACCCTTTTTTTTTTTTTTTTAAATTTTTATTATTTTGCTGGACTGACACTGTGATGAGCAAACTTTACTGACCTAATTCAGGGAATAATGCCATAAAAACACTGTCAGTCAATTAATGAAAAGCTACAAAGGCTGTACAGCATTCTAACTAGAAAGGACTAACACATTTACAAAAACACTTCTTGTAGTCAAGAAACCACCATAATCTGTATCTACATTTTTAATTGTAATCTGCACACATCTGACATTTTGTATGGTTCACTGCCAAATAATTTACAAAGCTGTTGAAATTCGGATGCCCTCTGTAGAACAGCATGGCTTGGAAAACACCTTTGGAAATACCTCTCAACAAGAAGATGATGTTACCAGCAAGAGTTACAGAGAGCAGTGGAAACCTGATTAGCCTACAGTTACTGGAAGAAAAGCTTGTACCATCATCACATCATGTATACACTGCAATTTCTATTTAACTCCATCTTTCTATTGTTTCTCTTTTTAAAAGCCCTTCAGATAAGAGAGAGGAAGCACTGTAAAGTAAGCAAGCAACTAGCATGAAAAGTGGGAAAACTTGCTCAAATCTCTGCTCTAGCCCCAAGTAGGAAAAAAAGTCTAAGGAATTCATTCAATACGTCCCACTGCTGTTGCCTGTTTACAGACTGCTGTGAGGAAAAACACGCTGAAAGATCATGAGGCACTTAGTACTAGTCACAAGGTCATCAAAATTTAGACAGTCCAACATACTGGATGACAATTTATCAACTTGTCAAGGTAGCACACTTTTCAGAATTCAAGGCTAAATGGCAATTTAAAAATTCAGTCCACGAAGACTTACATAACACTATTTTAAATAACACTTGCATTAACCAGCAATGAGTGTTCTAGAAATACCTTCAGTAAGACTTATGGAAGACTCATTTGGTTTAGAAGCTCCTTACAGTAAAAAAGCTGTTCTAAGGTCAGCTTGGAAAATGTGACTAGCATTACAGGGGATATTTCCTTCTCCTTCACTAAGTTAGATGGAGGTTAGTATTGCAATACAGAAGCAGTTTATCACAGCCTTTGACACAATTTTCCAATAGGAAACTCATTATCTTTGCTCACAAATACCATAGTTAAAGTGAATTTTAATTACAATAAAATCACATTTGTAGTGGTTGATGGGCAAAGAGACTTCTGTGCCATCATCTTCAGCATTTTACAGCTGCCTAAAAGCAAAAACAGACTGAAAATATTTCCATTGATTGCTGAAGATAACAGATGAATAGCTCCAGCAGCTATAGGTCTACCTGATATATTTCAAGCTACCAATTAAGAGCCAGGAAGAGAGTAAAAGGTTCTGGAAAGATGCTGTGTGGTTTTCTTTTACAGTGAAACTTACCAGGGCAAAAATATCAAGGCACATAGCTCATTCTTTTTAATACTGTTTATGACACTATTTCATTCTAGTATTGAGCTTGTGACTCAAATATCTGAAAAATGCTTGAGCTAAAACTGTCTTTCTGAGCACAGTACTATATTAAGACAACTGCAAACACACTAAGCATCTTACTGCCAAAGCTAATTTTAGACATCAGCATGCACAGGGACAAAGCACAAGTCCTACTCAACATCACCACAAAGCAAAATAAACAAACAAACAAAGCCAAACTTGAAAATTTCAATTTCTCCTTGTGTGTTTAAAACTATTATGTTGTGCATATTCTGGAGATAATATTGAAAATAAGTGCAGCTTGCTTTGAGGTCTACATGATATACACTCAAAAAATTATAGATTCTAGAACAATTTATGTACAACATAGATTTTTGACTATGGACAAATCATCTTCATACAATAGCACACATAATTAAAAAATACCCTTCTTTTTTTGAATACTTCCAGACTTAATAGAAGAGGTTTCCTAGAGAAGTTGTGGATTCCCCATGGCTGAAAGTGCTCAAGACAAGGTTGGATGGGGCTCTGAGCAACCTGGTCCAGTGGAAGGTGTCCCTGCCCATGGCAGTAGATTAGAATCAGACATCTTTAAGGTCCCTTCCAACCCAAACCATTCTTTCATTACATGACTTCAGCAACCAGGGAAAGTCTTATTGCCACTACCTACTGAAGAAATAGCTTGCTCTTCCTCCTGGGACCCTGTTACTCAGGCTGTAGCCAGAAGACACACAGAATCCATGAAACCAAAAGACCATGGCAGCATTTCTCACACACAGCGAATATACAATGTTTATGAGAATTGGCATTTTTTAATGCTACTGTGAATGCTCCTAGTGACAGAAAAAAAAGTCAAGCACATCTATATATGCAGACTGTATTAATCTTTTTAATGCTCTTTATGTTACTCCTAAGAAGCCTTCTAGGAGTTTAATTCACTTGGTGTCTGACACTCAAATGCAGTTAGCAATTTGTGAAATTACAGAATCTGTAAAAATCTAAAAACAATTACAACTGTAGACTGGGTTTGAAATGCAATTCCTGATAAATTACACAGCGAATTGTCTTTCAAATGCTTTTCAGAACAAACAATACAGGAGATTTTCTTTAGCACCTGAAAAAACTAATCTCATCTATTTGTAGTAATGAATTAAGTATGTCAACCCATTTTAAGCAGAGCAAATTAACAGAATTTGTATTTTAGTTGGTGAATCAGGTATCTGCACTAATCTCTTGCTCTTTGTCTACATTTAAGTGTTTTCTGATTTTTTTCAGTGTCATTGGCATTATTAATTATGAGAACAGAGAAATGAAAAAACAGTTCAGGATGAACTAGAGCAGGAACTCACAATGATCCCTCGCTGACTACCCAAAAAGTGTTTTCAACCCATGGCTGTCAGAGCAGCACAGTCTCAGAAGAGCAATGGCTGTCTAGCTTTTAATGAATAATCACATTCCTACAGTGAAGCCAAAATCCTGCAAAGTACGGCCCCAAGCTTACTCCTCACCTATGCCCACATGGCAGCTCTGGAAAAGGGAAATCAAATACAGGACCTGTCTTCCTGCCATGGTAGAGACAAACCCGGCATTCACTGGCAACAGAGGGAACTGGATGGAATTCCCCCATGAATGCACTCACTAGAAAATTCCTTTTTGCGATGTAATACTATGACAGCAAAAGTTCTTTCACCAACTGCATCATACAGTTGAATATTTCTGATAAGCTTCTAAGCAAACTACCCTCAAAACTACTAAATAATTTGTCATCCTGTCTGGAGACTGAAACAGTGATCTGGTCTTTCTGTCACGGGACAAATCTGAACAGCCTGGCCATATTAACCAATTGTAAAGACGTCAATTTTTTATAGACTTCAAATTTTAAATTAACATTTTTCAGCATGACACCTTTTGCTTTTCCATGAACTCTGTCTGAGCCACAGTCTGACCTAACAAACACAGCAAATCTGAGACAATTCAGCATAAATGTGTTGCTTGTAAGATCAATCAGACAGCTTCCCAACCTCTATTTTTACCTCTTCTAATTTTAGCCCTTTCTTTGCTTTACATCTGTCAACTGGGGCCCTGTCTTGGGTTTGCATGACAAAATTTTGGTTGTGGGAAGAGCTACAGCAGGGGCTTCTGAGAGAAGCCAGCAGAAGCTCCCACCCGTTCGACAGAGCCAATGCCAGCCAGCTCCAAGACAGATCCACCACTGGATAAAATCAAGCCCATCAGCAATGGTGGCAGTGCCTCTGGAATAACACAGTTAAAGGAAGAAAACCTGCACAGCTGCAGCTGAAGAGGAGCGAGAAAACGTGAGAGGAACAGCCCTACAGACACTGAGTGCAGAAGGATGGGGAGGAAGTGCCTCGACACCAGAGCAGAGACTTTCCCCCGTTCCGTGGTGCAGACCACGGTGAGTCCACCTGCAGCCCATGGAGCCCCATGGGGGAGCGGAGTGGGTAACACCAGGTCACAGCAGATGGACGCCTGAAGGAGGCTGTAAACCCTGTGAGAAGCTCACACTCCAGTAGGCCCCTGGCAGATGTAGCAGGGATCTTTGCCCTTGGAATGTGGTCAGACAACTCAAATAATGCCCTGTTTTGCAAGCTATGAGTGGTGAGCTGAGAAGGGGCATCATGCGCTGGGTTTGGTATTGAATTATGCTAAAACCAGTCTGTCTCACCAACCCCAAACTAAAACCCTGATGGTGAGCCAAAGATTTGGCAGGTAAGTCCCTAAGACGACCTGAAGACATATGATTGGCAGTCAAGCACTTTACACTGTAACAGTCTAGTCCACTTTCATACATCGGGTCCTTTTAACATATTCCTTCTTGGAGTGTGTGTATGAAGTTCCTTTCTTTGAAGTCGGAATGTCCCTTCACAGATACTCCTGGAGGCTGAGTGAGAGACGTCTGCCCACAACTGTTGGTATGGTGAGTTACCTCAATTTCTATTTAATAACTGTTTCTTTTTGCTAGCTTTAAGATAACTGCCTTGACATAGAGCACTATACTATACTAAATGGTACTAGTAGTTTTAGCTTTTATACTGTGTAGTAAATAATTCTGATTAAAATCTTTTATCTAATCATTTGTCATAATAAATAATTCATTTTACATAAATATATCTGATTTGTAGTCTTTAATCCTGTAGGATAAAGTTACTCAAAGCACTGACAGCCTAAGATCAGAGCCAGCCTCACTGAGGCTTCTCTCTGTGAGGAAGTTCAGAATGGAGGGGGTTCCTCTCTGCACCTCGTGGCTCAGTGGGATGGCTTCCCTAACAACTTTGTCTGAAGCTCCCCCTCTCACCCATGACTACAGGACCTGTGACCCCATGGCGAGAGGAGCCCACACTGGAGCAGGTTTGCTGGCAGGATTTATGACTCTGAGGAGGATTCATGCTGCAGCACCTCCTGTTCCTGAAGGACTGCATCCTGTGGAACAGACCACGTTGGAGCACTTCGTGAGGAACTGCAGCTTGGGGAAAGGACTCATGCTGGAGAAGTCCATGGAGGATTGTCTCCTCTGGGAGGAAACCCATGCTGGAGCAGGGGAAGAGTGTGAAAAGTCACTGCAGTAAGGAGGAAGGGGCAGCAGAGTCAATGTGTTTTGAACTGACCACAGCCACATTAACAGCAAATTTGTCCTGCTTGGGGTAGAGAATTTGGGATTGAAGTTAAGCCCAAGAAGTTGGGAGGGGTGGGGGAGAAGGTGTTCAAAGATGTTTTAATTTTCTCATTATCCTACTCTCATTTGGTTGGCTATGAATTAAATTAATTCATAAACAAAAAGCTTCTGTTTTATTCATATTCTGTTTTATTCATATGCTGTCCAGGTACCTAGGAAGGATGAATTTCATAAATTCTATGCATTTCTTAAGTTAGTAAATACCTTCAATAGTTATAATGACCCTTTGCACTACTTTTGTAGATATGTACTCTGCTAGAATATTAGGTGATGGGAAATTAAAAATGCTAATAACTTTTGACATTTTTAACACTATATGAATTAGCAAAGAAAATGGACTGAGATTGTAATTTATTATGAAGCTTAATGATCTTAATGAGCTTTCACCTTAAATAGCTGCTCGCGTACATCATGTAAATGTACGTTTACTGTGGCTGTAATTTATCAATCACCTTCTCTTGTCCACCCAGAATTTTTCTTGCTGAAAATTTCAAAGCCTTGGCAGATTGTCTAAAAAGAACAAAAAGAGGAGAGCAATATACTTATATAAACCAGGTCTAATCCTATTACATGCTGCTGACTGCCTTACTGACATATGCTCAACTTACCTTATTATCAGTCATAACTGTTTGCTTTGCAAAACTGCTTATAAGAAAATTCTACTTATTTCTAAGTATTTTCCTTAAAGTACAAGGAAGGATCAGTTGCCAATCTACCAAAATTCCCACCATGGCAAACTGTGAGAAAGGAAGTGAGTCCTTATAGACATGCAGCTCAAGCTGCAGGAAAGCATCTACACTGTGTGCAAACCTGGGACCTGCACACTACAAAAGTGGTGCCTCCATAAGAACACTCCAGGACTCCCACCACAGAGAAGATCATAAGAAAAAGGGTCAGCAGGACACTGCAGGACCCACATGGTGATGATTCTCTACTTATGTCTCTCTCTTTCTCTTCACTCCCCCACTCCTCCTTCCACCTCATATTTACTCTTTAATAAAATCTCCACTCGTGACTTTGGCATAAGGACTTGTTTGCACCTTCATTTGGACAGAGGTGCCTTTTAACACTTGAATCTTAGCAACAGCCCAGTAAAATATTACCTGTATGTATTCATTTGAAGGAATGTCAGAAAAATGTAAGATCTTACAGTATGAAGGAAACAAACAAAAAACCCTCAAAGCTTTTCTCTAAAAATACTGAGCACATTTCCTAAGGCTTTGCTACTAGACGATGCCATTATCTTTCTTCCTGTTATTCTCCTTTGCTTCTGCTCTTGGTTTCCCCATAGCAGAAACCAAATAGAAGCAACAGCAGCTTGAATTTAGCTCCTTCAAAAGAAACAGAAAACAGGATAAGGAAACAGCAGGAGATAAGAAACCTGTAAGTCCACCAAAAAAATCATGAAAGACCAGAGGGGAAAACAAAAACAAAAAAAGAGTGAAAGAAAACATAAGGCCTTAAAGAAAAGAAACATTGAGGGAACCAACACAGAAAGACCCAGGTCCTAATGGACTCCATATACAAGATGGAGCTTCATTTGGGAGAAATATGGGTTTACAAGATTTCCCATGAGGTGTTAAATAACCACGGGTTAGTTACTAGCTTGGCATTTCTTATTAACAAACTGCTTGGTTTATCAATGCAGTTGATAGTGTTGAAAGAACAGAAAACTTATCAAAATCTCCACACACTGTGGTAAAACAAGGGATATTGCACTACTCCTGATCTAGTATATTTGGCAGGGGAGGACTGACAAAACATTAAATCTTTAAAAATTTTGGAAAAAAATATATTTGAGAGAACAACTAAGAGCTTTTTCTTTCTCTTTTAATGCTCATATAAGATTCAGCATAAAGCAACTGGAATCCTGGGGAGTGCATGACCCTAGAGCATTCTGAAAAAACAGTCATCAGAAGAATTTTAAGATGTTAGTAACTGCAGCATTATCAGTCAGAATGCAGATAATGTTTTTCTGATTGCACAAATCAATTTTCATCACTAGTAGCAATTACAATTGCTATAGCAGACTATGTACAATGCTGCAAGCAACACATTCCAAGAATATAAACAGGGAGAGCTGCTGAGAAAACAGAACTGCTTAATTTAAAACTAAATACCACTGCTTGCTGCAGAAGGATGTCATCAAAACACACTGGAAAGATTACTGCTGCTCATCAACCAATTAACTCATGCTTTAGTTCACATCTGAGATATAGAGCAAAGTAGAACTCCTGAATCTAAGTCTATAATCTAAGAAAGTTTCAAACACATAAGGAAAGCTGCAAAGAAGCTCAGAGTACTAGGAGAACAAACCCAAGGTGCAAAATAAAAAAGTTTGAACAATCTGATACTGACAATCTTGTGAAATGCAATTGTCTGCACAATATTTATATGGATAGAATTGAGAAATGTGAATATACTTGGCTTTTCACAACAGAACAGGAGAAGACCTGGCATTTCAGACAGAATACCCACTTCCTAAATAAAAGCATTGTGTGAAAGCTGCTGAAAGCCTAAGGTCATTACGTCTGCCTTGGCTGGAGTTATCCACTTCTTCAGGATTATGAGCAGAGGTGGAAAAGAGGGTGAAGGTCTCCAGAAGGTCAGTTCCAGGCAATTCTTCTGTATTGTGTTGATTATGGCATCAAAGGACTGTGGTGAGCCAAAGGCAAGAAGAACTCCACACTAATAAACAACAACTTGTTTGGAACAAGCAAATGAGAACTTGGAGTAACAGCTTTAAATTTTGTGCTTTAGAGGGAGAGAAATTCCAAATACGTATTAATGAGTAACACAGAGCAGATAAACAAAAGAAGTATTAAAATTAATTAAAATTAATTTTAATTAAAGTTAATTTCATATAGTGGTCTATTTACTAAGATGAAAAGCTCAAAGAAAGGTTTATACATTTTAGAACAGCTTTATTATTTTTTTTCTTTTCCATACTGGTGGATCTACTGCTCCAGCACAGTCTATTTTGCCTCATTCCTTGGCCAGAGTCAGGGAGGGGCAAAGCAATCTTCCATGTTATGCTCAGACAGAGACTAATGAGTGGAGTGCTAAATCAATGAAGAAACTGAACAACGAATTCTGGAAGCCAGGAAGAAATTGTGTCATTGGCAAGACTAGCAGAGCTCCTGAATAGCTTTCCCTGTGCTCCACCACGCTGCCATATGCAGGCAGGAACCTGATGGTGGAATCCTGCTCCTAATATCCACAGAGATAGGCAAAGAGTAAAAATGAAGCAGAGTAATATCTCCTTTGCTCTAAAGAGGGATGGATCTGAAGCAGTAACTCAAGTAAACACTCATTTCTTTGCTGAGCCCCATCCAGGAGCTTAGGTGGAATGGTGCCAAAGCATTCCTCAATTCTACAACTACCAAGAGTTATCTGTAACCATATGATACAAATAAATGATTGCAAACCCACAAAAGTCATAAGAAAGAGTGAAATGCATGCTTATTCCGTTTGCAATCTTCATAGCCTAAACGTTCAGTAAGAAAATCTGAGTGTTTCTTTTCCCCCTAAAATTCCAAAATATTGTTGATCCTGAAATAAATAACATTGTGTAGTCTTTAACACATTAAAAGCTCTGAAGCTCAGCAGCTGCCTCCAAAACCCCTATTCAAAGCTATCAAGCTTACACAGACATTCTAAAAACAAAAGGTTTTCCTGAAAAACAACAAATGAAATAGTATTACATTCCTGGACTCTACTGGAGAAATTTCATCAGTATTGCCCAAGAAATTTTAAACAACCATTTACAATCAAGAAAGACAATAACCTTTGTGTTCTCTAACATGCCAGAAATCCTGTTACTCTGCTCTTAAAAATCCATATTTCATTTTTCATCAAAACCTCCCCTAGAACTGCAACCCACCAATATTAGAAAAATAATCCAAAAGCTTGAAGAAAAAAGAAGCTTCCTCTCTTCACCATAAAAGTGCAAGTGAACACAAAACAAGGAATGAGGTATAGACATATCAGACAGTAATAAAGATGCACTTGTGTTGATCAATCATGCACCAGCTTTTGGCATGTAGAGAAGCAAACTCTCATCACATACCACATATGATTAAAAAAACCAGTTGTGAACATCATACTCACAAAATTCAATTGCTATAGCCATGGTCAATTAGTTTAAATGGACAATCTGACAAATATGTTTGAAATCCTCAGTGTGCTGTTGGCTGTAATGAAATGGTTTACAGAAGCATGGGTAATTGGCAAATCAATTCATCA
Organism: Thryothorus ludovicianus; assembly: GCA_013397245.1. NCBI lineage: Eukaryota > Metazoa > Chordata > Aves > Passeriformes > Certhiidae > Thryothorus > Thryothorus ludovicianus. The sequence continues at coordinate 270,617 of VZTB01003870.1, forward strand.
GAATCCCTACTTGTAGCTTATTCTGGGTCACAACATCGAAATATTGGTTTAATCAAATAAATTCTTAATTGCAGAAAAGACAGAACTTATTACAGCTTTATTCAAAGCAAGTCAATTGTTATATTAACTGGAATCAATATGTTATTTTCAAAAAACAAAATACAGATAAACCTTTCCATACAGGCACATAATACCCATTTTAAAATATTAACTTAAAATATTGTAGAATTCTTTGATTTTAAAAAATGTTTCAGCATACAAGTAGTTCAGAATCAGGAATTCATTTTCCATTTCACAACTTGACTTTGAAATGAAATTACTAAATTAGTAGGTTAAGATGTCGGTATCCCAAATTACTCTGTTTATTCACAGCTTCTCAAGGAAATTCAAAACACTCAAATCTTGCATTGAATAAATAAATCTACTTACAGCTTTTGGATATACATACAGAACACGAGTAACAGACCAGAACTACTCCTAAACTAAGGTTAAAGAGACTGTTTTAAGAAAGAAGTTTGACTTATTAAAAGGGATCAAATTGACATTGTATTTTCAGTTGTAAGCTCCCCACAATAAATACACTGGAAGTTTTTGCAGCTGAACATTACCTCATTTTTTTGCTGTTCTTTGTGGTTTTCAGAATCAAGAATAATTATTGATGAAGGATTTGAAGTCCTTTGCAGTGATTGTCAAACAGCAGCGACAAGACATAGCCCTGTCCTGAGGCTACACCAGCACAACTTTCTCCTCCCTAAGAACAACAAACTCCACAATCTCAACATCCTCCAGACTGTCAGAATGATCTGGCCCTGAAACCCTGCTCCAGCTCCAGAAATCACAGGGATTCTAAAGCAATGCCTCCTCAACACCATCCATGAGAGGGCCATAAGAAGTGATCCAGAAAATGCATAATCATCACTAACCACCAGTATTCAGGCATCCCATAAGACTTTCACAAGAATACTCAGCGACCCCAGTGATCAAGGGGATTGGGAAATCTGGATTAACAGGAGACACAGACTAAATTCCTCCTTCACTCCTGTAAACCTCTTTTCCACAGTGAAATTACTGTTCACATTCACAGTGCAGCCAGTGTCTCCAGCCTAAGCACAAGCCATGGGCTAGATCTCAAGAAAAGGGAAATTCAAGGCAGAAGCAGAGGTAAAATATGAACACAGTAACTGCAGGAATTATCCACAATGGATGATGAATTTTCACAATATTCTGAAGAGTATATTTCTATGAGTGGATTATCAGCCACACCTACACAAGGGACTTGACTTCCCCTTTCCTGTTTAAATTTTCCCACATAGTGCAAAGTTTTCTTGAGCTACGTTTGGCAAGTGTATCTCAACTTCCATGAGGGTGTTGGAGACTAAAACAAAAGGGTGGGTTTAAGCACTTTGCGGGTTAAAATCTGAGCAGAATATGGTAAAAGGCACAGAAAAGAGAATGCTATATTGAGCCTTATAGCTTGCTGTGATGTGACATAGGCAGGCATCAATGTCTGAATCTGCCATACCTAAAAGCATGTGTCCCCTGCTCACCCACATGTATTTTGTAGATGTGTTCACATAAATCCTTTCATAACAGTCAAAAGATTCATTGTGACTCTGAAAAGTCTTAAATTATATATAGTATATATTTTGTAAAATCTCATACACAAGCACTAATTCCTGTGGGAATAGCAAAATATATTAGGGAGAAAACAGGAGAGAAATGGAGGGGAGAAGCTAAAGCATATTTATTATCCTGCCATTGCTGTTGATCTTTTAATGTTCCACAATTATTCAACAAGCATTAATTCCCAAGAAAAAGCACTCCTGACAACCAAGCTCTTGGATTTCTTCCACAAGTCAGTTTTCCAGCTGGGTAAGAATCCCTATCCTTGACTTCGTCCAGTGAAAATAGGAAAAAACATCTCAGTAAGGAATATATGTTCAAGCTGGATTTCTTTAAGTTTTCAGCAGGCTACAATTTTCTTATGGACCTTGGATAAACAGCTTTTGCTCTGCTAGTCAGAGCTTTTTCAGGTTTCTGTTTAGCTTTGGACACCAGCACAGTATAACTGCTACAGGACTGCCAAAACCTGAATCGATGCACCAAACTGTCATGACTGAGCAAGTTTCACCTCCTGACACTGCTTACAGATGACATCCAAACTATTTCTAGCAGATAGCAATCAATGCCTTCTCTTAGGGACTAGTTACCACTTCTTGCACACTGCTGATAGTTGAGGCTCACCTAGCACATCAGTGCTGGGCAGGGAAGAGCACCTTCTGACTCCTGCTCTGCTCCCCCCACTTGAAGGACAGATCTGTTTAGATGCTCCCAGAAAATTCTTTTCCTGTAACAACAATTTTCTTTAAAAGAAATCAAAATCTTCCTTACTTCATAATCCTCAACACATCAGTAGTGCTCTAAGGCATCAGGGTAGCAAAAGACTAAAAAATCACTAAAGGAAAAATATAGTCCTGTTTAGCTTCAAAGCAGCTAACAGTTACTAGCAGGTGGAGGACCTTTAAATACTGGCTGAAGCCTGAAAGTCCTTTATGCAGATAAAGAAATCAGTATGTGTAGATTCTAAAAGAAAAAGGGGAAAGCCACGAGCACAGGGATGTCCTGCTTGGGACCAGGGGCTGTGGCTTCACCGAGTAACACCCAGCTCCTGTCCCAGGGCAGCTGTCACTGCTGCTGCTGCTTTACTTCTTGCTCAAAAGACTATTTCTTGCCTAATTTTCTCCAGACTATCTTCAAGTAAACAGTATCAAAATTTGTTTGAGGACTATAATTTAATCAGTACAGAGTGAGGACAAAGTACATGCTTCTTTCATCTTAAAACACTGCATTTGTACATATCACATCAAATTCTCATAAAATGGGAGACAAACATCTTATGATAAAAAAATACCAAAACTCTAAATTTCCAGTTCTTCTTCAATAAGAATTTATAAGAAGACTTCTTTTATCTGTTCTCACAGCCTTTTGCATGAAAATTTAATTAATGGTCCTAAGTACCTAGAAATACTTTCTCCAAAGCATCTTTTAAGAGTCTTTACTTCTTACTCAGTTTATTTATTGCATGGAGATTTATCCAAGGTGGAGTCAATAACACTGCAGCTACCTACTCATCTAATCCTCTGCTCAGGCACACTCAGTAGAGCGTGCCAGAATTTGGTTAGTCAATTCCAGTTGCAGCAAGCCTGGTCTGTCCCAGCGTGACAAAGGCTGAACAAAATCTTCTCTGCAACTGCTCCTGCAGCACCAGAGGAAAAGGGACGATGTCCCTCTTTCCTGTGCATTTTTTTCTTTCTTCCCCCCCCCCCATGTTCACAAAGTATTACTAGAATGGGAAAGAAAATTTCTGTTTTGGTCATGTCAGACCCTGTGGGCTGCACACTAGAGAAAGACAGCAAAATTATACTTTGTAACCCAAGGGAGAAAGTTAATAATACAAACAAGGGGATAAAGCAGACAGATGTAGAAAACAAATTATGACCACAGCTGCTCTGAAGTGACTGGCTACTCATAATTGTTGATCTAGTCTTTTTCTCCAGCTGCTAAACATGGCTGCATTAACATGGCTAAAAATACCTTCTCTATATTTTTGGCTCTCCTTATTGCTTTCTCTTTCAAGAAAACATTACTAATCACCAAAGGAGTAGTGTATGGCAGAGTAAGTGGGTCACAAGTCATATTATGAGAGCACTAGTAAAAATTGTTTGAACTCCTGATTTAGGGTACATCTATTTTCTAAACTGGTTTATGTTCCAGTAGTTTCTGTTTTACAGTTTCCTTCTTCTGTATACCCATGGGTATCTTGTAGGAGCTGCTTGAGTCATATCCCACACAGACTGTGGAGAGCTTCAACTACTATGGCTTCATGTCTAAGATCCTGTGAAGCAGGCATCGTTCTTAATTAATTCCTCAGACACTCAGCAGACAGAAACTGGCACCTCTATCTACTGTCTACTGCTCCCTCTACTTCCAGGCAGGAACAGTCCAGGTCCAAGCTGGCAGCCTTTCCCAGTGGAAGCATTTTCCCTGAAATGAGCCACACTGAAAATGACAGGACTCGGCTGCGCAGAGTTCTGGCAAATACAGCCTCTAAACAGAAAAAGCCCAACAGCTTTCATCAGGGAGACATGTCAGCTCCTGAGGCTTGCACCTTCTTGCAGAGAGTGAGCTAAGTGTTTCAGGAGGAAAATGAAGTCAAAGCAATAGCAGGTTTGCACAGCTGGTACCCTGAAGGAGAGCACGTGCCAATCTCACAGCAGCCAGCACGAGTACATCAGCCTTCCCAGGGCAAGGGCTGCACAGAAGAGAGGCAGAGGGGCATGCAGTTGTAGGCTTGGGACTCAGGCTCCAATTTAACCCATACCATGCCCACAGACACACAACTGCCCCCCCACACAAATCATTCCTCAACAGGGATCATGGAAAGATTAATTCGCTTGGCCAAGAACAGGATTGGGGATGTACATCAGCAAGTAGATAATTTTGTAAGAGATGAAATTTCTTTCCACAGCTGCTGAATAACATTTTATTCCTTAAAAAGAGGCAAAATTAACAAGCAGTATTCATGAATGTGATACAGTCTGATTTGATCAATGTTTTCTCCCTTTATTAAGATGTTTGTTAATTATTCATTCCGTAATTTTCCTAAAATGCTTGCTAAATACATTCAATTACAGGCAGAAAATTTCTATTGCTTGATTGGGGAGTCAGGATGCCAACAGCTCTCATAGCTTGCCATCTTTGAAGGCAGAATTGTACTTAAAACTTAGCGTAACCAGGCTTTTCATCTGAAACTGTAATTACTTTCCACTTCAGAGTTACACAATGAAGCATCTTCCTACACTTAAGCCTCCCAGAGCACAGCCAGCTTGCAAAAATCAGACAAAGAACATTATTGATTTTCTCAAGGGAGTAAGATATTTGCCAATTGTCAAGAAGAAACTCTAACTATTCATGTGTAGCACAAGTAGATGCAGTGTCACACATCACCATGTCCGTAATCCAGAAAACCACTGCAGCTGAATGAAACCTCAGTTTATTGAAAACCAAGCAACATGAAAAACTAGAACAGCCTCTAGAAATTAGTAACGTACACATGAAGGAAAGGTTTTGTTTGGGGTAATGAGGGGAAGGAATGAACTTCAATGTAAATATTTGCTATTTTAAAAAAAAAGTTCAGCAGATAAAGGTTGGAGTGAGATTTGACACACAAAAAAAAAATCTCACTGCCTGCAAATCATAAACATGACCCAAGTCAAGGAAAAAAATGGCCATCAATACTTCAGCTGAAATTGCAACTCACCTGATATACGTAATCAAGAGGCTGAATTCCATACATTTTATGTATTTATACACACATATATATTCATGCTTTATCATAATCCTTCTACACCAAGTTATTACAACTGCATCAGAGCAAGGGAGAAAGAAAAGATAAGCAAAGAGAAAATGCCTTTGAAGAGCAGTTAATCACAACACAGCTTATTAAAGAAAGGAATGAAACAATTTAAAAACTGTTTCAAACCTCAACCAGTAGCTTGATCAAAACAACAAAACCCCTTACCTCTGCATTCTTATTCCTGGCTTCTCTCCTTGCTGCTTTTTCTTTTAGCCTCTTCTCCTGAAATAAACAAGATGTACAGTTTTAAAGTCAACTCCTGCATTGTTTGGGTTTTTTTTTTAATATATTAAGATTCATGTTGAGCCATCTAGATATTTTTAATGCATACTTGTTAGACTGGTGGTATTCACCCTATATGTTATTGAGAGCAATAAATGAAAGATCTGAATGAGATACTCTTCATTCTTCTTGCTCTAAAAAGAAATCATGAAACTACAAAAATGATTGAAGCTCATATTTTATCATCATCACTTATTACTCTTAAAGGAATAATGCAGCTGATTAACAGAGTTAGTATTTGCCTATAAAATAAGGCAGTTAAAATGGTACTAAGAGATTCAGTTTTTCCTATTTCTCAATGACTTAAAATGAAATCAAATCCACTTATCAAACTAAAATGAAAATTTTCCTAACTTCAGAATTGCTAAAATAACTGGGGAGTGAAAGCTAAAACATCTTCTCCCTTTCAGATCTCCATTGCCAACAAACATTTTACAAAAGCATTTGCTTAGTAATTGCATCGATTCAGAAAACATAACGAAGTTCTCTTAACCAAAAGGATTCTGCTACAGGAAAATGACCTAAATGCAGTGATGAAAGTCATCCAAAGCTGCCTGCTAATCTGTCAGCATACAGAAGTGCCCATGATATTTAAATCAAATGACATTTATTGCTGCTTTTTTCGTTTATTCTTACACTAACTGAAGTATTAGCTCTAATCTATACAGTCAGGTCCTTGCAATTGAACATCCTTTAAATTCTTTATTACATAAGGAAAGGACAGAAATTCAGGTGAGAGCACATTCTCTAGAGAAGCACATAGCTCCTTCTTGTCTTACTAATGCTGATCACATTGCTATTGAAACTCTTTTATGCTAACATAAAAATATTTCTGAAATACAACTCAGTTTCTATGAGCAATAAAGGCCATCCTGGCATCAGCACATTTAGAGTCAAGTCCACATAAAAGGAAACATTAACATCAGTCCAGGGTGAGCACTTCAGCACAGAGAAGGCTGAAGAGCAGTTAGATATCAGCTCACTCATGGGAGCAAGAAGAAAGCTACAGCTTCAGCAGTCCTGGTGCTATTTCATCACAACGATGCTGCCAAAACATATTGGTAGGTATCACACAAAGTTCTTCAGAAAACACTTTTCCTTGGGAAAAGGAAAACACTTTCACCAAGATTTTCAAAATTGGTGTCTAAATTTTGAAACATTTGCCAGGTCTGTGCCATTTTCTATTCTCCCAATTGCCAAAACTACAGAAGTGTAAGCTTATTTCAAAGTCCCTTTCTTGCAAGCAAACCTCTTCTCTCCAAATCAAAATAAAAATTCTCCAATGCCTGACTCAAACAACTCAATACACTCAGAGCTACATGCCAGGGCCTTTAATGCAGGCTGTGAAACAGAAAAAAACCCAAAAAACCTCCCACTGTGGACAGACACAACACAGTTGTCCTATTATTTCAGATATCTACAGTATAAAGAAGCAAAAAAAAAAAAAAACTGAAAACAAAAAAGAGAGAGAAAAAAATACATTTAAGCCACAAGTGCATCATATAGGACAGCAAAAGGCACCAGGACCAAGTACTGTCTGGTCTACATGCAGTTCCTCCAACAAAGTAGACCTATGCATCATGGTCATAACACGCTCATCCATGTTATGATTCCTTCTCTCCCAAGTCAAATTTATGTAAGTTTCTGATCACTTTTACTTATGCTTTTCTAATTATTTACTTAAGTTTTCCATTTCCTCCACTTTAAATGGTTTAGCTGCAAATTCTCCACTCTTTGGGGTAGCCATTGAGGTTCTCTCATTTTTCTGCTAAAACTGTGGTAATATTCAAACTTTACCCCTCAAAACCAGAGAGAACACAGCTAGAAAGTAATACACCATATGTTACAAAGCAGCTTTTGACTTGGACAGTCTACAAAATTTTGGATAGAAAAATCCAGATAAAAAAATTCTATGAAATGTCAGTGTTTTAACTACAGCTACAGGCTTGAGCGAATATAGCAGCAAAGTTCCTGCTCAAGGGATTTATAACAGAGCACTGGGAAGACAGCTATGAAAGCAGAAGATTGACACAAGGACACAGAAGTGGAGTACACAGACGGCATTACACACTGTAGTCTCTAAAGAACGGTGAAGACACAAAAAGATTCTAAAGTTAATAGGTCCAGAGATGAAATAAGGAGCCCAAGAGAAAAACAAGACAGAGAAGCAATCACCAGGAGATACTGTCAAGACCTGATGATTTTTTTTTTTTCCCAAGCAGCGGGGAGAGAGAGTTTGGATTCTAGTCAATGAAAAACAAAAACACATTTTGCAGACTGCATTTATGTTGGCACTGAGCTGGAGTTATGCATTTCAGAAGTCAATGTCTAATCAGGACTCCTCCTGCTGTTAAACACTCTAAAAATCACTGGGCATTCACAGGGTCATTCCAACTGGAAAGAACATCAGGGGGTCTCCTGCTCACAGAAGAGTCAGCTCTGAGATGAGGTCCTGCTGCACAGGGCCTTGTCCAGCCATTTCAAAATCTCAAGGCTGGAGACTGTACATCATCTCTCCTCAGCCTGTGCCACAGCCTGACTGTTCTTACACAGAAAAATTCCCCACAAAACCATGCTGAATCTCTTGTTTTAACTTATGGCCATTGTCAGAGGTTTCGGTCCATTTAATTTGTGACAAGTTAATTTAATAATCAGAACCCTCAAGTGAAAAGTCATGTAGAAATGTGAGTGTATTCCAGATGTATTTACAAACCAGGTTCTGCTCTGATAAAAATATATAAATACAACTCACTATACACCTAATTTCCACAAACTCACACTGGCTAGTACTTATAGTCTTTTCATTTAGTTTTTCATTAATAGTATTATATAGTTCAGAGCCCCTCTTGGTCAGCTTCTAAAATTTACTGCAAACCATCTTTCTTTTCTTCACATTTACAAAGCTACTTAAAAAGAATGGTTATAACCTCAGTAATTGAAGGGATTAAAATTTTTACTCATCATCATGTAATATAGCTAAATCATCACTTGCCTTTAAAAAAGAGTTGCAATCCTTCTACCTTTTCTGCACTAGAACTGAGAACAGAAACAGCTCTGCCTAAAAGGAGCCCAAACCATGGATAAAGCCGTGTCTAATATATGGAAGAACTACTCACTGTTCTTAACTGTGAAGTTAAGAAGTCTGCCACTGGCTTATTTTCACATTTAATTTCCCACTCCTTCTACTATTGGGTTTTAAAACAAAAACTCAGACCCCATTTAATTCTTAAAACTCCAACACAATTAAATAAACATTCTAACATTTACATTCCATATTCTCGAGACAAAAGGTAATGAATAGTAGCATGGCAGCTCTCTCTAGCTAGTGAGGTCAGGAATGTGAAAGACATATAGAGAGCTTAAACCCCAAGTTTTTAGTTATGAAAAAATTAAGTCCAGCAATTTTGAGAGTTCTTTCCTCCCAAAGGAAATCCCCTCTTCCTTGGACTCTCTACATTTCAGAGTTCACTTTACATTGTACAGAAGGTTTACTGCAATATAAAAAAAAATACAGTGTTTATTCTCTTATTTCTATCATGAACAGTTTTGTTTCATAGACTAATTTTTCTTTTAGCTTTTTTTATGTGTAAAAAATTTGCACAATAAAAGTCTCCTTTCTTTCTTTTAAAGAATTTATGCATAGGTCAGATTTGCATTCAATAAACTCTTTTAGCTGGCAACAAGCTGCAGTTTTTCCACCCTAAAATTTCACTGACCTCTTATATTTCCTTACCAGAAGGCAAAAACAAGTTTCACTCAACACAACGAATGCATATTATGGCATATTTAGCTCTGAGAGCATTAAAAGAAGCCTGTGGCAAATCTATTTCCTGTAAAAATTTCATGCTCATCTGAGTCCTCTGAAGTCTTTTTATTTAAATACTCAAGAACTCCCTTAGGTTTTGATCCATCCTTTTAACACTAGATGATTAACAACTATTCCTTTACATACTGATGCCATAATTTCGAGGTACCAACACTCTCTAGGCTGAGGTAATGGTCTACCACACAACAGATCTTTACAGGTGACCACGTTCTGGAACAAATCACTCCATTGCCTGGAAAAATCTGGGTGCCATTTGCAAATACATCTTGGTGAATACTGATATCACATCCTGGTATCCAACAATCTCTTGTTACTTTAGTGGGACACAGCTAAATTCAGATAGTTGTGCTGCAGGAAACACAGAGTTGTTCAAAAGTTCAGAGCAGCTCTCAAATCGCTGCACTGCCACAGCCAAGATTCTGAAGTACAAATGTGCTCTGAAAACTGACTTAACAAACGATTCTCACATTTTTCTTCTCCAAGACTTCACACTTATCTTAAATTGTTCACATGCTCATGGCCATTGCTACATTAATATTTTACTATGTAGCTTAATATTTCTCCTTACAGAGACTAGAAAACAAGCTACATGCAAGCATTTCTCCAACCACCAAAACAAACCAACATTCCTAACTCAATGATAAAACTCAATCAACTTATCAGTATTTCTTAGTATATTATTTCTTTTAAAAAAACCTGGAAATTAATATTAACCAACAAAATTGGTTAATATTATGTGAACAAAACTTAATACCTTCAGGAAAAAAAAGCAGAAGTTTTTTTATGGTTTTGTGTTTGCTTTCTTGTGAGGTTTTTTTTAATCTCAACGTTTGGTTTCAGAAACCTATTAAATAACCTCTCCAAGCAACAAACTACATCAACATAATGATGTAAGCCTCATCTGTAAAGCTGATGTTTACTTCAAAGGCAGGGAAACTGAAACACCTAGCAATGACCAATTTAAGGCAACACAGAGCAGGCAGCAGAGGCATGAGAAAAACAGCACAGGGACAATCTTAAACATTAAACAAGCACTGAAAAAAGTCTTAGAGGCAGTGGAAAAAAAAGTATTCTCATTAAAAAAAAGAAAACAGAAGCTAGCAGAAACTGACCCTTAAAAGGACATTCTTGGAACAAAACTAACACAGGAAACCAGAGGAGAAAGATCAAATGTTTCCTTTCTCACCTAGACCTGAACACACTGAGTATGTTTTAAGGATAGAAAAGTTTTTCTGAAGCTTTTAAGTATGTATATGGATAAGAGGCTGGCCATGAGCTGTCAGTGTGCACTGACATCCCAGAAAGCCAATCCTGTCCTGGGCTGCATCCACAGCCCCGTGGGCAGCAGGGCCAGGGAGGGGATTCTGCCCCTCTGCTCTGCTCTGCTCAGACCCCACCTGCAGGGCTGCACCCAGCTCTGGGGGCAGCACAGGGAGGACAGGGACCTGCTGGAGAGAGTCCAGAGGAGGGCAGTGAAGAAGACCTGAGGGCTGGAACACCTCTCCTAAGAAGACAGGCTGAGAGAGTTTAGAGTGTTCAGCCTGGAGAAGGCTCAGGGGAGACCAACTTGTGGTCTTCCAGTAAGTCAGCTGGAAAGGAACTTCTTACAATGGCATGTATTGAGCAGGACAAGGGGTAATACAGTTCGAATTCAAAATACAGTTTCAACAGATTTATATGATGAATGAAGTTAGTTAAAACTGTTTAGAAGTCATGTTTAAAGCTGTGAACTAAAATCTTAACAACGAATCAATGGAAGTTACACTGCAAACCACGCTAATATATTCCAGAGAAAAGTAGAGGAAAATGGGCAATGATGCCCTTCATATCATTTTGTGGCTTCTTTAGGTTTTGAAGGGATGATGCCATTTAAGAGTGGAAAATTCATTATCTGTAGAGGCCACAGGCTCTTGTGCTGTCTTAATGCAGCCACCCACAAGGAAAACACCCAGCTCAAACATCAGGTCTGAGAGAAAGCAGAAAAACCTCAAACATATCTGTGCCTGCTCATGCAGGCACCCAGCAGTACCCGGACTCTCAGCAGGCAAAGGGAGCAGCTCCTGTCAGAAGCTGCAAGATTCCTCATAGAGCCTGACAGGTAGAGGTCAACATTTTGGGCAGTTGTTCCAGTATATCCCCCAGCAGGACAAGTAGCCTGGCATGGAAGCTCCCTTTCATCACTAGGGCTGGTAACACTTTAAAGTTATGCATGAACTACTTCAGCCTCCCCACACAGCTGTGTCTTCCAGGCATTCATCTGATAAGCACGTACACAAACCAGCTGGTTTGAGCCTGGTGCTAGTAACACCACCAAGTTGGGGGTTCAATTGTCATATGAGCCATTCACTACGGAGCTGGATTCAATAGCCCTTGTGGGTCCCTTTTAACTCAAAATATTCTGTCACTTGTGATCTCATTTTCTTATTTTTCACATCAGTAAGATCAGGTCAAGAACTCTGATTTTGCTGCAAGACTCTAAGAAAACATCCAAGGACACTTCAAGCTCTAAGTGTAGCCCATTCAGCTGTTGAAGTGAAAGATAAACAAGCAAGCCCTTGCCTCTACTGGCACCACAGGGAGACCAGATGGATGCTGCTGCTGAGGCTGAAACAGGATGCTTGTCAACCCACTTCTCAGTGTCCATTCCCTTATTTTAATAGCTGTGCATCTGGAGCATAATAGCAGCACTGCCTGCACACAAAAGGGCTCAGACAGGTTTTCTAACAAAGTAATACTCTGATTTATTTTACACATCTCTCCATCTATACTTTTCTTTGCTGTTCAGCTGAACGCTCCTCTCAGCAGTAACCTCCTTCCCTTTTATATTTTGCTCCTACACTGGCATATTCTTTACATGAGCGAATTTTATCATTCTAACCCAGCACCACATTAAATCAACTGTACACATGGTAATCTGACAAATCCCACCTCCAAGTTCAGGACTATTCAGGTGCTTTACTTAATAAAGAGCCTAATCCTGCACTGCCATTTTTTACCCCTTCAGATTACTTCCTTGGAAATATGATGCAGCCTTTCCTCAGAATTAATCTAATGACAGATTTCAAACTAATACTGTTTTTCATGGGAGCATTTATCTTCAACTATATTGAATGGCTTGTGTTATATAACATCTGTTTTATAAAATAAAGGAAATCCCTGTGGAGTCTCTTCCATTTCTTGAACATGATATATGGTATTCAGTTATTTATTACAATACATTACAACTTTCAGAATTATTTTATAAAACAAACATGTTTAAATCATAACTACTCTGTCACCAACAGAAATCACTTGCAGAAGTAGGGAGGTGGAGCCTAGAGTTCCATTAGGAATGGGGTGCCAAAGGAAGAAGTAAGTCCTAAGGTGCTCTCCCAACTGGGCCATGGCTCAGCCAAGGCATGGGGTCAGGATCATGGCAGGGGCGAGAGAGAGGGAGAGAAAGGCTAGAGCATTACACCAGGGAGCAAACCCCAAGGAATGCAGTGCAGCATGAGATACATTAGTGGTAGGGATACTCTGAATGTAAAAATGAAAAATGCCGTTTGTAATGATATCCTGTTACAACTGAGACAAAGACAAGTAATAAAGTAAATATGAAATACACTAACCCTAATGAGCAGTAAGGCAGACAGTAGCAAAAGTTGTGAACACATACATCACTGACAGATGAACACTAAAGGACCACAAGCGTGACCTTGGGAAGGTTCACATAGAACTTTTTAATGGGTAAGAAAAAGAGAAAACAAGTTATCTGTGTTCATCAGTCTCACAGGAAAGAGCAAACTTAAAATGGAATATTTCAAAAAGGCACTATGAGACTGAGCAGAAAGATCAGCATAGAAAAACCCAAGGTGAGTGACTACACAAGGGTTCTATGATGTAGATATGAAATAAGACATATTTAGGGTCCACTCTATATTGAATGTATTGGTGAGTGTGCTTATCAATCAAAGGAGTGAGATCTTAGTTCTGCTGGTAAACAGCCAACAAGAAGAAACAAGCTTGTGCTGTGCATGTTTATGTGAGTGCAGCCTCTCTTGTCCCTGTGGATATCCACAGAGTGTGTCTTGTGTGTGCCCCTCTGTGCAGGGGGCTCGTTCTGCAGCCTGGAACAGCAGCAGGTTTCATCAAAAACACCTGCAGATGAAACTGCCTGAGCTCAGACCCAGGGGATTTGGCTTCCCTTACCAGTCTGCAATCTCCCATTTCCAAAAATGAATTTTAATCAGAATTCAATATTCTCCTTGTGAAACTGAAAGCTATTTATTTTATGGCAGTCCTTACATAAAGTCTGGTACAAAGAATTTTCTCTTTCAGCCTTGGAAACAGTTAATAGTGTAATAATATTTGGGAGAGCAAACACACAGGGTGAAACATCACAGTGTTTCCTCCTCATTAAAGTTATGCACTATGCCACTAACAATGCATTTAGGGCACAGGAGACAAACCAAAGAGAGGTATTCTGTTTCAGTACAGTTTCAAAAATAATTCTGTATTTTCCACTGAATTAAGAACAGCATAAGCATAACTTTGAGAACATATGGCCCTAAACTTCAAGTGGTACAAATAAAAGATCATTTCAGTGGCACAAGGGCCACAAAATAGCTCCAGATTCCTTCCAGCAACATCAGTATCCCCAGAAGATTGTTCAAGGAGTCAAAAATATGAAGTATATATTACATTTAAAATACAGACTTGTATTTTACACTGCAGTACCTTCTGAAAGATCCCCCATCACCCAAAGTCTAACTGAGTCATCTCTCTATAAATATATTTGTTTAAGGTCTTCCAGGGAGGTACAGAACTACTGCATCTTGCAGTATCAGACCCCTGAAGACAGTCTCAGCTTGACTGCTACTAATACTGTCCAAATAAAATTATATTTTAAAAAAATATTTCTAGCCTTCTTTTCACATTCATCATTTAAAATTCACAGCATATCTTACTCATGGGAAAGAGAGGTAAGAAATAAGGCTCCTGTTCATTTCTCCTTCAGCACCAATGGGCATTTTTCTGAGCTTGAGTTAGTAGAGAGAAAGAGAGGTTATTAAGAAGTGAGATGAATCCCTCTCTGCCACTATTTTTTTCCTAACAGCACTGCATTTTCAGTTTAAAACTTGAAAAATGGAGTGCCAAAACATGTTTTGAATAGTTTATTCATTTTTTCCCTTTATTGATGTTTATAACATTTTACACAATCCAAATGGCTTTCAGTAAATAGCCATTAATGCAGAATTCTTTTCACATCATCTTGATCTGTGTTACTGTCCTTCCCTTGTGCTCAACAACTAAAATTACTTTGCTTCCAAAACTTCAATAAGCATTAATTACTCTACATTTATACCTCAAGAGTTCTATTTACTTTTATCCATCTGATTTTCAGTTCCTCCGTATTTGCAGAGGAAGGAGAGGATAATAGAATGTGAGACTTATGAAGGGAACCCAATTATAGTGTAGACGCTTTGCAAGTTGCCACAAGCCTTAAGGCGCTGCAACACACAACTCCTCTAATCCGAGCATCTCATGAATGCATCAAAACATTTTTCTGATCATACAGGAAACTGTGCTCATTTAAATTACATTCACAAATGGATTTAAAAGCAATGGCCTGTGGATACTTTCTGAACAGTTTCGTTCTTCATCAGAAACAGTTTTGCAAGGAAAGTTCAAAATAAGCTTACATGCCATGTTCCCTTAAAAAAAAAAAAGCTAGGGATGTTTTGATTTTAAGAAGTTCACTTTTTTTCCCAGAGACCTCTAATCTTCAAGATTATACTGCAGATACCATAAGAAAGGGAATCTAAATTGAAGATGACCTATAAAAGTACAAGCTTTATGAAAACACTGCTTTTTCTACATCCATTCATTATCTAAATCAAAACCTGAATCCACCTGCCTGATAAAAAATCCTGGATGAAATAACATCTGCATTTATAGCCTTCTGTAAATTATTTTGTTATTATAAGTCACCATTTCAAAGCCAATGTAGAGATTTCAGGTATTAACACACATTCAGCTTGAGGGGACTTTATGATTACATGTACACAACCGTGTATCAGACTGCTACATTTGATTTATACAGAATGAAAATCCATTTGTCTCTAGTGGTCTGCTAATCTTAATAACTTTAATAGATTTAGCATGTTTCAAAAATTGATTTAAAGAAAAAAAAAACAAAAGCGACTGCCACACACACTAGAAAACTGCACCAGGTATCAGCTGCAGTAGGGAAGAAAAGGAATTAAGAAGAGGAAATATGAGTCAAGATATATTTGAAACTTGACGTAAGTGAAGGAACAGAAGAAAATTAAGTTGATGAAAATGTTAAGCAAAGATGAAAAAAGAAACAAAAGCAGAAAGGAAAGATTCAGCCATGGCTTTTTCAAAAAGCTAGGGAAAAGAGAGTTGTTGGAGAATTCAGCAGCTGAGGAAGAAAACCAAGAAACAAAAAGTTGACACATCAGATATTGGAACATGTCAAATGGACAAAGATCTTCAGCAGTCTGCTTGCAGGAAGGAAATATAAACAAAGATGGGAATTAAATAATTAGCTTTACTGCAGAGAGGACAGGTCAGGTAACAGAGTTCATGTTAAAACATGATGTATTTTGGCTCACAGTGAAGCACAGAGGATTTAAAAAGAAGCAATGACAGTCACAAGTGATGGATTTAAGACTTTGTATAAAGGGTTCTGCTGAATGCCAGCAAAGGGATATATAAGATGGGATTAAAGTATGTGACTTTAAAAAGCTCCTCTTTCAATGACACAAGAAAGGGCACTAAGACATCCACACTTACACAAAATCCAAAGTCACGAAAATAAAGTCTCCTACTTTTTACTGCTCTCATATCCTTTACTGGTAACACACTGGAATATTTATCCTTCAGGTTTCACCCTCTCCCTCCAAATGAGGGTAAGAAATAACTTACACCACTTGCCTGTCAGGCTAACATAAACAACCAAACTTTTAATAGCAAATTCAGACAATCATGAGGCACCTGATCAGGCTTCTGGCAGCACAGTCATGATTCACAGACTTGTATAGGTTTAATTCTTTCATATCACTGTAAGCCAAAGATTCAAACTCAACTAGTAGCTGCTGCTGAAGCCATTATCTTTTGGCAAGGGAAACCTTATGAGCTGGGAGAATTTTTCAATACCATTGGGAAGTCACTGTAAAAATGGCCATGTAACTTGCTTTTACTGTTAAGCAGCTCCAATTTCTCCCTGGAATTCTTTTGTTAATGAAGGACAGATGACTTGTGCCATGAACTGCAATAAATTCCAAAAACATTAGTGAAAAAACAATAGCTGAAATGGATAAAATAATGTTTATCTATGATATCTATTTATGATTTCTGAATTATGCCACAGAACTTCCCCCTACACTGTGAATTTTAAAAATCACACATTTTCTGGTTATGAAAAAACTGAGTAGCATTTTCTCCACCTAGTAACTCTGTAACTTCTTCATGAATCACTGCAAGAAGGCATCTTCTAATCACTGGACCAGCTTAAAATGACCCAAGAGAAAGGAGGCATGCCTGTCTCTCCTTGGATGAGACAAAAAAGCAGGGCTCTGCATATTTTCCCTATAATTACTACTACAGCCATTTCCTAATCAGCAGCAGTTGACTGTCAAGAATCACAAACCTAAATGGATGACTTAGTAATAAGAAAGAGCAAGAGAATCAATCTGTATGTCAGCCTTACCTTATATATCCTGTATTAATTAATACATGAAATGAATTGGTATCTGAATGCCTTTTGCAGTGAGAGGTTCATCTTTAACTACAAGGTTAGTGAGACAACAGGAAGGCAAATGAGGACTAAAACCTATCACCTTCCTGTCCCTTCTTTCTTTCCAAGTTTCACCTTATTTAAATTCAGATGTTAGGATTCTAAACTGTTATAAGACTATTTCAAAAATAAAATGGCAATCAGGTAACTGAATACTTCATTATGTACAGAGAATTTACATATGAAGTATTTTTCACCTCAAACTGTAAAGTTTCAAATAAAAAATCTGAACAATGTCAGATGTGAGTCAGTCATGCAATGACTGAATGGTAGCCCTTAATACTAGACAATAATTTCAGAGGATGTCAAACAGAGGCCTTTTTTTAAATCTATTTCCTTCTTTTTAATATACTATCATTTATTTTTTTATTTCATTTCATAAAGGACAATAGGTGGACTGTGAAAAACACTCATGCACTAATCTCCAAGAAGCTTCACATATGACACTTTCCATAATTACAAAAGATCCCCATGACATTGATGTGGCCAGTCTGTTAATTTTGTCTGACTCAGTTTTGAAAAGAGGTATTCTCTTTTCGTAGTATCTCCACAGTTGAAATATTTTTCTTCAATGCAGGTTCATTTTTTTCAATCTGGTCAATATCATTTGTTCTCCTCAACACTATAACAATGAAGCTGTGTTAACAGACCAAGAAATAAAGTATTTTATCGTTGAAGTCTGATGTCAAGCCTACAATGGTGTTACTCAAAGTGTATGAATCTGCTAGTGAATAACAGACTGACTGCAAAGTCATAGAACCAGTCTCTTCTTCCTTGTTCATTAAGTGCACCCTTGAAATCGCATTGTATTGTTTTCTGTAAACTTAGCTACTATTCCACTTAGAGCACAGAAAACATGATTTCTTTTCACCTCCTATCAATTGTAACCCTTTGCTAAAGATGAGGTGAGATTTTTTTTATTTGTGAAATGACTGCAACAGGACTAGAGGAGTAGACTTTCAAATTAAATGTGTGAAGTATGCTTTGACATTAGCTAGGATACATCAGAGCCGAAACATAACTTGAAGCTTTCATAAATTCCTTCCAAATTATTCCAACTCCAAATTATTTTGTTCAAATTCCAATCCCCACAAACACTGGAAGATCTTGCACTAACTACTAACAATTTAGTGGAAAGTCAAACTGAATTAAGTCAGCATTTACAGAGCAGGACAATAAAACAACACTTTCTAACACCTTGGAAATTTGAAGCTTTGAGTATAAATCAGGCTTTTAACAACCCCGTAGTCTTGAGATCTTACATGTATCCATTATCTGGAGAATGCCACACCTACATCTCACAGTCACTAACAGAATGACCCTTGAGCTCTAAGACATACAGCTGTGTTCTGCATAACAGGTACACAGCAAGGTCAGAAGATCCTGCTTTGGTCCATAACAAATAATAGAGAAGCAGCTGGAAAACTTGTGCTCTGCAACTTAAGGGGTTTTAAACACCAGAGAGAAGCCAGACTGCAGATACTGATCTTTTCAAGTCACAGCCAAAATCATATCATGTAGTTTGAGCAATTCATTAAGTAAATTCTGATAGTCCTAACACTGACACAAAAAGTTAACACTTTGGCCTAGCTGAAATGTAATACTAAATATTGAGCAAATGGTAGTCTGAAGACATTTCAGAGATACTTTTTCACTGCCAGCAGGTTTTAGAGCATATATGCCTAATAATACTTTCTTTTGGTGAAACAAACTTTTCCACTCAACACTACTTGAAAAAAAAAATAAATACGCCTACTAAATTCACCAAATTTTAAAGTTGTAAATGAAACTCCACTGTTATAAGACTTAATGCTGAATAAGGGTTTGTGCTAGCCAGATATTTGTATTAAAACAGTTTTCCTGTGAGCAGTGTAAGCCTGAAAAAAAACTGAAGAGTTTAAATGAGCTTGTACTACATCTATTTGACAATGTATTTAAGTATTTTTCCTCATAGCATTTCTGTACTTCAGTAACTGAGGTAGAAATCAACTTACCCTATGTTTTTCTTTTACTTTCTTCCTGTATTCTTCTTTGTCAAATTTGTCTTCTTCACGTAGTATTTCTTTTGCTTTATCTAGGTTGATACCACTGGCATCATCTTCCTCATCCGCTTGCGCCAAATTGGATTTTTGCACAGGTGGCCACTGCTGCACTAACTGAATTAGAGATGCCAACAAGAAAAGTAATGGTTAGAATCATTTTTTCCACATCACACTTTTGGTGCCCTAAATATTTTAATGCATTATTTTTACAGACTAAATAAAAAGGTCATCTGCAAAGGAAAAAAATTAACAAACCTTATTTAACATCACATTCAGTTAAAATTACTATTTTAAAGTAGTGTCTTCATTATATCACATTACTGTTTGGTGAATTCACTTGATTCTCTTTCCCTTTGTTTGTCCTCTTTCCTGATTAGAACAAGTAATTTCTAATCCTGCTAATCATCTGGGGAGAAAAAAACTACTTGCTCTCAAGAAATTACTCTCAGAAAAAAATGTGAGTAAATCTAAACAGTACCTTTCATGTAAACAACATTCCAATATACTAACCTAGACAAAAATTAGACACCACTTTATTTCAGAGTATACAAAAAAAAAAAAGCATAACTGCAGGTTCACATTTTGAGGGAAGCAAGGAGAACACGCATGGAAGAGTTTTTTGATTATTGTACTAAGAATGTATTGGAAATGTTTGATGATTCATGCTGATGCAATGTTTGATGGATAACACACTGAACATATCCAGCTTTCCTTAAATATCTGAAACTCTAAATTCAAGTCAAAGACTATGCATTCACCAAAAAATATCCCCATCTATCTTATGACCTAGTAGCTTATACCTCCTTGCTCACGGATTAGTAGAGTATTAACTCTGGAAAGGAATGTACATGGCAGAAAATATAGAATGTCTTTCAGTACAAATGCAAAACCAATTACATTTAGGACTCCCTAATGCACACAGGCTGTTTGTTTAACAGGTACAGATAAATTCAACCCACTGTTTCCATATCCTTTTGTAAAACTGAGTTTGTGTAGTTGTTTTTTCTAGAAAGATAAATTTTTTTGAGGACTTTATCAAAGAGAACATGTGGAATCAAACAGTAAAATTTCAAAGCACAATTTTACACAGCTCCAGAAAAAAAAAAAAAAAGCAAGAACACCACCAACATGCATAGATGCAACTTTTGTTTCCTTAAAGGTCACTTCTTTTCTATTGTATTGCTTTTAAAATTACAATCTTTGTGATTATTTTTCTCTTCATCCTTGCTCCTTTTTGTTTCACTGCATAGATACCTAAAACATTTGCTTATGAATTTCAAGTTGAGACAAGAGCTTCTGAATATCTAAAAATATCTGACATTGTAGCTTTCAGTCAATGGGGCAACCTCTAAAACCTTTTACATTCTGTCTAATGTTAGTAATTATGTATATGGCTACACTGCCTTCACCTGCAATATAAAATGCTTTAATTTATTTAGTCAGAAAAAAAAGCAAATTATATACTTGTAAAGGTGACCTCTCTTCCAGTTTATGCCTTACCGGAATTATTATAAAGAGGGAAAAAAACCCACCCTACTCTTTATCTTAGTGCTGGAAACAGAAAAACAACATGCACAGCATCTGAAGCTGCGAAATCAAATGGCAGAAAAGTTCATGGAACATGGACACTTGATAGCGAGGTTATTTCCACAGGGAAACCCTAGAGTGACTAGCATCCACAATATTTCCTTTCAGTATAAAGCCAATAAATTTTTCCATTGTTCTATTAAAAGAACAAATCAAGTAACAGACAAATTTCCAAGCACTGCGACGTCAGCACCAGTAGGCCAAAATTTGGTACTTCCTTAGCTTTTCTAACAAAACTTTTAATCTAGAAATAGTGAATGCTGGGAAGAAAACCAGGGTCTTCTTTTAATTCCAGTACATCAAGACTTCGGGGAGCTCTGGCAAACAGCTACAGGAAAATTGTTTTACATTTCTGTAAGGAAAAAACCATGCTCTTGATTCCACGTGAAACTGAAGATAATAGGCAGAAAAGAGATACAATCCTGTACATCCACTTACAGCTCTCATACAAGTATCTTACACACACAAAGATGAAAAGAGGTCAGTGCTCAACATTTCTCTTTTTCCCAGTGGAACTGAATTCTAAATGGAAGCTGAACACTTTTGCAAAATGTAAGCCAATTACAAATACCACACATTTTTTAGAAGCGTGTCTTTTTATACAGATATAAAGCATATTTTTGACTTTATAGAAACTACAACTTCAATTCCCACCAAAATACAATTACTTTTAAGTGATCTTACCTCTCCATCTTCAGTAAAAACTATTTTTGTGTTAACTTTAAATTTCTTCTTCAAGATTTTTTTGGCTTCTTGGGTCTTAGTTGCTTTTTTCTTCATCTTTGATTTTGATGTGGACTGCATAAAAGAAAGTTTTCTTATGAGTTTTTTATTAGTCATAGAGTATATACTTCAAATTTCCTTAAAAGTAATTACATGTATTAAAATGTAATTCCTAAAATATGAGTAAGACTAATTTCCAGTAAAAATCAGCCAGCAAACCTTTTCATAAAAGTGTTTTAGCAGACTGTATCATCAGAAATTCATCTACTCTGATAAAAATTCAGCATAATTTAAATCCTGCCAGAGCCAGGACACCTGGCTCATTCAAATCTCACTAACCTTTTAGGGACAAGGACATGAGATTCACCAGCTTATGCTGATAGCAAACCTCATCAAACAAGAAATACAGTATAACTGACTCAAAGTTATTAACAACAACTGATCAGATACCAATTTCATCTCACTTGTCATTACATTGTCCCCAGGCACTGCAGTAAACCAGTTTGAGCTATCTGCGTGTCAATGAATGCCACAAGTGGCCATGCAAGAATATTCCAACTTCATAACTTTTGTCTCTTGCAGAACATCCAGGAGGTGTTTACCAAACTTAGAATAAAGTACCATTTAAATATCATAAGTTACTAGAATCATAAAAGTTGGTAGTGAAAGAAGTGAAGACACCAGAGCAGCTAATGAATGAATCCACAGAAATTGGGAAATCCACAGATGGCCCATGCAAGCTTCCCCAAGGCACTCATGTGGCTGCAACATCACAGAACTAAAGAATGTGGAGATTCACCACCCCCAACTCTTCTTCCAAGAACTCTCCTTTCAAGAACAAAGGTTGAATGTGCTCCAACATCTATCAGGGCACAATACACAGAGGAGGACACTTTAAGTAGCAACTGACATTGAAGAAAGTATTTTATAGCAAAAAATATTCTGAAGGAATACATGGAGATTCCATGGGAGATGGCCCACAACTCATTCATCATCCCATAAAGACTGCAATCTCTCTACTACTCAGGAAAAAGTGTCTGGAAAACAGTCACTAAACTGTCAAAACTTCTAATAAATAACAGAAAGCAGTCAAAGCAACCAGAAAGAAAAGGGAAAAACTGAACTTTTTCTCACTTTCATTTTTTATTTTGGTCATTTTAATCAGTTTTCATGTTCTATACAAAATCCACTATAAAAGGAAGCAAAAAAACATTAACTCAGCAAGTCACTGTCATTATGGTCAGCACACTAATACACTGAAATATGAACTATAAAAGAGAAAAATTACAGTCCTTCTAACAGGAAA
Organism: Thryothorus ludovicianus; assembly: GCA_013397245.1. Lineage (NCBI taxonomy): Eukaryota > Metazoa > Chordata > Aves > Passeriformes > Certhiidae > Thryothorus > Thryothorus ludovicianus. Next base: position 293,600 of record VZTB01003870.1, read on the forward strand.
AATGGCTTGTGACAGCTACTGCGCTGTGATATCAAGTAATGACCGTATCTGTTATAGAAAATAGTAACTATAGCAGCACTTTTGTCCTCAGTATTGTCGAAGGATTTCTGCTGCACTGTGCAGCTGCCACTGGTTAGGTACATCTGTAACAGCTCAGAAAGCTGCTCTACACCCTCGTGCCTGCTGCTTATCCTACAAACACAAATTGTTTCAGAATCTGCGCTAGCACAAAACCCTTACCTCAAAATACAGTAGAACAACAGGAGCTGTCCAGAGGAAGAATTTAAAGAGAGATGTACTTCAAGGTGCTGGGGCAATACTATTCATTATCACAGCATTTTCTCTCAGTAGTTGCTTTCAGTTTTCTTTTTTATTAAACAATCCTTTATTTCTGCACTGCCAATATTATTGGTACTAGCATAATATGCTACTATAAAAAAAAACTACTGAAAGATTGAAATTGGTACATCGGTATTTTGCAAAATTATATTTAACTGTGAATTTCAGCTCTTTACATTTCTTGGTTTAAAAAGGAGTTTCCCAGCTAAGGAGCACAAATATCCAATGTACTGTCTTTACATGTACAGGCAACGTTTCCAGTTGTAGCCTGTTCCCTCTCCTTCTTCTGAGTTTGATACTGCCAAATTGCATGGGGAAAAATGGGATAGTACAAAATTTCCAAACAAACAGAAGGAACAAGAAGATGAGAAGAAAAAATTGGGAAGCTAAATTCCCACACTATAGACTCAAAAAGTATAGTGTAAGATCAGTGGGTGCATCTGGCAGATTTATAATATTCCTTGTCTAGCATTACACAAACAGAACAAAATTTTTAAAAACCTGCAGAGGAAAGCATGAGTATAAAACACTACACACCCTCTAGATAATTAAACTGTGGTTTTTATTAGGACACTGCATTGGGTTTGCATGGCCAGCTTTTGGTACTGGGGGGGCTACAGGGGTGGCTTCTGTGAGAAGCTGCCAGAAGCTTTCCCCATGTCCAGCAGGGTGAATGCCAGCTGGCTCCAAAATGGAAGTGTTGCTGGCCAAGGCTGGGCCCATCAGAAATGATGGTAAAGCCTCTGTGATAACGTATTTAAGAAGAAGAAAGAAGTTACGGCACAGATGTAACTGCAGCCAGAAGAGAGTGGGGTGAGAACACGTGAGAGGAGCAGCCCTGCAGACGACAGGGTCGGTGAAGAGAGGGGCTGGAGGTGCTCCAGGTGCCAGAGCTGAGATCCCCCTGCAGCCCCTGGTGCAGCCCCTGGGGAGGCAGCTGTGCCCCTGCAGCCCGAGAGGACCACGGGGACACAGGGATCCACCTGGGGCCCATGGAGGAGCCCACACCAGAGAGGAGGATGCCTGACAGAGCTGTGACCCCATGGGAGGCTGGGCTGGAACAGGCTCCTGGCAGTGACCTGCAGGACCATGGAGAGAGGAGCCCACGCTGGAGCAGGTTTCCTGGTAGGACCTGTGACCACGCTGGAGCAGCCTGTTCCTGAAGGAGTGACCCACACTGCAGCAGTTTGCAGAGAACTGCTGCCCATGGGATGGATTCAGGTTGGACAAGTTCATGGAGAACTGTCTCCCATGGGAGGGACATCACACTGCAGCAAGGAAGGGCTCCTTTCTCTATGTAGAGGTAGGAACAATGTGTGATGAACTGACCACAATCCCCATTCCTTCTCTCCCTGTGCCACTGGGGAGGAGGAGGTAGAGCTGAGGCGGGGTGGGGGCAAGGAATTTTAAAAGTCTGGTTTTACTACTCATTATCCTGCTCTGATTTTGTTAACAATAACTTCAATTAATATCTCTAATTTTAAGTCTGTTTTACCTGTGATGATATTTGTTGAGCGATTTCTCCTTATCTCAACACGTGAACCCTTCATTATATTTTCTCTCCCCTGTCCAGCTGTAGAAGTGTGTGATAGAGGGGCTTTGGTGGGTGTGAGGCATCCAGTCAGGGTCAACTTACTACACTGGTAGTTTAGCTTCCTGAGCACACTTCAAAGTTGATGGCTATCAAAGTTCCTTCAGCTTCAGAGACAATCCTCTGACTGACTCATAGTTTAAGACCAGATGGGCTCAGATATCAAAACAGTGTCATCACAGATGTAGGCACAATTTTCCAAACATGACTTCAGTACTCAGCAGTAGAAGAAGGGACCTTTGGTGTGTAAGGGCAGTGGTTTCTGACATAGTTTTCCTGTTCCAAGGGAACTTTACACAGTCTAGGATAAGAGTCAGGCAGATCAGCCATGGAGCATAGAGAGTCCTGGAGCTACCATGGGGTCCCATACATGCTGCTTTGGTTCCCTTCTGGGAATATCTCTCACATTTTTCTGGAGTCCCTACATAATCTTAGTCTCTCTTCTGTCACTTAACCCTCTTCTCCATGTGTCTCGAGTACTAACTTTCAGAGGATCTATTCCCCACATTCCAAGAGCCTCTTGTCCTATTTCCTTCCTCAGTGGTTGCTGCCATATATTGAACCTATCTGTGCCAGATGTTTCTCCAAGTGGCTTAAGTCTTGATGTAGGATGGGTTGTTTAAATCCATCTCAGCTCATGGCCTCTCCATGATCCATGACATCCCATGACCCACTCACCCAAATTTCTAATGCCACGGCCTGTCTTTGCTTTGACCTCACATTGAACAGCTATGTTGAAACATCAATTTCCCATCTAGCAGGAGTCTAATTCATTATCTTAAAAGTGAAACATCACTGGATATGAGACCTCAGGCTTCCCTAATCTTCAGTGCTAACCCTTGATTCCCTGTGTTTTCAAGCCATTCTGCTAACTCATTTCCCCATTTTCATCTTTTGTACTAGGAGGTACCTGAGCATGGACAAGCAGCAGGCTGACATTCTCTACAGCTTCATCTCTTTTCTTCACAAAGAGTTCAGCACAGTAGCAGGCACCACCAGCTGCTGGAGGTTGCCGGAAGATCCATCTGTTAACCTCAGGTTCTGTAGAGAATACAAGGGTAGCAGCAGCCATGACTCCTCTCTTCCCAGTAAACAGCTGGAATCTGGGGTCACTGTCTTTGCAGGCAGAAGATCACAACAGCAGATATAAGTGAATGGATGGTTTCTGCTGACAACCAGACCCTGCTTCTAGTGCAGCTTCAAGTTACTTTGTTTTTAATTATAATTTTCTTTTTAATTTCAACTCAACACACCTTTGAAAGCAAGCCGTGAGCCTGGGCATTTTAAAGTGAGCTGAGAGGGCACAGCTGCTGCCCACACTGCTCATTGCAGGTCCTGCTCAACTACTATTTACTTCAGTAAATCCCCTTCTAAAGCTGAATTATTCCATCAGGTAAGCCGTTGATCCAAACAAAACAGCATGGGTGATCTGGGCACAGGTTTTCACATTGCTTTAAAGATACTAAAGGAATTCTGCATTTGAACTCAAGTTGCTAACAGCAGTTTAAGCACCAGCTGGTGCACACATCCCTCTCTGCCAATGAGAAGAGGCTACCTGCTGCTCACCAGCAGGTACACTGCCCTATGTCCAATACAACAGGCCTTCAAATCTCATCTTTTCATCTATAAAGATGTGNCAAAGAGTTCAGCACAGTAGCAGGCACCACCAGCTGCTGGAGGTTGCCGGAAGATCCATCTGTTAACCTCAGGTTCTGTAGAGAATACAAGGGTAGCAGCAGCCATGACTCCTCTCTTCCCAGTAAACAGCTGGAATCTGGGGTCACTGTCTTTGCAGGCAGAAGATCACAACAGCAGATATAAGTGAATGGATGGTTTCTGCTGACAACCAGACCCTTCTCCTAGTGCCAGAGCAAGCCGTGAGCCTGGGCATTTTAAAGTGAGCTGAGAGGGCACAGCTGCTGCCCACACTGCTCATTGCAGGTCCTGCTCAACTACTATTTACTTCAGTAAATCCCCTTCTAAAGCTGAATTATTCCATCAGGTAAGCCGTTGATCCAAACAAAACAGCATGGGTGATCTGGGCACAGGTTTTCACATTGCTTTAAAGATACTAAAGGAATTCTGCATTTGAACTCAAGTTGCTAACAGCAGTTTAAGCACCAGCTGGTGCACACATCCCTCTCTGCCAATGAGAAGAGGCTACCTGCTGCTCACCAGCAGGTACACTGCCCTATGTCCAATACAACAGGCCTTCAAATCTCATCTTTTCATCTAAAAAGATGTGGCAATGGTTAAACTGATCAAACAAGACAAGAGCAATAACTAGCCTCTTTAAAATGATATGTAACACTTAAACATTATAAGTTAAGAGTCACTTGAGTTTATAAAAAATCCATAAAATACAGGGATGGGGGATTTTCTACTTTTACTAATTTAAACCCAAAATTTCTTTTCCCTTTTGTACATACCAGATGGCTTGCTGGATTATTTAATGAGTAACAATAAAAACTAGGTCTCAGAAGCACAGAAAATTCAAACATTTTGATATAGAATCAATAATAATACAGCTAATATACAAGTTCTTTTCTATTTTTCTCAAGGAGTGGGCTTTTGATTTCTGGCTTAAAATATCTGATATTTTTAAGCCGAATCAACAATAAAATATTTTCTAAATGAAGATACTGACAAGTTTAAGAAACAAGATTTACTATTTTTCAAATTGTAGTATTTTTCTGAATAGACAGGGCACAAAAAGAGCTGTCAGTAAATTTTGCTATTGTAATATGCAATATTTTTTTCTTATTAATACAATTCTAAAGTCAATAGACAGACTTGAGCATGTAATCCTCAGTAACTCAGGATCAAACAGTAATATCTTACCATAACAGGACAAAACACATGTGCTTTGACCTTTGGAGTGTTACTCATCATCAGCTTCAAGTTACTTTGTTTTTAATTATAATTTTCTTTTTAATTTCAACTCAACACACCTTTGAAAGCAAGCATAGAAAAGCTGCCTAAAGACAAGATTATATTATTGTGGCAGGGTAAAATAGCAGCAGAAGAAAAAGAAGTTAGAGTCTATTTTCTAGTCCCTTAAGCTAAAACAAGCATTCCTGCATTTCTAGAAGGTTTGTGGGCTTTTCTTCTCCCTTCTGCTTGTATCATACAATTCCTAGAAAGAATGGTGCTGTACCTGGAAGTATTTTCCAGTCTCTCAACATCATTATATTATTTTACCAAGAATTTACCAGCAACTGCCTCTGAGAAACAAAAATCAGTGTGGGACTCAATTTCACAGACTTGTTTTGTATTTCTTCAGGAAACTGCCCACAAGAGGAGCAAGCATTATCACATTAGCAGTACCCCCAAGTACATTGGTCCCTCTGTCGAGCTGCCACGTTCAGACTCAGATGTCATTCCCCACAGAAGGCTTGCAGACTGAAGCTACCAAACCTTAGGCAAAGAAGAGGACTGGGTTCCTCTCTGTGCCATGGAAAGGATAGAGATGGTTTTCATCCAGTGGGTACCACCAAACTTTGAAAATACTAACTATCCTCCAGACACTAACCTAAAGCAGCCTAATCATAAAGCATTACCTCCCAACCCCATAAACTTCCCAAATTCACACTACAAGGCTTTGATTACCTATGATGGAGGAGAGAGGAGTTTAGAGGGGAGAGAAGTTCACTTCTGAAAAATATCTAAAATACTACAGAAGCAGCAGTGAGTTACAAACTTCACTCCTCACACATAATTACTAAAAATAACACAGAATACATCAAGAGAAGCAAGACAGACTCTGAAGTTCTGGCCATTTTACTTCAAGCACCTACAAAATGCTAACCACCAAAAAGCTTTCTCTTGATAATGTAATTTGATTCCTATTGAATATAGCGGACCAAAGAGGCAAAAATCGTAGGACAGGGCATGATCACAAGGGGATGCAAGGATGCTGCTTTTCTTCATGATCTGTGGTAGCTAGGTCTTTATTTTCATTTCTAGTCCACTTCTCTAAATGATAGCTATTTCTGTCCTTCCTCATTTCTGCTGCCTGCTCACGAATCATGGCCAACTTTGCACTGTTGTTACCATCAGAACAAGCCAAAGCCACTGAGAAGCAGCAAGGCAAAGCTGCTTCCACAAAAGAACTCCCTCAATCTTCCCTAGGAATACAAGCTTCTTTAGGTAGCCTGTGTTGTTGTTCTACTTTCTATGTAATACAAGTGCAGTTAATTTTGCTTTGGTGAAGTTTTTATTTTCAATTAAATGGTAAAAATTAGGAAGCTTAAATTCACAGACACTATTCAAACAACTTGCACAGCCTTCGTACACGTTACTGAGGACAGCTTTTACCACAGCAGTTGTGAAAATCAGGAAACAGGCAGATATACTCAAAAGAAAAAAAACAATACTCCTTACATGTTTTCTATTTGCTTCTCTATGAACTCTTATAGCACATTAATCAAGTATGAAGATCAACATGACCTTCAACTTCTCAAGTGGTGGCTTAAAAGGCTGGATTGATGGGGGGGTCTTGTTGTTTTGGGGTAGGTTTTTTTCAGGTGTTACTGTGTGTGTTGTTTTTTTTCAATTAGTATCATGCAAGATTTCAAGCAAGATACTGAAAAAGCAAGAAGCTGAAGTTATTGGTTGGTAATTATTTACATAATATCACAGTTTGATCAGGGACATTGTAGATAACTAAATTACTTTCTACATCTATTAATTATTTCCTTTCTAAATCTAGAAATAATGTTGATTTTAAAAAGAGATCATTTTATAGGAGAGAAACTTACACCAGGAACTGCATGTGGCTTTTACAGTAACAGTTATGAAGGAAAGATCCAGGTTGCTATTCAAAAGTAAAACAGCACTCTTAGCATAAAGAATAGCATAGACATGAATCATTTCAAAATCAGCAACAGGAGAAACAAAAGCAGCGTAAATAACAAAACATTCTAATAACCACTGTTCAATATTGCTAACTGCATGTCGTGACTGAACCTCAGCCAGCAACAAACCACCACTCACTCACTCACTGCCCCTGCACCAGCATGGGGGAGAAAATCAAGAAGTGTGAAAATGAAAAAGCCCCTGGGTTGAGATCAAGACAATTTAATAGCTGGAGCAAAGGCTGTGCATGCAAGCAAAGCAAACAAGGAATTCATTCACCACTTCCCACAGGCAGGCAGGTGTACAGCTATCCCCAGGAGAGCAGGGCTCCTCCATGCAAAATGGTGACTTGGGAAGACAAACACCACCACGCCAAATGTGCTAACCCCTTCCTCCTTCTTCTCCCAGCTTCATATGCTGAGCATGGGGTCAGATGGTCTGGAATGTCCTCTGGATTAGCTGGGGTCAGCTGTCCTGGCTGTGTCCCCCTCCAGCTCCTTGTGCACCCTCAGCCTCCTCACTGGTGGGGTGGGGTGAGGAGCAGTAAAGCCTTGGCTCTGTGAAAGTTCTGCTAAGCAGTAATGAAAACATCCCTGTGTTATCAACAGTTTACAGCACAAACATAGCCCCATAGTCAATACTATGAAGAAAATTAACTCTATCTCAGTCAAAACCAGCACATCCCATTATGGACCAAGACCACAACACAAGCAGCTCACCACACTACTGTGTTCCAGCTAAAATTGCCTTTCAGATCAAAGAAAGATACACAGGTGAAATAAATCACAGCAAACACAGACCTGTACTATGGCAACCATGCTCTTCCACGATGGCTTTGGTTACTGTTAGCACAAGAGATTACATCTGAATCCGAGTTTCATTACAGTTTTGTGTTTGGGTGCAAGAGTTTGGTGAGAATAGTTTTCTTATTACACAGTATACTACTGTTCTCTAAAACAGATTACATTAAACCAGGAAAGTGAAAAATAACTAAATTTAAGATTAAAATTTCAGTGTTCAAGATAAAATACAGGAGGTAGGATCAGAAAACCATGCAACTTGCTAAAACAACTGGAATATTCTGCAATTTATTTACATTATGAGCTTGGCATTGTTTAGACAGGAATTTACTACAATTCCTTCTATTTTAAAAAGGTATTTATTTAGGAGATTGATTTTACTTGCATATAGACTATGACAACAGAAAATAAGGAGAAACAGGCAACAGTAAATGGGTCCCAATCCAGTATTTATCCCTAACCACAGACAAGAGCCAAGCTCAAATGGAGAAATCTTTATCAAACAGTTCTTCAGTGATAAATCTTACTTCCATTTCTGACACCACATAGCAGCATTTCTCTAGAATACTTCTAAAACACTGAAAACAACTAAACTAATTTCCCACTGAATTGTTACACTTTTCCTAGAAATGAATGCATTCTCCATGTGATACAGGACTGTTTATTCCAGCAGCTGGTATCAAGACTTAAAAATGGGAGTTTTGGCAAAGGATAAACAGATATGGAGGATGAAGCTTCTCTAACAAGTAGGTAAAAAGAACAAATATTAAGAAAAATATGTTGATATTGAAACATTTACTGCAATTTACTTTATTTTGCCAATTACGGCTTAAAATCATAACTATTTAAACAACGGTAAAGAACACAACATTTTCAACAAAAACTATTCTTTCAGGATATTGGGGGTTCCATCAGCAGCTCTGCACGTCAAACTGTGAATTTAGATGAGAGAAAGGATTTCTTTTAATCCACACACACCCATACCTCTGCATTCATTTTAAGAAGTTTAATTCTGCTTTAACCATTTCCTCTTCTTTCTTTACAGGTACTTCAGAAATGCCTGGGTACAGTTCCTAATCCTGAAATAAAATTCCTGCATCCTCACAGCAGCATTTAAAGTTACAAAATTTAAACTAAATCCTAAAAATGTGGGGTTTTAAGTGCATTTTCATCCCTACATTAATGAGAAAATTTTAATGCTTTCATGTTCTATACCAAATAATAGTATGTTAATGTTATACCCCGATACAAAATCCCAGAATACCAGAAGGAACCATGAATGAGCAGCATTGCACAATCAATTTTTCATGCTTTTTTCCTTCCCTATCTTACCCTCTCCCTCTGCTTTTTTTCTTCTTATTTTTATATTACATATTTCCAACTCCTCCACAGAATAGGAAATGCTTTGGTGAAGAGCCAAGCTCCCCCTAGCCCACAAAACAAACATTTGATTCACAGACTATAAATTATGTAATTGCAAACACGACTCTATATGCCAACAAATAGGTTTTGTCATTCATCTGCTAAACCATTGCAGCTCATTTTCCAAATCTTTAAGTATAAGGCTATTATACAACAAATATAGACAAAAAAAAAAAACCACCCTACATTTAGTATTATATGATCTAACATGAAAAAACCCACTACTTGAGAAATGTGCGAGTTAAAATAATTAGATAATATCTCACTCTCAAAGATATCTCTAATGCACTGAAACACAGAACTTTTCAGTACAGCTATTGCATTAGGCTGAAAACCTCAATTATCTGGGAGCACAAGCAGCAACAACATCCCTTTCTAAAGCATTAGCCCTTTAGCAATCACTTCTCATGCAGCTTAAGTGAAGTGTAATAGAGAATACAGAACTATTTGCGTATTTCTAGGCAAAAAACTAAATTAAGTTATAATCAAGTATGCATGACTAAAGGAAGAAAAAGGCATTGCAGAATACTGTAATTCAAAACCAAACACTAACACAGCTTTTGTTAATTTTCAGCATCTGGGTTGGTAGAAAAATGTATTTCCAAAGAAACATGTACAAGTCAAGATATTCTAACTCAGATTGCCTCAGACTATGAATATCAAAGAAGCATAAAATAATGATTAATCCCATTAGCAACTGCAGTGACAGATAAAGGCACAAAATGCCTTAATTCCACTCTTCTTTGCCATTAAAAGGTATGCAGCCTTACAACAAAATCTTCTTTCGACAAAATCCAACAGAAACACACATAACCAACAAATTCTCCAGGACCTCTACAGCCAAGAGAAGTAGATGCAGCATCAATTAACAAGCAAACCCCATTATTTTGTTGACTGCTATTTATCCTCCCTATTCCAGAGCTCCAATTTTTGTGAGCAAGAAAAGGCTATCAAGATGCTATTTCCATAAAAACTTGGCAAATTAGGAGAGCATGATCGTGTATTTGATATTGGCATACATTACTTCAAACCTAGGCATCCTCCTGTCTGTCACTAAAAAAGCCCTAAATGAAACAAAGCCACACTCAACCCAAAACCTATACCACATTAAGATGGAGTTGAGGAACTAAGAAAATCTGCATCTTCTTTGCAACGTTTGTTGTATTATAGATCTCCAACAACGATGATATTGAGATATTTTCTCAGCTTTCAGCGGGTGAAAGATTTTGCTTATTCATCCCCCATCAATATTCCACATGAATGCCCACACTCAAAATGGCAGGGGAGACAAGTAGGAAGGGAAAGGGAAGACTGCCCTTCCCTTAAAGATGAAAAGAATCCCAAAGTCCTGAGGTGTGCTGAGTACATACTATGTTCTGGACCTTATAAATTTTCAGTTTTTCTGAAAATTGCTCCTTCTTTCAAAGGCTGCACTTAATTTCTTACTGCAAGACAGTTAAATTGAAATATACTGAGAAACATAAGAGCCAGAAGGCTATGCTAGGCTGACATTTAATGAACTGATTAATTTGGGGCTTTTTCAGTTAAATAAAGATCGCTGCATTTAATGTGACTATTTTCTAGGAGTTAGGACACAGTTATTCTAAGGAAAAAGAGGAAAAAACTACTTTTCTGCATAATCATAAAGGCAGCCAAGGCTTAAATAAATGTCAAAACATAGTTAAAATTATGGCTTAAAAATACTCTGCAGAAGAAGCTTAGATCAAAAGGTGGGATGAAAAGATCAAACTTTCCTGCTGTTTTTCTTTAAGGCTGAATATATTTTATTGTGTGTGATGAGCATGACCTTCCTTTCTCCCTGAAAAGCCACAGGCCTGGCCCCAGGAACACAGCGGCAGCCAAGGCCGAAGCTTCTCAAAACATTTTGTTTGCTACATTCTCCTGACCTGTCATCAGAAAGTAACAAAAACATTACTTTGCAAAGAGAAATATATTATCTCAACTCCCTTTCTCCCTCTTCTTGCACAAGCTAAAACCACAACCTATGCCCATTTAATTGCCACCCACAAAAATATTCTCCACAGGCTGTGACCGCAAATAGCGAAGACTGCAAATGTTTGAGAAAAAACCCTGAGTTTTGTTTATTTGATCAGTGTGTATTTGTCAGTAGTAATTCGTGTGATAACTAATTTATTTCCCCTTCTGATTGACCCAGATGGCACATTCTGCTCCCCTTCCCCTTCAGGGGCCTCTGAAGGTGATGCTCCTCTCAGGTGAAGCCATTCCCCCGCCTCCACCCAGACACAGCACTACTGCAGAGAGCAAGAGCCAACACTGGTTGGTGCTCTGAGAGGATTTATCTTTTGAGACGAGGCTTGGTTGAATTTTGCTCCCAAACAAGGAGTGCAGAGCCCAAGTGCACCAGGGCCTCCTCAGTAACCCCACAGAAAAACACTGGGGAGATCAGCTGAGGGGGTTGCTCACTGCTGCCATGAGATCTGAGAGAAGACAGAGCTGGTTCCTCTTAACCAAACGTCAGTCAAGGATAATCTGAAAAGACAGAAGCTCTTCACAACTAAAGGTTGATGCAGTAACCACAACAATAACCAAGAAAGATATTTCACATCTATTATTCCTCTTCTTTAAAAAAGGTTGAGTATTTTGACTTCTTTTTCCATGTATTCAATACAGACTTAAAATGCTGTCAGAAGTGGTCCTGTAGTTCTTTTACAAAACTCCACAGCTGCCCTTCGCTAGCACTGGTCCTTCCCCAAAGAGAAAAGCTGCTGTTTCAAGGATTGAGAACTGGCAGAAAGCTAGCACTAAGACTACAAGGGCCAAGGTAACTGAGCTTCCAATAAAGAGGATATGAAAACTGTCCACTCAATTGGAAGAAAAAAAGTAAGTCTTTTTCCCTCCAATTCAGGCATTAAATTATCAGTAATCCCCATTAACACAGAATCTTCGATAAATTGCATTATTTTAGGTGTGTTTTTTTTTTAACGAATCTTTCTTGCTGGAAGTAATAGATGATTAAGAAGTAGAAACAGCAATATTTACAAGAAACTGAAGGACAAAGAAATCAGGTTACTCCAGATCATGTCAGGCCACAGACTGAACTCAAAAGGATGCAAAGCAGAAAAGCAAGTTGTAGAGGAATGATAGATTACAAAAACTAAATGGAAATTGGAATAAAAAACACTTTACAGTACCTGAATGCCAAAGGCACATTTGTAAAAAAAAATGTTTCTTGACTCTTTAGACAAAGGCAATATAACAAGAGTAACTAATGTAACTTTCTGTGGAACATTTAACAGAATCCATACTAAAAAGTAATAGCTAAAGTTTAAAAAATGGGCAAGGTGAGTTAAGAGGTCAAGGATTAGAACTGCTACAGTGACTACAATGATCTGTGTTGAAAGACAAATTACTGGGGTGCTACTGATTCTCCTCTTTCAGGCCCACGGTTCCTGCTCTGTGTGCATCCCTAGTTTCTCAGGCCAAGTCAAAATTAACTAGTTAATGACATTTATTCTGAAAGTGGAACAAACATCTCTCATTAATAATACATAATAATAATCTTAAAGTTTATAGCACTCAATTAATTGCGCTCTAATGCTGACTCTCTCCTCCTTTGCTACCAGCTTTAGGAAAACTTATATTCTGGTTATCCTATCTGAGCCATAATACTTATATTTTAAAAAATCCTTGGAAGAAAGTCAAGCTGAAATCAAATTAGTAATTATTTCTAGAGAAACACACTGGACGTTAGAGATGTTACGAAATTAACATAATGTACTCATTATAGTTATTTCATCATTGTAAATTAACTTTATATAACATTAAACATTCTTCTTCTCCCTTAAATTTAACTGCACTAGTTTTGAATAAATGTGATTTCATATTCTGCATAGACAGAAAAATAAGTCTACAGGGATGATACATGAAGAAATGCCTTGTTAGCTATTCACCAAAATATATAGCTTAGATGTAGACATTTCTTGTGCTTACTGTAAACCCATAAAAATTTAACAGTGAAGTTTCACAAACTAGAGTCAATGGAAATGCATCACTGATTTTAGCAAAAAATGCTCTGAACCCACCAAAGGGAAAACTTGTGGCACTGATCAGTCATCCTTATCTCTTCCTCACTGTAACACCAAGGCCAGCAACTGCAGGAAAGCCTCATGAAAGCACAAGCAAAGAGAATAGGAACAGCATTACGACTAGAGCTCTAAGCACCAGAACATTCACAAGAAAAGGTTGAACAGCTGGAGATGGAAGATATTTCTGCCATCCAAAGACACTCTTAAGTCTTCCCACTGAGAGCACAGTTGTGAATTGTTGTGAAATCTGTTGCAGGACACTCTGTGTACCAAGGTCATGAGCTGGACCAATCCAATTTAAGTAATCCAAACTAAACAACACATTCCCATTCCTGAAGCTTTTTTCTGAGCACTGACAAATAAGCTGCAAATTGTTCATTTTCAGGCTTAGTTCCCATCCTTGCCAGTCACAGAATGAAGTCTCCTGAGAAATTTCTCTAAATTAAGAAATCTCTGCTGAAAGATTATCTCTTGGCTGGACTTCTGTGCCACCAAAGAATTATCCCATTTGAGCCTTAGCTAAGCTCCTGGACACACACACACAAATGCCTACATTGCATTAAGTGAAGAAGTAAGATGGAGCCACCAGGCACACCAAAGAAAACAGCCTGGAGCCAGTAAATTAGTGGGGACACAGCAGCTTATGCTAGCACAACTGGGCCACTGCAATGAAGTCATGAAACCTGCCCTACCTTCATTCTTACTCCAGCAAGATGGAAAAGCTCACCTTGCTCACCTGGAACAACTTCACATGCACTACCTCAAGCAAACTGGTGTAGCAAAAAACCAGGAGTTTGAAAAAGTAAATGGAAGTGGATGCAAGAAAAGGAAGAAGAAAATATGTTTAGAACTATGAATCTGTCATCACTACTTAAAAAAATATGGGGTAGTTGCTGACAGGTCTCCATTAAAAATAAATTTAGATAGCTAGCTTAAGAAATAAGGGAAATACTCATCTCTTTCAAAAAAACAACAGTTTCAGAGAACGCATGGGTCATGTGGTAGATGACATTTGTTAATGTCATTATTTGTTAAGAATAATCTGCCAGAAAGTCAAGATTTCTAAGATGGTGAGAAATATTTCCCATTTTAACTGCAAGCGTTTCCACCTTGTGCCAAAGGGCCACTCAGTGACCACAGCTGGAAGAAACCCAAACACCACTTCACTTACCCAGAATGTCAAGGCAGCTGGAGAGAGTTTTAACAGCATAGCAAAAGTTAGGAAAAGCAAGAAAACCAAGAATAGCAGATCAACTGTCAACGTGGAAACTGGATTTTAAACATCCATTCACACTGACACTTCTTATTCTAGATTAAACAAAAACATCCTCTTAAAACCTTTCAGCAGAAAAAAGATTCAACACAACACTACTGAGTGGGAAAATAACCATGTACTTCACATTGCTATGATCTTGGTTTATTCAAAACAGTAATCCAATATGGAACCAAATAAAAACATAACAGTAATTTTGATCCCTTTGCTCCAGAGCAAGTATTTTCTCAAACTCTGTAACAGTGATAATGTAATAGAAAATGATTGTTGCAGACAGATCAGTCTGTAAGAATACACACATTTACCTTCTGCACAAGCCACTCAATTTAAAAATACAAAGTACATTATTTTGAGATTGTTTTTTATATGCATTTCATGCATAGATTGATTTCCAAGATTATGAAAGTTCATATGTGTATGTATGTGTGTGTGTGTGTGTGTATGTATATGTATATGTATATTATATGTGTATATGTGTGTACATATATGGAAATAATTTTTCCTACTAAATCTACAGAGACAGAGGTTATCCCTTCATATTGCTGCATTTGATTGCTTTGATTTTTCTCAAAAGAGAGAAGATATGACTTACTCATAACTCTGGTAGGGGAAAAACTTCTGAAATGCTTTTACAAGCACTTTTTACAGTGCTTCCATGCTTGAACAATACAGCTTTTTATGTTGCAGTAACTTTTTATCATGCATTCAATAGATTTTATTCCTGTAGCTACTTACAGAAATGTGGGTAAGATTCTTTTTATCTCTCATTTTTCAACTGCTCTGAGGAAAAAACATAAAAAAGCATATCCAAGTTTATGCTAACACAGGCAGAATATGAGAGAGCATATGGATAAAATGTCTTCTGTTTCAGTCTCGTGTGGAACTCTCTCCTATGCTTTGTCTAACATGGAGTTTTCCTTACAGTAAAGGTATTTGACTGATTTGCTTTTAAGTGAAAAAAAGCTGCTGAGGGTATTCAGTGGTCAATAACCAGGCAAAGACAAGAAGCCTGATAAGTTCACTTTACATTGAAACAGCCAGATTCTTCCAAGGACATAACCATAATACATTTTCTATCAGTTTAGCAGCTTGCAGAAGATAACTGCCATAATTTATTATCTTATTTATCTACTTTGCTGTTTAGAACATCAGTAGGTTTCAGTATTTAGTAGAGCTATGGGAAAAATAATGAGTCAGCTATGAGCCATCAGTGCAGAGATCAATATCTTAGCTAGGATAAAACTGGAATGTTTAGTAATCAAAACTACCTATTATACAGAGCCAGTCCAGCAGCAAGTATTTCTTCTCAATAAATTTTATACCTACATTTAATACGTGCAAAACAAATTATTAATATTCAAAACCATCTGCTTATTTATTCACACTGCTTTAATAAAATCTGTCTTCTGATAATTTCCACTCTCGCTGCTTAAAATAGAATATATGCAACAAAAAAGTCATACTTCTATTTTCTAAAAAAAACATCTAGTAAGCTGTTTTTTAAAAAAATGAGGGAAATATTTCTCTTCCTCCTGGGGAAAAAAAAATTAAAATGGAGGGAGATATTTCCCATTTAAAAACATCTTGACTTTGAATATTCCAATTGAAAACATAAGCAAACTTCCCAGAGCATGAATAAACTCCTTTTCCCTGAACATTTGCTTAGCCAGGCATTACTTCTTCATATTTTCATGGATTGCTCACTTGCAAGGACTGTGGTCCAGACAGATTCCATTTTTAAAATTTTTTTGAAATGTGGGGCTATTAAGTCCTTCAATTGTAAAACTGTATCACCCAGTTTTTCGAAGGAGCCACCATGAGGTTTTTTATTCTGGTATGTGATTTACAGAAATCATCACAGGGATATTAAAATTCTGAAAGGATAGTATGCTTTTCAACTGTTTGAGTGGTTTGAGAAGTAAACTCTATTTTCACAGGAAGCAGACATGAGACTTTTAAACCTTTTGAAAATCTTACCTGGAAAACAACTACATTTCTAAAAAGATAAGAAATAAAAAGAAATAAAGTGATTATTTTTCTTCCAAAGGTGAACTTGCAAAAAGAAAAAAAAATTCTACTGAGAATTTTAAGATCTGCAACACAAACTGGTTTTCATCATTACTATATTCCAGCTACAGGTCACACTGCACCTCCAGCTATAAACAACTCCTACTGACGTAAGCCAAGACAAAACCACGGGGGTGAGCAGTGGACAGACCAGCAGGTCCCTACATGATAGTTATGAATTCTGCCATCTGGATTGTTTATTATGAGGTCAGTTTAGTCCAAAACATTTCCAGGAGATTTCAGATCTGATCTTATAAAAAAACTGCAATCGCATCCCTTCCACATCTGAGGGGACACTGATTCACCAATACTTTTGGCTAAATGTTTTCTGTAGCAGAAGTTTAATAGCTATACAGCAAACTGCTTCATTAGTGGGTTGGCCCATTCACTCCACATAATCCAGCAGACAGCCACTGTTCCATGTTACTTTTCAACTGCAAAGGAGCTGTTTGTACTTAGAAGATACTGGAACAATTTTTAATGCAGTACAAATATCAACAGGGCCAAAATATTACACAGATCTCCTTCTTCCTCCAAACATTCTATGGAGCAAGGAGCAGGAATTCTGCAGAGAGCAGAGCTCTACTTTACAGACTTAAGTGCTTTTCTTAACTAAGTGCAGAATACAAGAGACTCAAACAAAGCAAATAGGAAGAGCAGAGAAGCGTGCAAGGAAACAAAGGAAAACCATTTTCTCCTTACTACCTCTGCAAACCAAGGGGATGATTTTAAGCAGGAGGTAAAACACCAGGGGCTTTGAATCAACTCCTTAAGTCACTGAATCCTAGAATCATGAAATAGTTTGAGTTGGAAGGACCTTTAAAGGTCATCTAGTCCAATCTCCCTGAAATAAGTAGGAACCTTCCACTACGTCAGGTGGTTCAGAGCCCCAGCCAGCCTGATGTTGAAAGTTTACAGGAATGAGGCATCTACCAAGTCTCCAGGCAACCTATTTGAGTGTTTTACCACATCCATTGTAAAAATGTTCTTCATTTTTAATCTAAAGCGTTACCTTCTTTCTCCACTACAGGAGTAACCTTGGATGACTGGCCTGAACAAGAGAAAACCACAATTATCCTTATGGTCAGTCTTACCTTTCAAGATGTGCTCCATCAATTTTTACTTGGACTCCCTCAAAATGCACCAGCTCCTTGTTAAACACTTTTCTTCCCTAGAAATCTTTACATGCTCTCTGCTAGTGCATCCTCACCATGAAAAGGTGGTGTGATGCTGAACTGCAACACCAGTTGTATTTCAAACAGCAGAACTTACCAGCAGCAGTCTTTCCACATAACTATCTTGGTTCCTTACTATTTTTGTACTTTTCAGATTAAAAATGAAGCAGTCCTTAGGTGAATTGAGTCAAATTAGTCTACCAGGGCTTAAAGGATGATTTAGGCAAGAAAAACTAAACATTAGATAGATTTTAAAACAAATTCACATGAATACTCCAATTTGGGCAAAACTTGGGAACATCACAGATAAAAGTGCTCTTGTTTATGTCCCTAATACTCCATTGCAAGATTGGAAAAAATATTACTTGATTATTACTATAGATCAACATTCCCTGATACCACCTTACCAACTGTAATTCCAGTAAGATCCCAAGCACCCACAAATCACGGTGCTGAACCTGCTGAAAGCTGAGGAACAATTCTCTGTCACTGTAATAATAATAATGTTTACCAACCAACAGTGAACAGGTATATAGCTGTACATGGACATGCACTGCTACATCCTTAAGGCAAAATGAAAAAATAGCGCACTACAACAAAAAAATGGTATTACAAAATTTCTCTTTGTAGCTGGGCAGATGGTAAACAGCAACTGCAGCTTATTACAACCCCCATAATTGTCTTCATCACCTTGTGTTTCCCCATCTGTCTTTTGTGCCCACCTGTTTTCTCACCTTAAACCAACAGCTCTGCTGCAGTATATATGCAGTATGTTAAGTGCCTAGAGCAACCAAGTCTCAGCCTTTAATTAGAGATTTTATAATCTATGCTAAACAAAATATAGATTGCATTTAATCAGGACTGTGCATACAGCATTTAAAATGTACATTATTAACATCCACAAATCATGTATTATATATATTTAGTTAGTTAGTAAAGGAAATAGGTATTTAGTGTTCCCTTGCTTTCAAATCCAAGTCTTCTACATTACATTGCAGAAGAGGAACTACAAATCTAAAGAATTCAAGATAGACTACTGCTTTCACTACCTTGCCTCTTCACCTCCTTCAACACCACTTAGTGTTCAGTTTGCCTCATTCCATAAACATCAGGGATTAGAGCTGGTTCACAGAACAAAACCCAGGAACCAGCAACCTGAATGTATTTTGAAGCTGAAATGTTTTACTATACTCTACTGGACTCAGCCCAAAGTATGTGTGGACAGAAGATTCCCTTTGCTCGTAAGATGCAAAAATGTCCAATGCTACAGTAATGGAAGGCCCAGGGAAGTATGAGGGGTTTATTTTTAGCCTGTTGCTTCCTCCTTGTTAGTGCTGCAATTAGAGTAAGTGTTCCTCGCCCACAGTTTCTCCACTGTTATTTGGCAGTAGTTGCAGTCTGCAGAGAAAATTCTCATTTACTGTGCCACTGGATGAGCACCTCTGCAAAGCAGCACATCTCCTTTGTGTCCCAACCTTCTCTA
This sequence comes from Thryothorus ludovicianus, assembly GCA_013397245.1. NCBI lineage: Eukaryota > Metazoa > Chordata > Aves > Passeriformes > Certhiidae > Thryothorus > Thryothorus ludovicianus. The sequence goes on from VZTB01003870.1 coordinate 312,674, forward strand.
CTGTTTACAGCCCTCATTAGTTGTGTCCTGGATGCTGTGCTGTATAAGACAACACAACATCAACTGCTGAACCTTTATGTCCAGATCAGACACTGCCTTAATGCTGAGCCATTACCAAATCACTCTGCTAAAATATCACTCTACATCAGTGAAATACATGGCTAAGACAGATGAAAGCAAGCAACAAATCTCATAGAAAGCATTTGATCAGTTGTTTTAACAAGTAGTTAAAAAGGAAGCTGCAAGCATTAAGCCTTTATATCAGTCTTTTTTTTACAAATGCAAACTGCGAACCTCTGACTGAGGCAGAGTCAATGCTTAAAAACTCATGACTGTCTTTGCCTGTACATCATTTAATGAAAGCTGAGATAGTGAGGCTATTTACTCTAATACCTTAAATTTCTTTCAAATTATATCTGTAAAGCTATTTTTATTCGGACTGCAAATTTAATATCCTATTATTCCCCTTCTCTGTTAATTTCTGTTAAAGCAATAAATACTTCAGAAATACCAAAGCTTAAAAACTCTCGGATATTGTTTCTTCTGGAGCCTCCAGCAATATATTTCCTAAATAAATAGAAATTTTAATAAAGGTTTTCATTGACCTAAAATGTTTCTGAAAAATAATACATTCATGAAGGAAGAAATGCAAATTTCAGCAAATGGAGGTTACATAAGACAGTAAATAAAAAGCACAGCAGACAAATAGCAACTTCTGAGAATAAAAGTAATTTGAAAAAAAACAACTAAAAAGCATTAATCTAAGCAAGCATCTTCTGAAATTTCTTTTCATTCTCTAAAAATCAATTTACATTTCATGCATTTGCTTGTTTGCTACTTCTAGATATACTATTTGTGGTCTTATCATTTCTCAGAATCATGACTTTTTAAATTCCTTTAAGCAGGAGTTTACCCCAGTGAAACAGGGAAAAGATATAAAATTATAAGAGAGATAAAAAATGAAAAGGAAATAAAATCAATAATAAAGTCCAATCAGAAAGGGGACAAAATCAAGATGTAGCACCATAGAGCAGTAGAGAAGCTCAGAAGACACCAAGCCAACTTCCATAGCCAGGAAAATTGGTAAGAAGAGAAAAAAGAAAGGAAGAAATCCTCTTTTTTCAAAAGCAAAACAGTAGTACAGAGCTAAACTATAATGCAATCTTTACTGAAAGACTTTCCAGATTTATATGCAGGAAGGTTATTAAAAAAAAAAAAAAAAAGCTAGGCTGGAGATAAACAAATGGACAAAGAAATGTGAGAGGCACCCAAAACTTTAAATGCACATCAATTGAGACAGAAATACACTGAGTATAAGGAGGCACACCAGAGGAGATAAACAGAAAGTTAAATATTTCTTCATTCATTTGCAACACAGAGATTCATGATCTGTTAAAAGCAGATTTGAATGCTTGCATCTGTGTGTACCACCAATGATAAAGATGTTTGCTTGTTTATAGCAACTACAATGGTAGCTTTCCATGGTTTTATTAGCATAGTCTGAGAAATGCTTCCAGTTTTAGACCATTTTAATATAACTATCATAGTCACTCAGATACAATCAAAAAATGAAACCCTGAACAAAAGTTTTTTGTTTACTTCACTAAACAAAATTATTATCAGCACAATATTGAACAAAACTTAGTTTCCCTATTTTATTAAACTACAAAAATCTCCTATTTTTGGTAGAGCAAAGTAGAATTCAAGAACAGAAAATAGGTCTATGAGATCAAATAAGCTTTTTAATGAGCAAATAATAAACAAAAGCAGCCCAAAATTCCTACAGAGTTTGGGATTAAGTATATTATACTCTTTCATGGCTATGTGAAATAAAGATTAATTTATTAATTTACCACAAGAACTAAGAGATTATAGTTTTCCTACTGCGTGTTCTTTTCTTGTTATTTGGGGGTTTTTATTGCCATCCTTGTCCATTAATGGGCAATACTGTCTGATACTATACAGACCAGAAAAAATCTCATTTTCTGTTCCCCAGGTGCTACAGAAAGCTCAAAAGAAAAACAAGGCATACTCCTGCTGAAATATGCTAAAGAAATAAGACCCAAATAAAAACAGAATTTAATCTGTATGTTTGCACTTAAGGAAAGCAGGTTTTGGGGAAGTGAAAATACTACCCACAGAGTTAAATATGGATTCCCAGAAGATGGCATTTCATTCTCTCCAAGAATGAGTCCCTCTGGACCTACTTACACTTCCCAGATGTGGACTGTTAATGTCACAAACTCCAGCAGCTACTGCCTTGGATACTCTGAGCATGAAAAATTCAAACCCCAGAAAGGCTGGCTCAGAAATTAGGCAAATGGAGACCAGCTGGAGGACAGATCAGCTTCATCAGAGAAGATGGTTTACCAGCAAGTGTGAAATTCTTAAAAATATAAATCTAAGCAAAACCAAGCCTGTAGGACCATAGAGTTTCCTAAATAAAAAAAACATTACAAGACAACTTATGGGGAATCTTGCAAGTAGCAGAAACAGGGATCCAGGAGAGGAAAATAACATCATACAAGTCAGCTAATAAAATCAATCTGATTCCTACGACTGCACATACAGGAAAATGAGTAATAGTGGAGTTGTTATGCAGGAAGAATATAGGATTACAGAATATCAGAATGTGCTTTCAGAACAACACAGCACAGTCACAAACAGAGCCCAGGAAAAAGAGAGCAATAATCACCAGCTGACTCAGTGGGATGAAAGGATCAGAAACAACATTTGGTGGAAACAGAAATGAAAGACATAAGAATACAAAACAGGACAAGATTCAGCATGGGTTGACCAAAGATGCCAGGCCAAACCCATACACTTTAGCTATCAAATAAATTGTTTTAAAAACAGAAATGCATGAAGTAGTTTCGTTCAATAAAGCCTTTGATACAAAGCCACATGGAGATCACTACTTAAACTGAAGAGACACTGGTGTAATTTAGCCAAGAGTCATCTAGCTGTACTGAAGATAGCACGGAGGTGTTACAGCAAGCTTAGAGGAAAGGCTAGTTACACATCCCTTAAGCACAGCCTAAAAAGGCTTGTAGGTGGCACAAGCAAAGGACAGCCTAAGTAGCCTACGACTGAATCTCCTGAAACACTAGCAGCTGCCACTGTGTGATTGGAGAGTCCCTAATGTAAGAGGAAAAAGAAAAATCATCTGTGTAAAGGTATGGAAACTTGAACAGTTGGAGGGAGGAATGAACTGCTGACAAAATGAAGTCCTACCAGCCAGTTTGTAGTAGAAAAGCACAAAAAAATAGAAAATTGTACAAGGTGAGGAGCTGAACTTGCCTGCCAGGTTAATGCCCATTTTCAGGCTTTCGACAGGGATTATCTGCCTCCAGGTAGGATTATTCACCTCCAGTCTTGCTCAGCGAGCTCCTGCCAAGAGGCTCTGCACAGCCTGGCTTTTCCTGGCACAGCCAAGCACCCCCTTCCAGCTGCTTCCCTAAGAGGAGTCAGCATCTGCATCCCGCTGGCTCACAGCTCAGCTGCCCGCTACCCACATCCATCACTCCCACAACTGAAATAATAGTCTTGGCACTACTCTTCAAAATTCAAATTACTTGCTTTTGCACAACGACTGTGTTAGAACTATATTTGATGAGGAACAAGATCATAGAGACATCAGCAGCTGGAAAGACCAGGAAAAACCATTATAGGATGAAAAGCTGCAGTATAAGAGGGCAGACCCTCTTATAAACTGATAAAGTGTTAGTTCTTAAAAGAATGAAAGACACGTTTCATAAAGTGGGCTGTTAACAGGAACTGCCAAGAATTTCAGTTAAGATTTACAATGCTCCACACATTCCCAAGAAATTTTGAAGCAAGGGTGGATAACTGGGTTAGAAAAATCTGTCAACAACAAACTTACTGAGAAGAGCCACAGTGATACTGAACTTGAAAACAGAATGATGTACTGAATAACAGAAAACACAAATTAATGCAGAAAAATGGTTATATAGCACTAGTCACACACTAATGAATTTTACACTACCTATATCACCCCTTAAAGATCTCAAATTACTGTGTATAACTTTTCAAACATGAGCTAACCACTTACATGCAATCAAAAAGGAAAATAAATCAAGAACAAAACAGAAAACTAACCAATATATTTATTTGTCATACACTGCATTCTGACAACTACATCTCCTCTGATTATCTTGCCTCAGAGGCAGGGACACTTGGCAAGAGATACAGAATAAAGCAACACAGATAATCAGAAGTATGGAGCAACTTAAGTACAGAGCAACAATGAACAAATCCTACATATTAAATAGACCACAGGGATCAGGGTAAGATTATAAATCCTCTAAAAAACTCTCACTCAAACAACATAGAATCAAACAATACATCCTTAAAATTTAAAGCATAAATAAGAAATGTAAGTTATTTAGATTTAAAAAACAAAGCCTGCACAGGAACAGGTAGATATAATTTACACATAAAAAAAAAATTATGTTGCAAAGCAGAAAAAAGAGATTATGTTGCTTCTATATGGAAACACAGAAACCTGAATCCTGAAAGCTGAGTCCATTCCAAGACTGTACTCCTTAAAAAAAATTTCCAAAATTATAAAACTATTTTATATTGCAACAGCCCATAACAAACATGCTGCAAATCAACGAACTTCAACCAAAACACAGGAAGGAGTTAAAAGAAGTGACATGAAGGAAACAAGTTCAAAGGACTGTTTAGTGATGAATAAGGTGACAGGGAATTCAGTGTGACCTTGCGGAGTAAAAATAACAGTTACATTCAGGAAGAGAGATAAGGATATGAAGGCTTGACAGACCCAGTATTGTTTCAACACAGATCTGATACTAGAATCTTCTTGCCTTCTAGATGTATTCTAGAAATACACCTTTTTTGTACAGGAAATTTAATTTGTAGAACTATTAAATTGAAACTGTGCTATTTTCAAAACTGCATCAGATAGCTAGTAACATTTAAAATGTTGTGTTGCTGTCCAGAACCAGAGATTTGATTTGTCCCTTCCCATCGGTGACGTACCTTTATTTCAAGGAGAGAAGTGACATCATCTGCTCTATCATCCCTGGAAAATCTGTGGCAGAATTAAATGCTAAAAAGGACCTTAAGGAGTTCTCTAGATTCTTATTACTGCAATTGTTGTGCTGTCTGGAGCTACTGGTTGGAGAAACTCTTCCTGGTTTTTTTCCCCAACCACCAGCAATGACAAATAGTCCTGCATAAAAGATCAAATGCTTGACCCAACTTGATAGCTTTACAAAACCTCAGGTAAGATACTGAAGACCAACTGATTAGCTCTCAGAATCCCATTACTGGCCAACCTTGCAGACAATTACCATTTGGCTGGTACAACCAGAGAATGTCAGCTACACTCTTGGAAAGTCATACACACAGCTGGAGAAGTACCATCATTTCATATTGCTGTGGATGCTTAAATTTCATGAACTGCACTGGTGTGGATTGTTCAAAGTTAACTGTATATTGTAAGCCTCACTTCTGGATGCACTGATTGCTGCTGGACATGCTGTGAAATCATTTTTCATATGTGATCCCAGTCTTTTGTTTTAAGAGCTTTGAAGAACAGAATTTCAACTGAATATCTAATAGGAGCTTTGGGTATTCAAATTATACATTTGAAGACTCATAAGCAAATTAGAGCAAACAATTATAAATCCTTGTCTCCTTTAAAGTAGAAGTCACATTTCAGCAGCATCTCAATATCAAAAGTGAGAACTGCATTACTAACTGCATAAACGAGCAGTGAAAAGACACTGACCTTGCAAGAAAGAACAGTATGCTTGGAAGACACTATATCCCACTGCTTGGAGTAATCTCATGAGGAAAGGACTAAGGAAGAAATTCCCCCAAAGCCTGTCTAAGCAATCCTCTGTTTGCAGGGAAAGGAAGACAACCTGGTACTGGGGAAGGCAGTTACAACACAGAGCTGAAGTGGACAACATTCAGAGTTGCTTTCAGTGCAAGAAAGACATTATAAGGTGTACACTGTCAATCACTGACACTGAGACATCCCTCCATCCCGAGTGCCTTCCACTGCCGAGACTCTACTAGTTACAGACTGTAAGTGTATCAAACTACTGACACACAAACTGTTCACTGTTAGTATGTGCATACATATTTGTGGGCATCCATATATATGTGTGCTCATCTAATTTATACTCAGCTAAGAATGAAGGAAATTGATATGGTACATCATGACATTTTGCACTGAATAAACATCAGTGATAATAATAAAAAGAGAGGACAAAAACAAAAAAAAAAAGTGCTAAAAAAGTATGGCCCTATGTAAAAAAAAAATCAGCATTACAGAGTGTGTCTGATCATTCCTATCTATCATAGTTTGGTGGGCACACTACTGCAGTCTCAGAGCACATGAAATGGGTTCAATTTGGATGAAAAAAGACTTCCAGATGCCCTTAGGAGTGCACTTTACATGCTCTGACTGCCTATGGGCAAGAATAGACTGGATGAGCCCCAGCATTAAACCCCACAGAGTGTGGCGTAAACATGGGGCTCACTCTGCAGATCCGCTCTGACTGCATTACACTGCTTGTCTCTGCAGCCACAGACACAGATTATTCTGCTCTTCCACTCTATCAGGAAGAAATAAGACAACAGATTTCACAGATTTTTAATGTCTTGCCAGTTCATACGTCCCCACTTGTCCCCTCAGAGTGCCAGCTTTGGTATACAGCCTTCGGCAGAACACAGCCCGCCTACGTGCTGTCACATATGAGAGAAAGTGCTAACATAGTGATCTATATTTTAGTGGAAACAATCATTTAAGGGATGGAGACCACTGAAAGCATCATACAGTACTTGCCAGCCAAATTCATGCACACACCAAAAAAAGCCTTGCAACCTGCTGATAAAGTTCATTCTTCCAACTGCAACACAAGTTCCCACAAAACTAATCCATAATCACTCGGCTCATCACAAAATCCACCCCATGCACATGAATTAGGACCCCTGAAGTATCTGATACTGGATACCAAATAAAATAGGATCAGAGGGTTATGGAGAATCAAAGCCAATACCTTAGAGATGGAACTCATTCATACATAATAGGCTGCCCAGGGAGGTTATGGACTGTCCCTCTCTGGAGACAGGAGACATTCCAAACCCACCTGGATGTGCTCCCCTGTAACCTGCTCTAGATGACCCTGCCTTGGCAGAGGGATTGAACTAGATGATCTCCAGAGGCTCCTCCAACCCCAACAATTCTGTGATGAATGAAACACATTGGTGTTACTGGAGTTCCCTGCCAGAAAGGCTGATAGTGATATACCTAGAATTAACTAAACTGTGTCAGGACACGACCTTGTTAGATCTCAATTAAGCAAGTTCCTGACACAGTAGATAATTCCCAAGAAAATAAAACTATCCTGGAGTATGTAGAGAGCAAGCATGAATGCTCAAAAAATGGTCTTAAGGACTGGATCTTTAAAGATGACATTTTTCCTAATACCAAGTGAGAAGAGCATTTCAGGTTATTAAAATTCCTGGTGTGTTTTTTATAGGCACAGTGTGCTTTGTCATACTCCTACTCTTCCAGTTATATTTTGCCTATATAAAACATGTCATATAGTCAGAAAAAATAATTGAAATTAAATATTTTGAAGCTCAATTTGATTACACATGAGCATCCTGTAATGAATAACAGCCAGGCAAGCAATGGCGTCCAGAGTCTATTTATACAATCAGTATCTCAGAAATATCCCTTAGCTTTCATAACATTTATATATATAAAAAAATAAAATACACACACACATGTATGGATTTCAGTACTAATCATCTCCTCTTGACAAAATAAACAGCAAGAAGAAGAAGAAGATAAAGCATCAATTTTTCTTTTAAATTCATTAAAAGCTCCAGACTGAAGAGGGAAAAACCAAGATTGTCTATCAGAAGGTCTACAGTTTTTCCTTCAGCTTACAGTCTTTTTAAATATCAATAACTTCTATTCAACAATTTCCTTGTAATGAAAGCACATTTTCATCTAATTAAGAAAATACAACAGCTAGTTTTAGGTTTCATTTTGTACAGTTAGACTTCCAACCATTTAATTTAATATCAGATATGTATTCAATATTTATGAGTGGAAAAGATTCATTAAACACATACTACTCAGGCAGCAACTTGCTTACAATGACACAGGTTTCAGGGTGCAAACTACTTTTTCCTTTCATTCATGCAAAAGATTTTTCTGCTACTTATTTAATAGATACAGCTAAAGGCAATTTAAATAAACTGTCCCATTCATGTCTCTAGGTTCATTACTGGCAAAAGGAGAAGGCTTAAAAACAAGAATGGCATTTTATGACAGTAGTTCTTGGTCTGCAATGAACTTGAGGGTCTGGGAATTTCTTTAAGGACCCAGTCTGGTTCTATCACTTAAATTCTATTAAAATAAAGGCATCATTTACAGGAACAGAGATTTCACTAGGTGTTCTGAAAATACAATCAAACCTGTGTGATTCTACAGCAGCTCTAAGTATCTCTCTAAAATACTGAAGTACCACTTGAAAAACTCCTCAGAACAAATACAGCAGCAGTTAAAAAGCACAATTTGTTTTCAAAGTTAAGTACAGTATAAAGCACTTGACTTGGTTCTTAAGTTTGTTGACTCAACACAGTGACAGGTAAGTATTCTACAGAATCAACACACCACTGACCCAGCAAAACTCTTTGCTCTAATTGTTCTATGGAGTAAAGGAAATCAAAGCAGACTAAGTGACACTGTTCAAGAGCAACAAAGGGAAGACTCACCACAAGCAGAATGAAAAATGCCTTCAGTCCCATGTTTTAATGGTATACCATTCATTAAGTAAATCAGCAGGCACAATTAATCTCACAGATTTGATCGTAAGTACTTCAGGTTTTTCCAACCACCCTTCTACAGTCATGTGTGTTGCTATACAGAATAAACAAATCATTCCAGCTTGGTATTGAAATCCATGCAATCTCAGGAAATCCTAAAAAAATCCCCTCTTTTTAAAAAAACATCATTTGCATGAAATATTTAAAAAAAGAATAAAGTACTTAGAGATATGAAGACTCTTTTATGTACAGGTATGAAGACTCTTTTAAAAAGGGTCAACATTTACCTTACAGATCCTTTTAATTAACCAGCTTCAAAACAACTTTGAAATTTAACTACTCCTATCCTTCCTTAACCTCTTTGAAAGAGCAGAAGTAATTTCTTCTGGTGTTTTCATTAAAAAATACATTTTCTACTCTATTTTAGGGGCGGCTCAATAATTCTGAAGGCTTTGGAGAGACTTTTTTTTTTTAAATATATTTGCCACTTCCTCCCAGTCTCCTGAAGACAGCACAATATTAAGCCATGGGAAAAATGACAACCTGAATAATCAAAACTCTGGTCCCTAGTTTTTAGCTCTACAATTTTATGTCCCGTATTTGCACCTACATCTAAACCAGTATGCACAGCTGTCTCCACTAGTTTGAATTTCTAGTAGAAACTGGACACTAAGTCAAGCAAAAAAGAGCATCTCTGTAATCCTCAAACCCACCTCAGAACCCTTCTGAAAACAGCAGCAGTATTTGCTTTTTTGCCTGCATCACTGCAACAGAGGAGATGAAGGATTAAACAGCTCCAGAGCAAACCTGTGTGTCAGGCTTGCTCAATTTTTCTTTTCAGACCCCTAATGACTGGGGACAGTGGTGTCTCAGCTTAGGACACTGAGGTTGGCTGTGCTGCCTGCCATGTTCATGCCACAATAATGTATATAGCACTTCAACCAACAGCTCAAGGATTTTTGTAAAGTGCAACCATATGGTTTTTGGCTTATCAAAGTGTACTCCTTTATCCTGAAGTCCCAGACCAGAAATAAGAAGCTGACTGTTGAGCATGTGAGACATCCAGCAGTGATGGTTGGCTGCAACCTGAGGTCATTGCACTGAACAGCAGATGCCTGGGAGCCCCCACTACATTTTTGGATACTCCTGATGCTCCTCAGTGTACCTGTCCATCAGGAATATTACCAACCTGCCACACAACCACACTAAAAGAGAATCAGGAAGGACTTCAAAAGATCATCTGGTCCAACCTCTCACAGGAAAGGGAGCCAACATGAGATTATCCAGCATACTGTCCAGCCACCTCTTGAAAATATCCAGTAGTGGGGGACATTGTTCCAGGGATTGCTTGACCACCAAATTTATTATTCTCAAAATACTCATTTATAAAAAGATTTTACCTTGATACTGTACAGCCCTGAGAACTCCAGCAGAGATCAAGCAAGTGCTTAAAAGAATGCCAGCCTTTACCCTAACAATGCTTCCATTTAAGTCAGCAGGCAAACCTTAGCTAGGCTGGCACACTGGCAGAGTCTAGAGCTCCTCCTGCTGCAAGAATTTCCATGCTGAAACCAAATGACAAACTACAATCCAATTGACTGCACTGCAACATCTAATCAAAGCTGCTGGCTTTACTGGCATGGAACTGAAAACTTCCTGCAGCAATAACCTGATCTGTCAATTTTGGGCATAAAAGCACCACATTTTCAGACCAGAAAGTACTCAATAAATATACATTGTACTTGCTAAAGATTTCTGTGATCCTTATGCAAATATTTCATAATGTGTGAAAACACCAAAGATAATTATAGTTTGAACCATTACCACAAAGTCAATATCTACTACTACTGTTCTGTAATATCCTTCACAAAAGCTTTCAGTAATTTAAGTTTCAAGAAATAGTGAAAGTTCTAAGAAGTTATGCACACTTGCAGGCTAGATAAGCACGTAAAATATATCACGGAATATATCAATAAAACTATCCTCAAATGCAGAGTTCTAATTTTCCATTTGCCATTTTAATTACATAGCATTAATAAAATAATAGAATCAAATCCTAGGAACACAATACAGTGTTGACTTTGAATAACACTTATACCATTCTGCAAATTAAAATCTGCTTTTTAAGCTATGACAAATATTTTTTTAGAATAATGAAGGGGCTTAATAAAGTACAAATCTTCTCTCTTTTCTCCTCTAGACCTCATTTTTCTACACCAATCAACATTTTTAAAAACTACTTGAATCAAAAATGCTTTTATACATTTTTTGTAAAGAGACAACAAAAATTGAACATTTGTTCCTGAAATGTCCTAGACAAATGTTAAAGCTGTACTTAGAGCACATATTGGCATTCCCATTATCCAGGATACACTCATTTTCCATCTCAGAACAAAGAGGGAGGATTTTGATATACTTATTCCATTACTGTGCTTATCAACAAATAATTTTTACTTTTGGGAGACAGACTCACACTGAAACTTTGGCCAACCATACCATTGTGTCACTCTCTTGAACAGTAAGATAACACAATGTGAGGACTTGTACAGGGAAAACCTAAATGTGAAACTAAAAACAATGCTACAAAGACTTAAAGAAAAGTTTACTTTTGTCTTTTCATATACTTTTACCAAATCAAGTTACTCTACAAGTCCCTTTTTAAATAGGCAGCATACAGAAGCTTTCTATTTTACAAGGATGATGTAGTGAACTTTTTCCATCTGCCACTCCAATAAACATAGACCACAAAAACATTTTTTCCTCCACACAAATTTGAGTGGCTCCAATAAATGTTTGTTGTGAAACAGATTTAAACAAGCCAGTGCAAATAACATATGTTCAATTTCATTGTGATTCATTTTAGCTCATTTCATGCAGAAAAACAAGCATCTGTATACTTTTAGCTTAAAACAGATAGTCACATGGAATTTATACCGTGCTCATTAATCTCTGCCTGCCTGCATTTAAATCTCTGAAATTACCTTACTCTTCAAACTATACTGGCATAGCTTGTTTTTTCCACTGACTCCAGACAACATATAAGACTGGGCACTCACTGCTCCCAGAAGGACTCACATTTTCTGCATCTTTCTGACCCTGCAGTGGCACAGCCACAAACTATTCCACCTTTTCCTTTCACTGGAATCCTTCTCAATGTGTAATTTTTAAATGGATCAACTGTCAACACTGAAAACAATATTAGAAATTAATGTTATTCCCCTTGAGAATACCACTTAATAGGCTTATGCAAATTATGTACCTTTAATTTGCTGCCCTAGACAAACCTAAAGGGAACAGGTTGTCAGTAACAGCTTTGTTCCCCGGTCACACGCTCAACCCATTCATTAGGGGTGGCTGAGCACTGCGCTTAGATTGTCATTCAAGAAATAATAAAGGATCTCTTGAGACATACTGCCAAGACAAGTATACTCATGGTGACTTCATAAACTACAAAATTAAAAATTCAATTATTTCCTAAAAATCTGAACAAGCAAAGTGCTTCAAAACTTTTGGGTTATTTGAAGTACATCTTCACATTCAAGTAAATGCAAGGAAATGCACCCAGAGCTGCTTCAAGCTAGCTGCTACTACAGCCATTGAGAAGCACTTCTGAAGTGACAATAATCACACTTTTGGTACCATTGTATTTAGATATCACCTTTAAACTTTCCTGTTTCAGAAGCAAGTACCAATTCTATTTCAAAATCATGGGGCACAGGTCAAATGAGCTCAACAAGGTCAAGATGCAAATTCATGCACCAAGAATAAACACCTTCCTGAGAAAGCCCTGAGTTCTGTTTGAGCAGTTGACACTCTAGAGAAAGAAAGCTTTCAAATTTCAAGCTACAGGCATACTTTGTTTGAGTGCTAAAGATTCTAGCAAAAGTCAGTGCACATGCAGCAGTCTGTCAGTCTCACCATTTAGACATGTAAGATCAGACTGGTTTTCCAATTTATGAGTATTCCAGTTGCCAAGATCAAGGTATTATTTTTATTTGCTCTTTAAGTTGCAGTACTGCAGCCTTTGTCACAGGGCTGATTTATGAACCTGATTTCTAGAACCACAGAATCATTTAGGTTGGAAAAGACCTTGAACATTGAGCATTAACTGGCAGTCCACCACTAAACCATGTCCCCAAATGCCACATGGAGACGTCTTTTAAATACCTCCAGGGACAGTGACTCCACCATTTCCTTGAGCAGCCTGTTCCAATGCTTGACAGTCCTTTCGAGGAAGAATTTTTTCTTAATATCTAATCAAAACCTCCACGGGTGCAATTTGAGGCCATTTCCCCTTGTCCATGGGCAGGACACCTTTCACTAGACCAGGCTGGTGAGAGCCCCACTCAGCCCAGCCCTGAACACATCCAGGGATGGGGCAGCCATAACTTCTCTGGAAAACCTGTTCCACAGTCCCATCACCCTGACAGTAAGGATTTTTTTCCTAATATCTAATCTAAATCTACTCTCTTTCAGTTTGAAGTTTGAATCCATTCCCCCTTGCCTTGTCACTACATGCTCCTGTAAATAGTCTCTCTCCAGCTTTCTTGCTGCCCACCCTTTAGGTACTAGAAGGCCACAGTTAGGGCACTCCATGCCTTCTCTTCTCCAAGCTGAGCAAACCCAGGTCTCTCAGCCTTTCCTTACAGGAAAGGTGCTTCATCCCTCTAATCATCTGTGAATGCACTTAGAGAAATAACCATCCAAGCATTAGCAAGTATTAGCACATAGATTAAATACTTTGCAAAAGGGCCAGAAGGATTTGCTGACCTGCGCCAGGCCACACAGAAAAACCTCTAACACTTCTTAAAGCAAATTTTCTCTCCTTCTCAATCAGTTATCTTTTTTCATCTCTGTGTCTACCTTAAAAAAATTCATCCACCTTAACTCGTGTATTGCAATGCCTTTAAAAACACTGAAAAATGTAATAACCCCTTCTGTAGCTTTAAGAACTGACCATCTCCCACAAAAACACACTTATTCGACACAGCACTTGGATGCACTCAGTTTGCTAATACCTGTGTGGAGAGTAAGGGATGCTGCTGTTGTCTCAGTGTTTCCTCTTTCTGTGCTGAATAACCATTAAAAAAAAAAAAAATTATGCACATTCCCCTCCCACCCCGGACATTATCAAAAAGTGTCTCTACAGCTGTCTACAACTTGTCACTCTGCCTACAGCAGTCAGCTGTCAAATCCAGGTCTGGGACAGCTGGCACATTACTCTGACTACACAGCTGGGATTAGCAACACTTCTCAATATGAAGCTCAAGAGGGAGTTCTTGGATAGGGTTTTGTTGTTTTTTGTTTGTTTGAAGATTCTTTCAACTAAAGTTTTAAAGCTTTCATCAACAACCCATCTATTAGAATAACCTAATTAGTCTAGGCCCAGTATTTAGAAATTATGCCTGTTGTGTATGCAGCTAGCCACTAAAGCTTTCCCAATACAAGCACAACCCGTTCAGATCTTAGAAGTCATTTATTCATTAACAATTTGGGGGGTTGCCAACTCAATATTAAAAGTGACAGATGTTCATAAAGTAATGTCTAATAACTGCAGCAGTTTTTGATAAAACAGAAAGTAGGCTTTCACTGGCATAACTGCCATTAGGATATCCAACACAAAGTAAGGAATACAATAAAAAGGTGAAGTATTAACAATTCACAGATTTTAAATTAGCTCATGTCCCCAAAGAACTACAGAATTCTAATTGCCACTGGTAATCTCCCATTTCTGTTTGAATATCAGTATGGTTTTGCCTTCTCTCTTGAAATCTATTATCCCTACATACTTTCTCTTAAATCAATACTGTATATGCCTTTTGGTTGAGCAATACCTTTTCTGAAATTTGCTTAGAACAAAACAAAACCAAAAAACTCAAATCCCTTCCCTCCCTGTGAATAATTAGAGCTAATGCTTAGCAACAGTTTGGTGATTTCTGCTGCTCCTGGTGCACAATGGGCATCTGCAGAAGTTCCAGCTACTGACCATAACCACATACACTGAAGGAAATCATGCTGGTTGAATGACCCAAAAGGGATGACTTGGATTTCTTCAAGTCTAGCTACCCACTACTACATACAGACATATCCTCCACTTCTCAATGTACACCTGAAGGTAAGGTGGATTGCTTATGTTACAATAATTTCTGCAGAGTGGTTCAGAAGCTCCCACTGCTGTTTGGAATGTATAGGAAACCTTGGCATTCAGCCTTGCTTATGTATAAAAATGAGCTCAATATGGCATCCACTCACTCTCTTTCCTGAAAAGCTGACAATGAACATTCAGACTAAATGCAAGACTGGCAAAATCCACAGATTTATCTTTCTGCACAAAGAAGACTGACTGGTGAGAAATTCCCTCTCCCAAGTCAGCTAATTGCTGCATTTTTGACAGAGTCAGCACTAACAAAAACAACATGAAGGAAGTATGAGAAAAGGGAACACAAAGTGAGGAACAGCTCATGTGCAAAAATAAGTTTATTCTATAACCATTAACGAGCAGTTTAGGGCTATCCATCAGCCCCTTGTCTGAACATAGGAGAACAGCAGAAGTTTGTCTCAGGACAGTGAATCTCAGTCGTAAATCATTGATTCAGACAGGACAGAAAGATTTCAGAGAACTCCAAAGATAAAAATTAAAGCTTTTCCTTGTTATGTACAAAAATAGTAAATCAAAAAGGGAAGTTTAAAAAGCCTGAGTGCACCGTACAAACTCGCATTATAGGCTACTATGAGATCTAAGCTTTCACCTTCAGCAGTTTTCTGTCATTTTGTAAATGCAAGGACCCAGCTCACAAATACCAGACATTAAAGTACACAGAACTGCTCAATGAATTTTAAGTAATCTATATGTAAATAAAAAGAAATATTTTTACACAGCATAGAAGTTGAGCTCATAGAATTTGCTCAGAGTAAACAAACCAAACAGAGGAAAACAAATAAGTTACAGCTTTATAGTTAGAAATAACCTGGTTTCTCCCATCACCTTAAATGTCCTTTAACCACTATATAAGCTCTGAAGACTGAAGAATTTGAGTCACCATACATTAATATCATCATGCTCAAACACAGAGCTATACTTGTGAAAAACTTCAAGTCACCCCTTTCTTAACAACTGGTTTGTTCTTATGTTGAGCCACCTCCTTAAACATTCTCAAGGTAAACCTTGGCCAGTGACATCTACAAAGGCAGTATTGAGCTCTGAGAGCTTCACACCTCTTTCCAAATGTATTTACAGCTTTCAGCAACATATGGTACTTCTTGTGTGAATCACAAATGTCTGCCCACCACACTTCAAGGAGGATGAAATTCTAAGAGAATTGATGAAAAGTGTAAAAGAATTAGGAATATGAAGTTTGGGTTCACTCCTGAAACAGATTTAGTAGTTGTGGCTTTTGGAAATCAAATACTATTTCACTGATTTTGTGGCAACATTTTTAGCCTAGTGTGCTGCTTTTGACTGGAGTGGAATTATTTTTTTCCACAGTAGATAGTATGGGGTTATTTTTTGGATTTGTACTGGAAACCGTGTTAGCAACACAGGGATATTTTAGTTACTGCTGAGCACAACATGCAGAGAGTTAAGGACTTTCCTGCCTCTCAACCCACCCCACCAGTGAGTGGACTGGGAGGAGTTGGGAGGGGAAACAGCCAGGACAGCTGACCCCAAGTGACCAAAGACATATTCCAAATCAGATGGCATAGTGTTCATCATCATTGCTTTACCTGTTAAACTATCTCAACACAGGAGATTTATCACTTTTATTCTTCTGATTCTCTCCCCTACTCCAGTGAGGCGCAGTGAGTAAATGGCTATGAGGTGTTTAGTTGCCAGCTGAGGTTAAACCATAAAATCAATAACTCAGTTTTAAAAGTCAGAATAGTTAATACAAGCATTAATCTTCCAAATATGTACTGACCATCCATATGAATTTAATTTAATCTTGCTAGAAATACTTTAATGTAGATTTGAGCCTTCCTGCTGCAAAAATGAGAACAAATTTAGTTAGGAGTGTCGTTTAGAAGCACTGAATTGCTCAGATGATTAACTGAAAAGAGCTAATGATTCTTCAGTTGTAAAATCTTGACACAGTTATATGTGCAGAAAAATTGGATTGTCTGATTTTTTATTTCACCTAGCTTCCTTACCTTCAAACTTGAGAGAGAAGAAGCAGCAGTACCAGTGCTATTCCTCCACTTTAAATGCTTACTCCTTGCCATTAATGCCCCTTTATCTCACTGGGTTCATGCCTTCAGAGTTACCATATAACCCATCAGGAATTAGGTAACAGTCACCTTTTTGGGAGAGGAGGAATGCTGCAGCATTTTGATCCTGAAAAAAGCTACAGCAGCAGAGATGAGACATGAGGAAGCAGAGACACTTCCTGTCAGGGCAGTTGGGTCCCTTTAGTGCCAGAGGGCAAGCACCAGTTTCAGCCCTTACAGCCCAAGCCCTGAGGCAGCAGCCTGGAGTCACTGGGCAAAGCCCCAGCCCTGCAGCCAGGACAGCACAGCTCCTGCAGCCCATCCCACTCCTGCCTCCCACCTCTTTCTGCATCAACCTGCGAGCCAGCATCCTGCATGAGCAGGAAACGTGCCCTTTTCTAGATTCCCTCCCAAAGTCCAGACAGGCAGAAAATCGTAATGTAAAATAAAATCTCTCCCGATGTACTTCACATCCTTTCTTCAAGAAAATATCTGAGTTCCTGTCGCCCTGATTCTTCAAGTTTTCTCAGGCACTTTCTAACTTGCTGTTTTCACAGTTCTTAGTTCTTTTCTCACACACACAGGTGTCGTTATCAAAAGTCTGTTTTGATAAGACAAAGTTGTTTACATACTTTCTCTTAGTGTGGAAAACAACTGATGGACAGATGTCTTGACCAACGGGATGGGAGAGGTGTGAACCTTCTTCTCCAATCCCTAGTCTGTGTAAAAATACTATAAATTGTTTTAATAAATAGTTTTTAGCGTTCTCAAGAGAAAGTATCCACGTGTGTCCTTGTGTGTCCCACAACAAGTTCCAACACCAGAGAATATACTGTGAGGCAAAGGAAACCAGAGATGCCTGAACCAGCATATAGGCAAGGAATTCATCCAGCTGAAGACCCAGAGCAGCAGGACAAGAGCAATCAGTTTTCAACTACATCAGTTAACTGCTATCCCAACACCAGCACAGTGTGGATGCCAAGACAGCTCTATGAATTTGGGGACTACAGCACCCATGCTACATTAAGTTGAGCATCTAACAACAGCATAATTTGAAATAACTTTTAACTAATACTTCACTAACTAAAGAAAAAAAATGAAAAAATATGCCAACATCTACATTTCAATGAGATGCTCACACTTGATAAAAGACTCAAGCTGAAATTGCATTCCAATTCTCTGATGTTTTTCCACCAGAAGAATTTAATGTTTCTCATGCCACTATTTACAGGTTAGTCTCTTTTTGATTTACTGAGTAAATATTCCACTATAACCGTCTTGGTTTTAATCACTAGCAGCTATTCTACATTACATCATTAAATGTTTTAGAAGAGTGTTATTGCTCGTAAGCGCTTCAAAACTGTTCAAAGGAAAAATAAAATATGAATGTTATTTTTCCAAGCGTAAAAGAAGATTAGCAGTAACAGAAATTTCAAGATTGATTATCTTCCATGGTCTACTGAAAAATTAATCTGTACTAGAAAGAATAAAATGCTTCTTGAAAATGTAGAGAACTCAAAGCAATTTAAGTTTTAAATTTCACATGTTAAAAAGGGATTGTGAAAGTAGAGCCACAAAAACAAAACTGGTTAATGAAAACACAACATTTCCTTGGTTTACAGTAAATGCTGATCTTGAAACCAAAGGGAGAAAAATTATCTGCAGATGTGGTACATAAAATTCTTCTCTTTCTTTTAAGGCTTGCCTTATTAAGGTAATTATAATACTTGAACTAGCAAGGAGCAGAAATTTGACCCAAGTTCACTCAGTCAAAACATAGAACCTTCAACTCCCACACCACCCTTTCACACTTAAGGAACTATGGGAGGCCTTCCAAATTACTTTTGCTAACATTCAGCAACAAATTGTCCATAAGCTAGAAGCTGCCTTAATTTGCATTTGCACACTGCATTTTCAATTTATATCATGTCATTCACCTCCTCCATAACATTATCACATTTTCTTCTCACATTCTTCTCTGTGCTAAAATAAAGTCTCTCCTGCGGGCCAAAGGAGTATTTGCTAGAATATCTTTACTATCTGCTGCTGTCCTCTTATTATGTCCCCTGTTGTCTTTATTCTTCAATCCCATACCCACCTCCACAATACAACATGAACAAATTTGTTAAATCACAGGAAAAAGTAACTAGTTGTGGCAGATTTTTAATCTCTTCACCTCTCCAGATCGCAAAAGGATGCCTTTCAAAAGGCACACTTATGCAAAATTCAGTTTTTGCATTCAATACAGGAGTGACTGAGTAACACAACATGGTTATAATATCCAGGGAAGTCAGACCAGATGACCACTTCCCTTTACATCTATCAAATGCAACTACTGTAGCACTAAAAAGCTGTAGAAAAAGAAACCACATATTAGTAGAATAGTCAATATTCAAAACTGTGGTAGTGAGCAACACACTAACATATATTCAAATATCACTGCAAAAGAGGTGGTATGAGTTTTTATGAAACATGATGGTAAGAGAGACAGGAACTTGAAGACAGTGTCCTGTGGGCTCCCCAAGGATCTAAAGAAGCCTCATGGATTTGTCACATCCACACAAAATTACTGCCTTTCAGCTGAGGTTTCTTACCTTACTCTCCTTTCTCCCTTCAATCCCTTCAGGACATTAGTCCCAATGGCTCCTGTGACAGCTACTTACAAAGCTTTCCTTCACCATGTGCCTCCACCTTCAAACACTCTTTCTAAACCGGTGTAAGAGCTACATGTGCTAGAAACTCCCACTCAAAATTTGTGTCCCAAAGCTGGAGATGAATATTTCTTTTCAAACCACTGATCAAAATACACTTTGCATCAACACTCACTAACCTACCACAGCCTGATGGCACCTCCTGATTTCTGCTACTGGCCCTTATTTTCCTGTTACCACATCATTCTGACATTTAGTAGATGTCTAAATGTATTCCCAGTGGTACACTTATTTTTAGAAAGTTTCATCTTTTTGTGACCAGCATAAAAATAAATACATGAACAAGAACCTATCTGTACTTTTCAGACAACACTGTTGTTGGGGAAACTATTGGCTCAGAGAAAGTAACAAATTATTTTAGCCCATAGCTGTTAAATAACAAATAAAACTCCCAGTATTTTGGATGAGACTGCAACATTCTTCCACAAATGCCAATTAAAACACCATAAAAAAAGGACTCAAAATTTTACCTTTATTCTGCAATTATGCTTCCGATCTATGTGTTAGGTGAGTATCAAATTTGAACCTGAAGTAGAAACCTCAAGAAATAGGATATGAGAAAACACTGTGAAGAACTGTCTTGCAAATACAGTACTCATCTGTGAGCCAGGACATGTAAATTTTCATGGAACTCCTTGGAAGTTGCTGTCTTCCCATGCTCAAACTCACACCAAGCAGACATCACAGGAAATGACAGCAACAGTTCACACGGAGTTCTTTAGCAGAAATGATATGATTCTAGGTCAGCAGGCTGTTCACAAAACATGCAAACTGAGGAATTACCCCTTTCTACAAGCCCACATCAGTGACTTCCTGGGGTTGGAATAAAACAGAATCTAACAAAACATGGGCTTATTGCTTTAGAAGCATGTAAATAGGTACAGCTGAGGTACATTTTGGAATTCAGTGCATCCCAATGCAAACAAACCTCAGATGCAGCTGCTAATATACATTTTAGAATTATCAGCTTGTTCTTCTCTTCCCTTCCATTAAAAAAAAAACAAAACAAAAAACAACAAAAACAACTTGGACTAACACTGGCATTTGTGACTTCACCAGAAGGACTCCGGCTTGCATAAATGCAATCTGAAGTAGTAGTACAGAACAGAATTACAGACACAAAACTTGGACTATAATTGTAGTATTTTACAGGGGAGGAATAGTAAACAGCAAAAACATTCTTTTTCCCAGAGTAAGAGGTATATACATTACATGTATATGCATACAGACCTATGGAGAAAGAAACACATACTGTCATTTTTTGCTCTGCAAGATGTGGTCTCTCTTGAGGAGCTGGTGGAAAGCTACTACCACACAGCTGGGATTTTGTGACTCTCCCACTCTGACTCAGGTAAGAGTCAACAAAAAACATCAACTAATATTAATTTTGCTCAATATGGAGACCATGGAAACAAGAAAGGCACTTTCAGCAACTCCATTTTAAAATGAACAGTGTTAGTACTAGCTACTATTTTAAATGGGTATCACCTTGTGTTCCCTTCCCGGAGAGCTCATAGCAAGATCTGCATTGAACGAGGAACCTCAAACACACTCCTCTTCTACTCCATTAGCAGATAAAATTAATTTCAAAACCCACAATATTAGTGGTTTCATGGCCTGACATTGGCTTTTTTTCTCCAGTGTCCCATGTGCACAGCCTCTCTGCAAGAAACATAGTCAATATTACCACAGAAAAATGCAATGAAAGACAGTTTTAAAAAATGCTTTGTGGTCTTGGTCACATAGGGGACAAATCTGAGGGAAATTATACTGTCATTTAGCTTCTCAAAAAGCTACCTGAGCCATTTTGTTTTCCCACTCAAGAGCACCCATCTATATGCTTTTCTGAGGGATTTCCTAATGCACCTCACTTTCTTCAGGCATGTTTGCCAGCCATCTCTCTTTTCAAGCATAACCCCGATGCTTCACAGAGGTCCACAGAGAACATATGGGCCGTAAGGAGCAGACAAAGCAGTTTATCTTGATCCAGTGAGCATCAGCTAGATGAAGATTTCTAGAAAGAGGAACAAACACACACACAGCTCAGGCAAAGGAGAGAAACCACCCTGCATGGAAATATGTGGAAGATTACCACAGGATCAGTGTGGTGATGAAGAATGAGAAGACCTCTAAGACTTCCCCACCAGGCTAGCCCAAAGACATGTATACTTTGGTTTTTACTAAAATAAAGCTAGAGGCTGCAGTCTTAATTGGTTTACATTCCTTTCACTCATTCAGAGTAATGCTCCTTTCTGAGAATTTTATCCCCAGAAGATGCAGCTGTTGCTTTATCCAAGATGGGGAGCAGAGAGCCCAGGCTGCAGAAGGTGAGAGACTCCATCCCAGCTGGCATGCCAACAGTACAACTCCTCACAGCTGGGACAAACCACAGTCCCATGGAAACATGGAATACCTGCTCCATGCAACCAAGCAGATTTCCTAGTTCCTGGTCAGCCAGCAGGTTACTATTCCAAAATAGCATATTTTTCCTTTTTTAAAATAGCCATTAAACTATGATCTGCAGAATGTCAGTGATACTGTAATGAATTACCCCAGGACTAACTTTGGTTAATAGTTGATGAATCATCACCCACAGATTTTATTTACAAATTATCAAATGATTCCATCTGAAAATGACACAGCTCAGACAGAAATTTAGAAATGTGCCTCAAAATATTGTTTAAAATGTGTATGGGTAGTTTGTTCAGCAATGCTTACAGTAGCAAGTGTCTGTATCAGAGAAGTCACTATACAATGAAGAATAATTCTCAAAATTTTAACTTTGCTGACAGATAGTCAGATAACTCCAGATAAATACTTGATAGTTGGTCTGCATTATTACTATTTCAGGAAGTTGCATTTCATTTAAAAATTAGTGTTGCGTAATATCTAGCAGTATTTCACAATTTTGGCATTCAGCTTCTAGAACACTTATCCAAAATTATGTCATAGTTATAAATATTTCCAATGTCATCGCTCACCAACCACTCAGGGACTAATGATTTTAAAGGAAATTGTGACATTTTAATAATTTACAAATCCTACGGATTCAGAGAATATTGATTAAAACTAGGCAGATTGAATGCAGAGCATTTTGCTCATTCACCCTTATCTATGAAACTGCTGCAATACATTAAACAAGGCTATAAATCAGCGATAAAGAACAATTAAACTGAGGGTATTACTGCAGGCTTGAGTAACCTACTAGAAGTATTAAATTAATAAGATTTTAGTGAATTATTTCAAGTCATACAAGTCGTACTCTAATATTTCTTGACATACAGGACTATGCCTCTCTCTCTGTCATTTTGGGTCTATTCAATTGAGAGATAAAACACACGCCTCATTTCAGCCTGAATTCACACCAGATGCTGAAACCTGAGCGTGTAAGTAAAAGTCCAGCCTGCTCAGAGCACTCTGTACAGCACAAATCACCAATAACCTGGAAAGATTATAGAATCACAGAACTTCCTGAGCTGGAAGGGACTCTCAAGGATCAGAGTCCAACTCCTGGCCCTGCCCAGGACCATACCCAAGACTCTCACCATGCTCCTGAGAGTGCTGCCCAAATGCTTCTTGGACTCTGCCAGGCTGGTGCAATGCCCACATCCCTGGGGAGCCTGCTCCAGTTCCCAACCACTCTCTGGGAGAAGAACCTTTTTCTAACAGCCAACCTAAACCTCTCCTGAGACAGATTCAAGTCATTCACTAGTCACCACAGAGTGCCTGCCCCTCCTCTTCCCCTCATGAAGGGACTGCAGACTGCAATGGGGTCTCCTCCAGGCTGAACACACCAAGTGATTTCAGCCACTCCTCATATGACTTCTCCTCAAAACCCTTCACCATCATCATTGCCCTCCTTTGGACACTCTCCAATAGTTTAATATCTTTTTTCTATTGTGGCACCCAGAGCTGTCACCAACACAGAGGTGAGGCTGCCCCAGCTCAGAGCAGAGCAGGACAATCCCCTCCCTTGCCCTGCTGGCCATGCTGGGCCTGATGCCCCCAGGACAGGGTTGGCTCTCCTGGCTGCCAGGGCACTGCTGGCTCATGTCCAACCTGCCACAGACCAGGACCCCCAGGTCCCTTTGTGCAGAACTGTGCTCCTACATCTCATTCCCCAGTCTATCCATACATCCAGGGCTGCCCATCCCAGGTGCAGAGCCCAGCAATTTCCCTTGTGAAATTTTATATAGTTGGTGATTGCCCAGTCCTCTTATTTGTTGAAGTCTCTCTGTATGGCCTCTCTGCCTTGGAGGGAGTGAGAAGCTCCTCTCAGTTTTGTAGCATCTGGGAACTTGCTTAGTATACCTTCCAGTTCAGGTTCAAAATTCAGAATCATACACACAAATTTCCCAGCACTTCAGTGAAGTTGGCCACAGAAATGCACTGCCAAAGAGCCTCCTCCCCTTAGGGCAGTAAATGATGTGGTACTTCAGCAGGTCCCACAGAGTGAACTTATGAGGCTGCTTCAGGTGACATGGAATTAAGGAGTTCAATTCAGCTTCAGAAGCTGAAATGAAAAGGTGGCACTGCCTAGATCAGAAGTGTGCTACAGTGGCTACTATCCTGTCAACAATATCCCTGGCTCTTGATGGCAAGCAGTACATTTCAGCCAGCTGGAAAAGGAACTGACTTGTGAACAACTGCCACCAGACCTAGGGAAACCTTTCCTGGCTCAAATCAGGCTCTTTTGAATTATCTTTAATATAAATGTTCAAATCAGGTTTCCTACTAATCTACCATCATTCTACATCCAACTCCTATTTACAAGAGTAACACCAAGGGGACAGATTGTGGGTATCAAAAGTACCCTTATTCACAGTGGTTCAAAAGCACCCCAACACGACAGATTTTCCAAAGAAGCAAAGCCCAGCATGTCAGAATTATGCATTCCATAGCTATGATACAGGAAGCCAATATCTGTGACAAGGGCAGATATATCAAATAAAATTCATAAATATTCATTAAAAAAGCATATTATTATCCAGGTTTTCAACATGATTGAAGTATTTACGATGACAGTCATGAACAGATATCCTTTAAGCAGCTGTTTATTTCAAATACATGGTATATCAGTAACTCAGAGACTTCTAATTGTAGATTTTTTTTAAATTAACCTAAGCATCACAGGGAGTAGCACAAACACCTGGACTGCTGTTTTACAGGTACAAGAGACCTAAAAATTTACAGTGATTTTTTCATAAACTATAGAAGTTCTTACCAAACTGCCAAAAATGCAATTGAAACAGAAATCTTTGAGAGAAATTTGAAGATGTATGTGGAGCCAACAGAAGGGTGCTAAAGCAGCTAACGTGAGAAAGCAAGAAGAATGTCTAAACCAACTACTGATCTACAGAGCTGGAGTTTAATGTAGGTAATGGGATTTTTACAAGGGTCTGCCTGAAAAGCCTCTGTAGCACAGTTTAATCTAGCAAGCAAGTCATGAGTGCTCTTCTCAAAAACAGCAGAGCCAGGAGAATGAACTTTTCTGCAACTCCAAAATGTAAAAGCTGTCCAATAAGACAAATAAATGGGTTTGGTCTGTCCTTACTGTAGCTCACAGAAGCAGTCCTGAATAACGGGACATTTAAAAACTACACAGAATGTAAAACTGGACATCATAAACATCATTTAAAGTTTTAAATTTTAGTTGTATTGAAATTACTGGAATTACTTTAAAAGAAAATGTGATTTCTTTAAAATTTTCTATTCACTTCATAGAATGTGTTCTGTGATGACTGCTCAACATAAAGAGGCTTGAGGTACCATCACCAGGTTTCATCTCCATTCATGGTTGATAATTTTTTCTAACACTGGAATCTTGAAGCACTTCAGCTAATATCTAAATGCAAATATTTTGCTCTTCATATAAATTATTACTTGCTGTAATTCAACTAGAAATACATAAGCACTCTGTTACTGGGCTGAGAAGCTAAAGCACTTATTTTCTTTTGGAAGAA
This sequence comes from Thryothorus ludovicianus, assembly GCA_013397245.1. Lineage (NCBI taxonomy): Eukaryota > Metazoa > Chordata > Aves > Passeriformes > Certhiidae > Thryothorus > Thryothorus ludovicianus. The sequence goes on from VZTB01003870.1 coordinate 338,394, forward strand.
GATTTTATGGTATGTAATGCATCACAGTATTGACTTTTATTTAACTTACAAATAAATAACTACTCTATTTTCTCTGCCAGACTGCTCGCTTTGTGACATGTCTCCAAGGAATAATGCTCTTTTTAGAGCCAGCAGGCTGCCCAGAGCAGCCTTCTTCTCTTGGACACAACACACCGCTACAGCAGGAGCAAAACAGGCTACCCCTAAGGGAAATGCCACTACCAGAGCCAGCCAGCTTGCTTCCTTGCTTCTTCCATCCTTTGGATATTTTTTTATCTTGCTGTCCCCTGAAAAGCTTCAAGGAGACAAAATCAACTGTTTAAACTATATGAATATGAAAGCATAAGAATAATAGCTAGTAAGAGGTGGTGAGAAGAATGAGATGTTTCACGCCAAAAAAAGCAGTATATAAACATAAGAGTGGTGAAAAGTTCTCTCGTAACACATAACAGGAGGAAAGAAATCCCATTCAGAGAAAAGACAATGTAAAAGAAGCAATCTAGATAAATCACATCTCTGAAGATTAATTTCGATTTCTGTGGAGGGTAACAGACCTTCTCAACATCACAGAAGAAAAGTCCAGGGGACTATGTCCTCATTTTGGTGCATATTAAATGATATTTCCTTGATCTATGTAATGTGCAAAGTCCACATTACAAGGAGCTACCACTCTCTGCTTCTTGGTATAGACCATCATCACTAGTTAGGGAGATTTACCTTTGTCTCTTCTTTCCTGCTTTTATCAATATGTACATATCCAGGTCATAATACATCAATTTACAGTGTTTGTTTTATGTGTTTGAGAAGCTAAGAAAATTTCACTGTATGTAATAGTAATGAATTGCAAGGCAAGCCAGACAGCTCAGACAGAATCACAGCATATAAAATATGTTCCCTCCACAGCCAAAATACTCAAAACAGCATGCTCTTCAAGAGCCAGACTAACTCCAAGCAATCTTCAAGTTCTATTCAAGGCAGCCCCCTGTATGCTTTTCTTTGTTACAGTGTTCCAAACAGTGATTGTTGAATACACTTGATAAGTTTTAGGAGTCCATAAAATAAGGGATGGGGGGGCAGGGAGGAAGCCAGAGATATGTAGTATTTTCCAGGCTAAAACAGAAAATTCAAGAGCAGAGGAAAAGTCTGACAGTATGCAATATGTTTGACAAGTTGACTAAAATTAAAGTATAAGCAAAACCAAGAAAAAATATTATAGGTTTAAGCTCAGTTCTCAAAATAAATAATGATAGAAGTTGAACAAGTATAGCCTTTGAATTGCCAAATGCAAAAAGCAATTTCATATAATTAGCATTAGAAACAAAGTTTGTAACCAGGGAGTACTTACAGTCTTTGCAACATCAATACTGCTAATACTGTTAAATGCACATTAAAAGAATAATTTCCATAATGTTAACACAACAGCTAAATACTGCCTATCTGCTAATGGCACTATGCATATAGCTGACCTTCTTTTTATGCATAAGAACACTGTACTTATCTAAATAAGTCCCACGAGTTAGACCACCAGCTAAAAATCCTGACTATCAAAGTAAAATTCATAAATAGAGCAGCTAGTGACTATCTCTTAAAAAAAATGAGCTAGTAAGCTCACAACAAAATTGCAATATCTGCCAAGGTCTTTCACCTTATCTAAGGTTTCTCCTTTTATACAGCAATGCAGAAAACAGATTTTTCTTTCATATGTGTTGTCACAAAATGACAAAATACACATGCAGTCAAGGGACACACACCAAGAAAAGGAAAGAGAGAAATTGAGCCACAAGTCACACTGTTACAAGGATTAGCACTGGATGTGTCACACTTCACACCATAACCTCTTCTACAGTTAGGCTGGGTACCATGCACATTCATCAAAAACAAACTGTTCACGAAAATCCCACAAATCCCCTTCTACTCCATCACCAGTTTAAATAACCCCTGCTCTTTCTGACCAGTTCCTTTCCCTTGGTACAAAGATGGATGAGCTAACCCCACTTGTAACCAAAGGTTAGGGCACTACATCATCACAGAGGACACTCAGAGCCAGCATAACACCTCCCCTGCTCTTTCTTCCATTGGAGGGACAAGGGTAGAGACAAGGATCAGGAAGCAATGGTGTCTCTAAGAACAGCAATTCAAAAACTGAAATTAAACCTAATGTTTCCATTTACAAATGCTCAATGATCACAGCAGGACTGCTTTGCTATTGACGAGAAGCCTAAAGCAAGAATAGTGAAATTGCACAATCAATTATACACATTAAAAGCATAAATGCAAACTCAGTTCAATCTTTGTGGGCATATTCATAAGCTCCCAATTAGATGACCACATATCAGTGCTTGCAAAGGACTCCTATCTTAATTAACACACAGAACAGATTTTCTAAAAAATCCTCCTAACTGATGCAGCTGAGTATACACTCTTATGATCACACCCCTAGACTCTCTGCAGCCTTTCCTACTATCAATTAATGCACTGCCTCATCCTAGAAATGGAGCAAACTGGTTCCTGAGTCCTTCCTAGAAGGACACTGCAACACATAGCATCAGGAAAACTGCATTCACACTGCTCAGTGCTTCTCACACCCCAGAATACTATGCTTTAAATATGAATTGATCCATCTTAATGCAATAATAATCACTTCAGAACATCTATCCAGAAAATAGAGAAATAGAAAAAAAAAATAAAAACTGTTGCACATTATCAATTTTATCTTAGCATCCAGAAAATGAGGCCCTGAATTATGTCAAATAAAAAATACACAATGCTCAAGTCTTTTTATGTAATTTCTACTATGCTGCATTTCTATAACAAAACTTTAGAAGTTAATACGGTTAGTGACAGAAATCTTTATTCTCTTATTCTCACTAAAAATACAAGTTACATTTAAAGCATACCACAATTTTTAAAGCATTCAATAATTTTCAGAGTATCATATGGTACTAAACCCCACACTACTGTACGCATTGATCAAGTTAAGCAGAGTATTCTCTGCATTTTGACTTTTTAAAAACCATATGTGTCACTATTATAAGCATTTCTGCAGAAGTTTATTTAAATATAATTTCTTTATGACACAGATCTTGAAACTTTTCATTTACTTGTTCTCAGCTGCTTAAAAGAGAAACTTAATATTTTGTTATTATGCTCCCATGTACAGGAGCTTTTAGGTAATAAAAGGTCTTCTGCATTTGCACACCAAACATGAACTACTAACCCTTACAGTTATTCCACTTTGTATCACAGAAAATAATGTCTGAGTTGCCTGAACTAACCTATTAATGTTTAATGCTGGAAAACTCTTAAAAGGTTACCCAGTGTGGTTACAAATTACATTCTAAATAATGTGTACTTTTCATAAAATTTCTTCCATGCATTCTTTTACCTCAAACTTTCACCTTCAACCATTTCCTGAACAAAACCTTCCAACATATTAAAACCGGCATGAAATTGTCCGTGTATTTCAGCATGCAAAATTGTAGAAGCAGTAAGAAAGCCATGAGATGATCATTCATTAAATAAGGCACAGATGTTTTACTCCACCTTGCTTTTAAAACACAAAGTTATTTTCTACACAAAACTGGAATTTATTAAGAAATATAAGCTACTGCCAGGCAGTGGCCATGCCTGGGCAGAACCACTCAGGCTTAGAATAGCAGGAACAGAAAGTTAACTCTTGTTTCCACAGCTCTCAGATGAGACTGCAACCTGTGCCAGCCTCCTCACAGCAGAGAGGAGAGAGCAGGCAGCAGTCAGATTACTGTGAAACTGCTCATCTTTGACAAAGACAGCTAATAAAACTAGTTCATACTTCACTACATACTAAAGGAAAGATGCTGCTTATTAATGCAGCTAGTGGGCTGATGGGCTGCAAAGTCATGCCAAGTAACCTGTATTGTTAAGTAACAGCCCAGAAAAAGAAAGATTTAAAATACCAGTTGGAAAAATAAATACTTTGTTTAACAGGAAGCTCCCCTTGAATGCATCTAAGTTCAGAAGAACACCTTGCCAAACCAGATGGTTATTTTGCTTGTATCTTTTTTACTACAGAAGTACAGTTGCTAGATAGCAAAGGATACATAAAAAAAGAAAAATCCTGATACGTGCATATTATATCTGCTATATCTGCTTTACAGAAATTACAAAAAAATGTTTAAATCACCAAAACTCCCCTTACTGTAACACTGTATTTAAAGATTAAAAGAAACAAATATTTCTCAGAACACCAAGGACAAGGAAATCAAAATTATAAAGCTACTCGCCAAGGAAATGAAAGATTTACATAAGCATTTTCAATAAACCTTTATAACCATGCTTAACAAGAAACATGTGTACTTCCTCTCTTTGATACTTGTTCAATTCTTAATAGCAATGGTCCTGTTGAAAGTAAAAGTCATTGTTTGAAGGTTACATTATTGTAAAGATCATTCTGCTATAATTTCTGTCAGGAAGCGGCTCATCATGTATTGCAATTTGGTTCCCAGTGCTATAAACCGTGGTTCAGCATCAAAATTATGACTGAAAGCGGCAGCTATTTAGAGAGATACAAGCAAATTAGGAAGGGATAAAAATTAAAACTGTCAAAACTTCCCAGATTTTCGAGTCACATTATTCATAAATCAAAGCGAGTACAAGGATATTCGCTATGCAAGTAGAACTATGCCAACTGCATAAAATGATAAAAGCTAAGTCACACCACTTATCTTTTGGGAGTATTTATGACCTCTGATACACATGCACAACACGTCTGACTTCAAGCAAATGTTCTGCTAAGAGCAGAATTTCCTCTATCTCTCCTCCTTCCTTGGAGCAAGTCCAATAAAAAATGATTAAGATTCATGGGCCTTACGATAAGGCACACTTACCGGTGCTGGACTGTCTTTAGCTTCCACACCAAAAACATCCCGTTGTTTCACTGTCAGCAAATCAAGATCTTCAGTATCGTCCTCCTCATCATCATCATCTTCAAAGAATTGCATGGAGTCTGACTTTGATACCCTGTTAGGTAAGTGAACTTCTTTTTCCTCCTTCTCCTCAGACTGCTCTTTCGATTCATCCTCAGACTCACCGCTCTCCTCAGCACTTCCACTAGAAGCAGAACGTTCCTCAGTTTCTTTTCTTCTCTGCTTTTCCTTTGTTTTGTTAACAGATGCTTTTCCACTGAAATTAGTTCCACATGTCTCCACTGTCTCCAAAGTGAGGGTGTTCTCATTTTGCTCTGTCTCCTCCAAGTGGTCCATCCCATTGGCTGCCTCATTTGCACTCAGCTGCTTCTGAACTCTTTGAAGGAATCTCACACGAGGTGCCATTGCAAGACCAAGTGATCTGAAACATGGAATTAACCAAATAAATTTAAAAGGCAGATACACAAAATTTGACTAAATTAGAAGCCCTCGTTGATGGCTCAAGTGATTAAATTTCAATTATGATTATTCATATTGATACATTTTGATCAACACATTTAGAAAAATCTAGCATGAAAAACACAAGTGAACATTGGAAGAGGAAGTAAGATGAAATAACTGAGAACTCTCAATAACAATTACAAGCCTCCCAGGAAGGAACCCATGATACAGAACTCAAAGTACTACTTGGTGCTTGTACAAACACTTAACAAAGGAATAAAGGATTTATTGGGATTTACAGGATAACAACTACAGTGGCTACAAATATACACAGGCATCCACACGTGTAAAAGACCAGCCTCTTTCAATTCAAAACATGCACAGCTGAACATTACCTCTCCTCTCAATGCTGTTCAAGTAGATAGAATAATTTCTTCTATCCACTACACAGTCTCTGAAAGGAACCCAAGTTACAGCACAGGAGAAGTATCTAATCCATCCTACCTGGCAGAAATGTCATTATAAACAGTCAATGAAGCACCCAAAAGATACTGCAGAGCAGCAAGAGGGCACTGTAGGCTCTGGAGAGCCTTGAGCTTTTAATGGTAGCCAATGGGAAAGGGTAGTCAGGAGTGCCCTGCTTTAACAAACAAACAAACAAACAAAAAACCAAACAAACAATTGTAACCACACCTGCAGTTAAACAGGGCACTTTTGGTACCACAGCTACAGGTTAAAAGTAGACACAAACCCAAAGAGCAAATCCACGTTATCAGGATAAACAACAAATCTTCCAACAAATGAAGTTTATTTTTACTCCAAAACTTTTGGGTTAGTGTTTCTGATAATTCAGCATTGTTCCACACACAATTAACAGCAATAACAAACAAAGAGAATTTTATGAAAAAGGATCAAAGGAAGTTTTTATCGAGTGTATTTTACACATTTATTGACAGTGGAGAGGATAACTCAACACCATTGGGAACGGAAATTGGAGCAACTAGCTATCTTAACCTTGTTTTACTGTTTGACAGCAAACACTAATTACCTTTGCAATGAAATGATGTGCTAAAGTTTGGCCTATTGACTAACTGTAATGGAAATAACCAAACAGCAGATGTAATGCTTCACTGCAGCAGCTGGAAGCCATTCAAACCTGGAACTGTGCCTTAACACCAGGCACAGTAAAACACACATCAAGAGATTGCTGCATTCAATCTCTTCAGCAAGGGAGTTGAAGTTGCAAAAACCAAATCCTTTGCAAGAGAAACGCTTTTTTGTTTTTCCAGATTTCACACTATTCTACATAAAGTATTGCTGTCAAAGGTTGACAAAGCAATGCAAGCAGCAATACTGTATGGCAACCACACAATCAGTGTTCACTTCTCTTTCTCAAACAGACAGGCACAAGGTACACAGCGTTGAAAATTGATTTTATCAGAGCTTTTCTTCTACACCTCCAGAGCTAGCACCAAAGATCAGGAATACATATGCATACTAAAGTCTGACAAGGTGAAAAACTATTCTCTGTTCAGCAAAAGCTACAAAACAGGAAGAGCAGCCCATGATATGGACAAGACTTCACACTACAGATTTTTATTTTTCATTCAAGTATGAAATTCCATTTGCCAGACTGCTGTACTGCACTGATGTCTTACTTTAATAATTGAATAAAATTAATTGTCAGTTAGTCTTGCCAAATTTTTCTACCCTGCTCAGCAAGCCTACCAAAAAAGACCAGTGCTATCAGAAATCAAATTGCTTCCAAAAGAATACAGACCTCAGGCAGAAGGGGGAGAGAGAAGGTCAAATTTATTTGGTAAGACAGTAATGGTAGATAAGCTTAGAAAAAGTGTATGAAACAATCCCCCCCAATACTTTTAATTACATAACTTCTCAAAGAAATCTCAATGTTTTGGCTCATTAATGCCTCTTTTTCATAGTATACTCCAAATGGAGAAAAATCTGGGACAAACAATCTGGACATTCTACTACTGTGAAAAGCTTCCCCATATTCTAAGATTTGATAGTTTTTTAGAAGGTATTTCTTAATTTTTCACCAAATCTATAGTTCAGTCATACTGAAACAACTCAATGTATGAATCAGCCTTTTTTTCCATAAACTAGAAAGGGCATTATTAGTTCTCAGTAATTCATTAGATGCCACTCAGTCTACAATCCTACCATGACTGAAGTTGCAGCTACTTTTTTACTTTAGTGCTACCATTTCACACATTCATCTAGAATAAGAAATGTGCAGGGCTTTCTGATAAAGACAAATAAAAAGCAGGTAAGTTATGCACGGATATTTCATAAATCCTAACAGACAATACTAAAAACACACTAACACCACAATGTACTCCTCAGACTATGGTAGCTTTTAAATGGTAACAACAATTCAGCTAACAAATCAAACAATCCTGTTTCATATTTTGGTGTGAAAGGCAATGACTTCTTAATAGTAAGCTCTTCTAGAAAAACATTTGAAATCAGCTTCTAAAGGCAATACTGAAAGCAAGGGAGTGTTTTGCTGCTATAAATCACAGTACAACTGACAGTTCTATCCCTCAACTCAAACCAAGGTGCCAGACATCAGCATTCCCTAACACTGACTAGGAAATGCAAGAAGTAACTAAACAAATGACCTAATAATGCTCAAGTACCTTTGTTAATTTAGTAGCAAGTTCACAAGGACATTCAGGAAATAAGTTAAAATAGTAAAGCTGCAAAGAAATAACACTGTACGGCTTTAAGGAGAACACCACTTTTTTTTCTAGTGAATAATGAAGATTAAACATTAATTAACTTTTTTATTTTTAATGAACTTAAATGAATGGTATAACAGTTTAAAAAACTGCCTCTTCTAAGGTTTGTTAATTGTGCTTATACAAAGACCTAGCCTGTGTTTACATTTTCATGGTAAATTTACTTTGCCTCTACTGGGATGTGAGAAAAACTGGACATCTCTCAACTCTTTAGAAAGACTAAATCTTAGACACTCAAAACAACATCTGTCCTTGCAAATACAAATGTTAGACCAGCAAAATCTTTACATTTTTAAGTGTGACAAATGCTCCTAATTTGCTTCTAGAAGATTACTAGTCCTTTTCAAAACATGTGCTAGCTGCAAAAAAACTGAGGTCACATCTGCTGAACTGCTGCACAACAATTTTACACAAGTTACTGATTCAGTCTGATATATACTTAGTACATTTACTAAATATAGACATATTCCATTAGTGAACTACTTCAGAATGATCTGAACACATAAAAATACAGCACGGAAATTACTTTTACTGTAGAACAGGTTCAGACAAAGATTTAAAATAGGTTGAAAAAGGTTAAATATTCCCAGAAGCTATTTCAAGAGAATAAATACGTATCACTTGCCTAGCAATATATGCTACATCCACGTTTAACATTTAAAATGTTATTAGAAGCCAGGATGAGCAACCACTTGAAAACAGGAGAAATCACATCAGCTGAAAAGACACAAATCTGAACTAATAGGCTTTCCAGATGGTCTGATAAATAACCAAAATGAACAGAGAAAATGCTTTTACTGTGCTATTTACCAGCCAGCTTTATTCCTCTCCGTTGAGGAGCTCGAATTCCTGACACTCTATTAGTAATAAGGAGGGTCAAGCTATTCAAGACTTTATGGGCCAGGACTACAGAGAAGGAGAACAAAGAAGATGTCATGCTTGCAATCTGGTAATTCAGAAGACCAAGATGTAGTCTTCCTTACAAAAGGAAAAGCAACTTCCACATAGCAGTTACAAACCATAGTGGTGTTCCTTGGTACCTGAGCCACCCTGACAGCTGCTCAGAGGGCAACACAGCAGAGCACAATGAACAAAATTTTCTAGAGAGCATTAAAAAACCTTTCTCCAAGTTAGCTGGCTTAGCCAACTCTGATAGGCACTCTACTGGAACTGCTACTCATGCATATGCAAGTACATTCACTTCTAAGGTGAGCGAAGGTCAATAGCCAGCTTGGCTGCAGAATGAGAAAAGATAGCTCAAGATCCTAGAAGAAATGAGGATGATGACTAAGAGAAGAATGACCCTGGACTTTGAAAGAGGAGACTGCAGCTTCTTCAGAAATCTGTATGGCAGAAGTTTACAGAAGTAGTTACAGAAGCTCAGGAAAGGACATCTGGACTTCAGGTGGATGAGGGGGAAGCTCAATGAGGAACACCCAAATTCTCCAAATGACTGGAAGGAAAGCTGGGGTCTGTGTGAGCAATAACATACAAGGCTGACATTAACCAGGTAACTGCATGAGAAATAATAAGTCTGATTACAAGTGCACAAAGACTGGAAGCAACAGGGGAAAAGTAATTAGGAGCCATCTTTTTAGTTAAGAGATGAGTATGTAGAAAAGTAAGTATAAGGACAGTCAGAAGGAGTGCCAAGGACCAACAAAGGGATGACAAGACATGCAAAGCCTGCAATGGGCACAGCCTGAGGACAAGACAGACAGCCCTGAGCAAGGTAACAAATGAAACCTTCTGCCCTGACCATGCTCTAAGTGTCAGGCCAGGGGTGGGGATGAGAGTGCAGTGGGTGCTTTCCCTGATTAGTGAAAGGACAGACAGATATGGACAGATGGATCATATATTCTGCTATGACCCATTTCAGTCCTGAGAGCACCTGCAGCTACCTACTGCTTTTTAATACTGACCTGCAAGCAACACTTGAAAAACTATCTGGATACTAAGGAGCGTGTATCTGACATTTTCCCAATAATCTGGTTTGAACTTGTTTTATTTATTCTCTATGTACCAATACAGAGAGTATCCAGCACACTCACCTTAAGATCTGCCCCTGGAAAGCAGCATNCAATATAGAGTGCCTAAGAAAGAAAATATTTCAAAACATTGCCTCCTCTCCAGAAAACCAGACTAAGTAATTATTCCTTTTCACCCTGTTGTTTGTTTACATTTTCTTATGTTTTCAAAGCTGTCCTTTGCAATCAAAAGACAAATTTCTCTTTTTAATGCAAGCACTGAGCTTCTCCTTCATCAGACTTAAAGGCTGCCTGTGTTAACACAAGGCCTACACAAGTCTTCCTCCAGCAAATTATTCTTGATAGCAATTTATAATGAGAGAGTACTGGAGAGAATAGTAATGCACCATAGCTTAAGGGCGATAATCGCTAGAATAGATTTGTGTGTGTGTATGCACACATTTTTCTATATATTTTTTTTTATATATATTTTATATAGATGATCTTATATAATGTATAAAAATGAAAAAGACTTGCTTTTCTGCAGACTCAATCAACAGAGCTTAGGAGAATCTCAGTGCACAGACATGCCAAGCAGGAGAGCAACAGGGAATGTGGGCAACAGCCTGCAATGCAAACCTGACAGGAGCATTAAGCAGACCATTTTCTCTGCAGGATTTTTAGTGGAGTAACATCTATCAAGCTAGCAGTAAATCTCCACAGAAAGGCTGAAGTACTTTTCAGAAAATGCACACAGAGGGTAAAGGGAAGAAAGGATTCTCATTTCAGGTTTTGCCGTAAGTTTGTGTGCAGAACGGAAACCAAGGTTGCTTCTGGATGCAAAATTCAAACATACCAGACTTTGAGGGACTTTCATATAAATGAAGATGACTGATCCATGTATCAGTGGCTGTGCACTGAACTGAAAACTAGGGAACTGCAGGGTGTATTTAGGCAGATTAGCAGTCTAGAGAGCAGGGAAGAAGAGTTGCCAACAATCTAAAAGAGACTTTCCAAATTATCTCCCAGATTTAATGTCTTCTGACTTTTTGATTATACTGCCACATATTTCACAGCCTTGACTAAACTTCTCCTACTCTCTCCCAACAACTGACTGGCTTCTTGCATTTTATTACAGGAATTACATTAGTAGCTTCCAAAGCTGGGACTTGGAATTATTTTCCAAACCCTGGCACATAGACCTGAAAAGAACAGAACTGTAGGCTACTCTGCTACTCTGTCTACAGATACTAAATGGCACACCATGCTGAAATCCAGAAAGAGGCACTGGGATTCTGAAAATTCAGCATTACCACCATCTGCTAGTCTGTTTCTTACACTGGTTGAATTTGTGTGGCTATCCCTCTTAGCCCTAGTCTTCTACCACTATTCCTGACATTCACAGCACAGTAAGACCTACAACAGATTTTAAAGATGCTGACAAATCACATAAGAGAAGTGGCAGGCATGGCACGTAGCAAAAATTTTTGAGTTTATACTAGTTCTCCTTTTTCAAAATGTCTCAGTCCATGAAGTTAACAAGCATCTTTTATAATAGGTTTGTATATCTTAAAAAACATAATCCCATTAATGGCAGCACAGCACAGAAAGACCAGGTGTTCCAGAGCCTAGTAATTTGTCACATTTTACTTCATTATGCCACGTGCTGGCAGGTTAGCCTTCTCAGTATGAAACTCCACACAAATCAAATTAATTTACTATGAACCTTTGAACACCTTCCTGTTCCCTTATGATTACCCTATGTCCCATGAGATCTCAAAAATTTTACATCTTAAAACAATTTCAGGGGGCTGTCATCTGTAAAGCCAACATTTCAAAATTAATTTCCCTCCCATACAAAATATGGAATGTCTCACATATATGTACAAAAATAGACATAGCAAAATAGATGCTATTCAGTCTAGTGCAGATATTTCATCTTTACCAAACACACTGAATCTTCTGCAAAGTAATTGATGGCCAAAGAGAAATCACACTCAAAATGAGATTGCAATACAGCATCTTTAGATACCCCAATTTATTTTTAAATAACACACTTTATAACTTGGTATTTAGCTATGAGGCTGAAAGGCAAATCTGGGGGGCAAAAAAAAAAACACCATAACATTATTCTTTATCCTTTTACTTCAGAAGTTGTGTCTTCTAAGTTATTTCTCTGTATATATACTGCTATTACACATAATTTCCATTTAGAATGCTCTTGAAAAACACACAAAAGCTCAGCATGAATATGAAACTAAATACATTAGAAGACTAGAAGTCCAAATCTGTATGTTAACACAATCAAAACACCTATTTAAAGACTGCAAAACTTCTCACTGTACAGCTTTCACATTTTAAGTTGACCATACTTACAGGGCATATTCTGCTAGAGGCAATTTGAAAACATCAAATACTTCCTTGTTCTTCATTAAGTAAACTGAACGCAAGTAGGATACAAAACACTGAAAGAGAAATAAAAGTACTCAACAAAAAAAGACACCATTCAATTACCAACACAAGAAACAAACATATTGTTGCTCTAAACACAAAACAGAGTTTCACTATTAGGCAGTCTAACATTGATTTCAGACTGAAATTCTTTTTAAAATACTCATCAGACAAAATTTATCGCTACTATAGAAGTGATGCAACTTCAAGTACTCAAATATTTCATTACATTGACATTGGCTAAATTGACTGGATTTCCCAACAGTATATCATGTTGTATTTTCCTAGAAATAAAATATGACAGCTTAGTCAGAAGGAAACATCACTGATTCAACTTGATTTTTTTTTCTCCTAGCTTTTCTGAATATTGTTATGCTATTTCGGTATCTAAATTATGCAGAACTTAGAATAGATTTTGTTGCTCTCTGAGGTGTCCTGACTTAATCTTAGCTGTGAGTAGGAAGTTATTCAACTCAACATAGCTGCCCTTCACTGTGGTCCAAGACGATTCACATTACCTTGCATTTACCATCAGCTCATCACATGCACACAGTCAATGAATGCAACTCAGCTGACCAAGACAAATTCGCTATACAACACCTACTAAGACTAGTCCAAGGCTGAAGTAACAATTAATCACAGACTTTCTCCAAAAAATCTGGAAGCACTCTGTAAGAGAATAACTTAATCTTGTATTGCAATTTCCTGCCTTCCTTCCCAAAAGGAAAGATTCTTATTCTTCTCATGCTTCTTTTACATAGTCTAGCTCTACCTAGCAGTAGCAGCATAAATACTGGAATATTTCAAGTATCAGAAAAGATCCTTGGACTTCTGTTGTTTATAACCTTATTTCTAACACATGCCAGAACTCCTACCATGAGGCTTAAATCATCAAACACTAATAACAACAGCAGGTTAAGCTCACAGAGTTACATTCAAGCATCCTATAATCACACCCTTGTTCTGTTATGTACAGGCATCTACTGGAGAAAACTACTGCATTAATAATTCATGTGGAATATTTTTTAAAAATCTATTTCTTGTTAACCTCAGATAGAGGAGCAAACACCCAGCAGTCAGGAGCATTGAGGTCTTACGGGGATTCTTGAAAGGCTTGTAAGAGAAGAAACACTTCCAAAGGTGAAATGAAAGATAAGACAGTAAATTAAGCAATGTTATAAATTCATTCTTTTCTTCTGAGTAAACTGAAATAAAAAATGTTGATTGTAAGGTATGTAGAGCTCAGAGATGTACTCTGCAAGCTGCCAATTACTTCACTATAAAAGAAAATTTTCATTTGCTTGTTTTTCCTAATGCAGAGGGGTTTTTTGGTAAAGTTTTCGTTCTTTTTATGTCTTTCAATTAATTTTAGCTGCAGCAAGTGTGAGCTCAATTCATTCAGCTGCTACCAAGATTGAGATGTGGAATACTCACATCAAACACTTCTTTCCTCACATTGAATTATTAATCATTTTACAAAGGTAATTAGAATGTTTAGGAAAAGGCTTCAAATTTGACAGATCTCATTAATCTATTGCTGTCTAGCAAGTGAAAAAATCAATGAAAGTCTCTTTTTTCTCTGCAGTAACAGATGGAAAAGAAGTAGGTTAAAAAAGAAGTATCCTTTCTGTGAATCTAAGATTTGCATATCTGAATATCTACATCAGCTGGCTACAGGGTTGAAATCTCATTATGTCTGTTGGATAACTGATAAAGCCATCCACTTATCTTACTAGCATATATTTGGTACACACAGTCTAGAAATTAACAAATTATAAAAGGCAGAAGGAGCACACATTTTGCATGCTTTTCAAGCCCTACAATAATTAAGAACAAAACACCAAACAAATGCATAGAAGACCTGTTCTACTTTACAAGAAGAGAAATCAAGCTATTTACTTAGACATTTTTATTTGATTTCAATGTGTTCACTTCAACCTCTGTCTAAAACTCTGTCATCTCAGTTGGATTTTATTCAGTTATCCTAAGATTTCTTTAGCCTGTGCACACACACTGGAGCTGAGGAAGAACAAGTTTAGTCAGTCTGAACTTTTAGTCAGTCTGAACTGTGTATCTGCAATTTTACAATAGCTCTTATTCCTTGCCATATCTGCTGTTTGATATCACTTCCAAGGCTTTTTTTAAATAAGGGTACATTGCAAAAATATTATAAGCATTAACTTCTATGGAAAATGTGATGGTTGGGCATCATTAACATTTACAGTCCTACTGCAACAGTAGCTACAGGTCCTCAAAAGCACTGGAGATTACTGTACAAGGACTGGAAATACATAACAAAGAAGTACTATTCTCTATGAATTTACTACCTCTAAATTTTGATTTATTGATGTACTTCCTGGATAACTGTTGTTAAGTATTAAAATGTACACAATTCAGCTGATGTGCTGTTTTGACAGTAATTCAAAAGTAACAGGGTGTGGCTGGAATCTCAGGCTGTAACACCCTGCACATCCCTCTGGGTGTGATGAAGAATTTAATGGACAGACATCACTTCAGTGCCACAGTAATATTCAAACTAGCAAGAAAAACAGATTCTTTTTTTAAGCTGTTTTCCAGAACTAGCTGAACTGACATATTAAATATTAAAATTACAAGAAACGCCAAAAGGCAGCATCAATCCATGAGAAGAACTGCAAAGGTTTCAAAAGAGCCCAAATCTGATTCAAACTGTCTTTCCAAGCAACAGCAGGGGAGCCATGTCCTACCAAATGAACCATGAAGTTTGTTGAAACCATTAGCAATCAAGAACTTTCTATTTTCAAACAAAGTAAAGGCACCTTGAAGTAAACCACTAGCTTAGAGGACACAATAACTTAGGCCTCATGTCCAGAACACGATGGTAGATTACCATCCTATCCAAACTTCTGTGCATAGCTGTGCTGTTTCACTGCCACCTCATCCATTCACGCTGGGAATTTATTTCTTACACTACAAATGTCAAGAACTTGGCAGTTTGCAACAGACAGGCTAGACAACATAACATCCATGTCTCTGAGAAATCCAGCACTTCAGATAAGGATCCAAGGTCAGGATTTCATTTGCATTAATTTTATTATTTTATTCACATTGACATGTAAGACTACATGGGCATATTTGCATAGTTTGTCTGAACATTCATAGTTAAACCTTATTAAGGAGGGACACGTCTGTGATAAACCACTTGTCCATACTTCAAGTTTTTCATACACTTGCCTGTAAGAATGACACTTCTCTGCTATCCATAAATTAAAAACTGCAACAAAAATGGCCTGAAAGGGTAATTACATGGCAATTAAAATTTTTCCAAATGAATTGTGTATCTGCAATACTGACAGTCCATGTTTGATTTTATTCTTGGGCTATTTTGAAACTTTATCATTATTTTCTTCTGCTCAATTCAGAATGATCCTTCTCTGTCTTTTAAGAGATCTTAAAAAACTAAAGGGAGAAACAGTTTCGTTGGTGTTTGCATTCCAAGTGATGCTGGATTCCTTCTACTCTCATCCTCCTCTAGCCAGCTGCTCTGTCACTTCTGACATTAATTGGTGTAACTGCAACTTCCCGTGGCAGCTGGAGGTGAATGTGACACGTCACCAGTGCCTCTGGTGCAGCGCCAGGATGAAGCTTACACTGACATTCCACACTGCACTACAAAAACCTGGAATACCTGAACGCCAAAAATAGTTTTTAAAAGCATTCCCTTGGAACACTGCCTTAGACATTTTATTCACAAAGCTCCCACTGAGTTCCTCAGGCACTTTGATTTAAATCTCCTTGTTTAGGAAAGTAAGAATGGCATTCCTCTGACTCACTAAGTCTCCCTTCTGAGGGCCTCCAAGATAGGTCACATCACGTAGCCTACCTCTGCAGCACAAAGAAACCACCATCCATCCTTCCATCCATCCCAAAGGGGTTTTAAGGTTTCTGTGCCAGGAGGCACTGCAGAAGTGTTTATTCCACTCTATCAGCTACAAATGAAAGCTCAGGCAGACTAACTCACAGAGGACATCTATAGCTAGGTGAGATGAATCTCATGAGTTTTAAATATTTCAACTTGACTCATTTTATGTCCCAGTTCAACAGAAAGCTTAAAACTCTTGGTTTCACTAAGCTTTCACAATCCTCTTTTCATTTTACCCTACCACAGTTTACCAGTACATCTTCAAGTGTCATTAATGCCCACAGTAGCTCATACAAATAAAAACTTATTAACACTAATTCAGAATCCCTGCAATCATCTATTTCTCAGGCTTTGGCATTTCTGGATTTCTCACCATGTGGCCTTTAGTTCTACTCTTTTAATTTAATCTACAGATATAAGAAAAAATTACATGAAAGATTTGCCTATTACCTTTCCAACTTAGTTTGAGCTTTTGATTTTGTATAGTTTTGAAGACACTTGATGCAACCACAGAATTCACAAGCTAACGATATACACAGTTCAAAAACAAAAACAAAACAAACCAACCAGCCTCAGAAAGCAAACATTTTGCCATGCTTCTATAAAACAAGTAGTAAACTATATTCCAAAGAGTTCATGGCTTAAAAATATTATAAAACCAAGGAAAGATCAGCAAACATGTTTACTGATGGCAGTTTCCAGAAATGTTTCACAGGCTACCTTTCACAGTAAGTGTCTTTTACAATCAAGCCCATTCTAATCCAGGAACTTACTTAGTTATTTGAAGTTTCCTTACCTTCCCCAAACCTGATAAACACATGATGAAATTCACATATTGTCCATGAAGTCTCCCAGCATTAACCAGCATAGCTAAGAAATCCCATTCACAGACTCATTCACATAACTCTCCACCTTACCTGGAAGAGCTATTCTAAGCTATTTTGCTGCTCATTTAAATCCAAACAAAAGTTAAAATGCTTTATTCAATGCATTGGATTTTACCCTGAGAAAGGACAAATTGTTACATATATTCAGGATATACAACAATAAAAATTGATCAAGGTGGCCTTGTTGAGGCTCCCATTGTTTCTTATTTCTAACTTTTCAAGCCAAGTAACAGGATCTGCTATTTTTAAGTAACCTTTTCTATTAGTAGCATTATTTTGATATTTTCTGTATCAGCTTTCCAAGTAACTCAGAGTAGTTGAAGTCAAAAATAAACTTCAGAGACCACTTAGTCCAAGCATCTGCTCAAACTAAGGTCAGCTAGGGCAGGCTGCTCAGGAAGGAACCCAGTCTTTAATAACCAGCATTTGGAGACTGCACAGCCTTGTTGTTCTAGTGCTCAACCATTCTCACAAGAAAGGCTTTTTCTGGGTTTAAATAGAGCTTTTGGCACAGAAATGTGTGCTTGTTGCCTCCTCTCCTGTCACTGGACATCACTCAGAAGACTGGTTCTCTCTAATTTATGTTTCTCTCTTAATACGGGAGATTCTCCAAGTGCTTAATTATCTCTGGTGGTTCTCCAGCTCCAAACACTGTTTCTAGGGCATGTCTGAGATGGTGAGTTACTCAAACAGCAGTTCTATTCATCTAACATGCCCCAAGAATTAGAGTGTAGCAGATGACTTACCCTTTGAGCTTTCTCTTTCAACTCCTGATCTTGAGCTAAGAATGCTTGCATCCTCTTTTGAATGTCTGTAAGTTTTTCAGGATTAATTCTAATTAAAAAAACCAAAAAACAACTTTAATTATTAGAACATGCCAAAATAAGCACCTATTAGGTTCTCAGGAGTGTCTTCTCATATTTTGCATTGTTTTAATATGCACAGAGCTAATACCACTGAAACAGCACAGAATGAAACCATATTAAGGATGAAGATTACACTCCTCAAGCAAATAGTGCAGAAAAGACAAATAGTAGCTCTTTTATTCAGACAGTTCTCATGGAAAGTCGTGAAACTTCTTCTAAAGCAAAGCAGAAATCAGCAGAAAGAACTTCTTGATTTTATAAAAATACAGCAAAAATAAAGAAACAGCATAATGAATTATAGTACTACTTTATACTGAAATAGAAGTCTTCATAAGGAAATTGTCAGCATTTTTAAAAGCTTAAATAAGATTCGTTGTGCCAGGAAGACTGAAATTTTAAGTACTTCTTTGAAAGAACAGCCAGGTAAGCAATAATAAAGGACATTGAGATTAAACAGATTTAAGAGCTTCTCAAGTAAACAAAGAACATTGACTACACTATAGAAAATGCCATTAAACCTACTAAAAAGATATACAGGTCCTCTCCCAGATACTGAATTTTTAAACTTATTCCAGTGATACCTACATTATATGCAGGTTTATTTGCCCAGATCTCTTCTCACCTACTTTTGAGCTGCTACTGCCACCCCAGTGCATCATACAACCTAGCAAATATGGTGGGAGGTTATTCTTACTAAATATGAAAACAAGCATCAAACTTCATTACCTTAGAATTTCAATTTTTTCACTCTGTTCAGATACAGCATGGGGAAAACTACAGTGTACAAAAGCACTATTAGCTACAGTTTTAGTGAAAGATAAAAAAACATTGTTTTTTGTTCCAGTTTCCAGACAGCACATTATTAGATCTAAAAATGTAAAGGTATAAGACAGAAAAAAAGAAACGTGAAAAATTGAGCAGGGGACAAACTCACCAACAAATCTTTGAAATATAATGATAGAAAAAGTAAAGAAGGGCTAGCATGAGTTATTGAAAATGTTAATATAAGTAAGCACCAGTAGGAAGACAAACCAGGAAAGTGTTGGATTGCTGCTAAGTTATGGGAAAGCTATTAAGAGATGACCTCAAAGCCCTTAAATTAGCCAGTGCCTTTTTTCCTTGTCTTCACTCAAAGTGGCAGCTGCAATCAGTCAGCTCACAACAGCTACAGCACAGTGCAAGCTCACACCAGAATCACAAATCATGGGAGACCAAGTACTCCCATAAATCAGCTGGGCCACAAGAAATTTGCTCCATAGCAACTAGAGAAAGTAAAAGCAATTGGAGTCACAGTTGTATCTAATCTTAAGAACTCATCTGAAGGAAAAAAAATCCCATCAAACAGGCCATGTAAATACAGTGCTCATATTCAAAGGGGGCAAAAAGAAAGTCAAACAATTAACTTTTTCTTGATACCAAAAAAATCTAATTTGTAAGGACCTGAAGAAAATAAGCAAATACACAACAGCTAACATAGCTTAGTCAGAAGCAAAATATGATTCATCAGTTTGATTATCCTCCATAGCAGCATTAGCAGGTTTTAAGAATGGGAAAGAAACAGAAGATGTCATATTTGGTATCAGGAAAGCATCTCATAAAATAGGGAAACATGGTCTAAATGAAATCTTTAACTAATGCAAAAACAGACTTGGAGCACTACTCAAAGAGTAGCTGAGACTGCCAACTACTCCCTGCTGCCACTGTCAAACCCAAAATGCTTACCAAGTTCCAATTTTCACCTGGGCATGCTATTACTTGTTATTTTCTATAACTTGATTATTGTAGGAATATGATTCATTATTTATAAGAGACTATATGTCACCGAGGCTCCATGCATAACAGACAACAATTCTATAAAAAATACAGCAACATTTTGTAGACTGCATAAAAATTTTGAGTAATTGGATTGAAATTTGCAAGAAAAGGGTTTGAAAAAGACAAAAACCCACAAGATTCTTCACATTTAAAAGCATGGCTAGATAATGTGGTATAAATCTAAGCAACATCAACTAAGAACATAGTACCCCAGGCACATTTTGATGTTATGTGTTTGTTAATGAATGAGCAAATTTGCAGCACTGGCTATCAAAAAAAGAAAAGTAGTACTGAATTCTCTCTTCAACACTATATCATGACAGTCACCCACTATCATCTTCCTCTCATGCTGAGATTCAAAATATGAGAAAGGACCACTGTTAAATTGGATTTTGGTTTTAATGAGTTGATGTATTATTTCTTTCTGAACAAATAAAACTCTTTACAATAAATTGTATACATATGACTATTTGGAGAAGCAAACCTACAAGCTAAACACTGAAATGATTTATCATCACTTATAAGCTTGCCTAAAAGGCTAAGCACCTGTGAACTAAAACCAACTATGCAAAGGCTAGAAGAGGATTTCGTAACATTGTCTGACACTTTAAGTAGGCTGGCTATTTCTTACTCTGTGATCACAAATCTTTCCTTTAAGCAGCAGTTCAACTTTCTGAAGCTACAGCTCTGCCTACCAGTTGCATAAATGGCCACACTTGACTGTGCCATGCTGAAATCATGAACCCAGCTTGCTTGGCGTTATGAATTGATCAGACAGCAATCTCCAAATCTCCTGGTTGATACAGTTTGACTTCCTCTCATTTTCCCTGGTTTTAATAGTAGGATACAAGCAGTATTTCAAGTAGACATTGTTTTTTCCCCACTCTTCTCCAAAACAGAATTTAAAGAAAAATCAACAAATAACACTGAAAAGACCCTGCTGCCCTGGTGTAGCAAACCAGTTTCCATATTCCACCCAGCTTCCAAGCAGCAGCAGCAGCAGGTTTTGCAGTGTGGAAGGTGGCACCCTATGGCTACACTAGACAGCCTGCAGGCTGGAGGGAGGGGGAAGGCTCACCCCAGCAGACCACAGGTGTAGAACCACACTGATCAGTGACACTCATGTACTGTCTCACAGTAACTATGGCAACTGGGAGGCCCTGACTCTTAACTGACCCCCTATATTAACACTACCAACGTGTGGAATACACATCTGAGTATTATCCACTGTGAGAAAGAAAAAAAAAGTGGTTTGTTGTTGTTATTGTCGTTTTACCCAAAAAACACCTTTTTTTGCCCTAATATTAAAGTAAGCGATATTACATCATGGGTATCTATATACTTGCACTTCCTTTAGCAAACTTTTCTAGATACAAAATATGTTACAGTAACCCCTGAGGAAGCAGCTCTTATCTTTTTACCCAACAGAGTTGGACACCATAAAGTAATCTCAAAATAGTATGAAAAATAATTTAAGTTTACAGCTTGCATGGAAAACATGGAGATTACAGGCTCCTTTAAAAACTGTACATACAATTTAATACTTTCAGAGTATCTTTTTGCCATATTTGAATGCTCCAAGACATCGTATTTATTACCTGCATAATTTGCACTTTCTCTTCGTCTGTTTGAACAATGAAGAAGTTATGCATTCTTTAAAGCACTACCTGTAAATTGGCAGCTTGTGCTGATTAGAAGAGACTAGTTTACTGAAAACCTATACAGGCAGCTTAGTTCTAAAGCAGAAAATTAAGAAAAGAGGCTGAACCCTAGTCTTTTGAACAGGTATTCAGCAAAATAGAAAAGTTCTTTCTCCCTCTACTTTCAAGTTATAGAGCTCTTTTAAAATGTCTGTCTAAATGAAATAAAAGAACATTGAAAATAATTTGCAAACCAAAAAATATAAAATAAGAAAAGTAACAGAGTTCTTATGACCACTATACCAGACAATAGGTTAATAAGAACAGCGAAACAAACACTTGAATAGACGTTTTAGAAACAAGCTCTTGAAGAAAAGCTTTCAGAGTGAATTGCAGAAACTTAACAGATGAGTTAAACTCTGTTGGCAGTAAGCAATGCTCATTATCTTCTAATTCCCAAGTTAGAATTCTTAAGAATGTATAATTAGGTGAATAAGCAGAAACAACAGGAGAAGACTTCACCACAAGACCTGGAACATGATCCATGGGTTCATGGAACTTCTTAAACAATTTATAAACTGACAAAACACACTGGGGTTGCATTAATTGGGAAACTGGCTGGAAGTAAACAGCATGAGAAAATTTGTAGTTAAAAACTTCTGGAATTAAATTGGTTTGCAATCTGCAAGTAATTACAAGAATAACTTTTTAAGGATTTTAGTTAGCCTTTTACAACGACAATGCTACATATTTTAAATCTTAACATACTAGGCAGACAATGCTAAGTGAAAGCATTCCCTTTCATTATGATTTTATAAATTCTATTAAAGTTTGTTTTGGAGATTGAAAAAACTGATCTTGGGGCAGATTCTAAAAATGTATTATCAATCAAAAACCTTGACTTTTCTGATAATGATTGCAATTAAGAATATTACTTAAATGCATTTATAACACATATGTCCTAGTGGCTTGGTACAAGAATGAATTTTTGGAGTATCATTAATTAAAAAAAAAAAAAAAAGAAAAAAAAGGAGAGTTTTCCATTAAAGCAACATCAGATTAACAATATGTTGAGATGCAGTCATCCACCTAACTTGGATTATAAATAAATTATGCTTTTATGGGGGTGAAATATTTGCCATGTTAAAATTGGATTATTACCCCTGTATAAAAACATGGATTTCTATTTACATGGATAAATACAGCCTAAAGAGGTTTTTTTACCACTTCCTTTGATAAGCTGTTCAAACAATTAACACCATTACTTATGAAGTTAAAAACTTAGCTGACAAAGAAAGTCAAAATATTTATAATGTGCATGAGATCAGACATTTATTTACTGAATATAAAAGTAAGATGAAATGGTAGTTATTCAAGTAATTTAAGAAGGAAATAGATGAAGTTTGGAAAGAGAATTTACTGAAGTGGTTACACAACAGATCCTTTTAAAGTACTGTGATGCTTAAGGGAAAAGAAAATATCAGACTTCAGTTTCTATCCTGATATTACCCACATTCAGGTGGTCAAGTTTTGTTTGGGTTTGTCATTAAGCAGTTGTTGGACTGCATTCCAGTCCTTATTTCACTGTTTTCAAAAATCATTTGTGTTTGAAATTCATGCACATCCTACATTGATTTGATACACATGTTTGACCAGAAAAGGTGCATTTATCTCACCAGCTGCTGTTTACTCAGTTTGTTACACAGAAATAGCAGTTACAAGTGCAGTTCAGAAGAGCCTTTGAAATGGCATATCCTATACAACAAAAAAACTTTAAAAAATAAAACTAAACCTTAAATCCAGCAAGTACTATATGCATTGTTTCCATTGTCTAAAGAAATGTCAACCTATAAATTTTGAACAAACCCAAAGATTAAACAATGAGGTGTAAAAACCACCTAAAGTTTCTTCCTAATTTAATTTCTTTTCAAAAACAATTGTTCTACAGAGAAATTCAGTATAGTTAATTCTCTTCTTTGCTTAGATATCTGTATCTTCACATGCAAACCAGAGCTTTTCAAAGTTAAATTTTTGCTCATACCCACTCATACAGAAATTTACATTTTCTACCTCGCCATCCTTCTCTGATTTCTTTTATCACTTCTGTACAATTTTTGGCATGGTGTGACCTGAACTTTTTAAGTGTTAAAAATGGAGTCAAGCTTATATCACATTTTCTGGCTTGTTTTCAAGTCTTCTTCCATATTTCCTTCACATTCTCATTTCTCTTAATTCAACATTAGACAGGCTCAAAAAACAGTAAACTCCTTCCTACCTATAGCTGCTAAATAAGAAACTATCATCAGATTTTTTTAGTAATGGTCTTTTTTTCTAATTTTTACAGTTAAGGTTTTTGTCTTTCCTATATATCCATTCCTCTGCATTTAACAGAAAAGGGAAACATGCTTTATTATTTTTACCTGGTATTTTTATATGCTTCTGTAACTCCTTCAAAGTCAGTTCTATTTGTACAGATAGCATGGCTCCTTACAGGTTTCCCTTGAAACCCTCTTTTTAGTACGTAAAATGACCATCTTTTACTTCCTATCCTTCAACTAACTGATTCAGAAAGGTCATAACAAATTGGAGAAATAGTCCAGAGTTAAACAAAAAAACAGACAAGAGAAATAAAAATGTAACAGCAATAAAAATATACAGAGACAGATTAAAGAAATTGGAATTGTTTAATCTGCAAAAGAGAAAGAGAGCATTATCATGATCAATTACATAAAAAGCAGCTGCAAAGAGTAAGAGGATACATCACTTTCCATATATTATTGGCACAAGACAGAAGAAATATTTCATTCAAATTACTTACAAGTCTTATCAGACACTCGAAGAAAAAATGTTAATGGTAGTAACTGTTGAGTACGGATGAGGTCTCTTCAGGAAATTGTGAATATATTAATTGGCATCTGATAAGAATGATTTGTGCAGCTCATCCTGCCTTTGGGAACAGCAATAAAATAGGTAACCTCTCAAGGTCTTCTCCTTCTACAACACTACAAAACTAATTCATGTCTCTGATTTGTCCAGCTCCAGGCAATTAAAGCACTTTATCAAGATTGTCATAGACTCATCGCACACTACTCCTGCAGAAAGAAGGTTGAATAACAGATAGACAAGAGCCACTTACTTGATTTCACTGATAGGTACTTTCCTCTGTGCCAGCTGTTCCACCATGCCTTTTTCTTCTGAAGGAAGCAATACTAACAAAGCTTCACCACCTTCTTTGTACCTGATCAAAAGGGAAAAAAAATTTAAAAGACACCTCAAGCAAACATGAAAAAATTACAATTTTTGCTGATGTTTTCAATAGACAATGAGAATTTACATTTGATTCCTTATAAGCAATCCAAAGAACAGACAAAACCTCTCGCTTAACAAAGGCAAAATACAAGGCAAACCAGTTAAGTGACTTGCCAATATACCTACTTGAGCTGATTTAAAACCACACCGAGAGTTTGAAACATCTGGGGCTAAGACATGGATTCAGACCAGTGATTCTGTTCTTCTCTCAGTTTGAAGTATTAGAGTCAAACAAATGGCACTGGATCAAAGTGTACTTTGATTACAGTACTAGAAAATCCAGCTACTTGCATTCACCTTGTTTAACACTTGGTAAAAACTGATTCTCTTTGCACATCCTGCAAGCCAAAGACAAGGAAAGGTTACAAAAGGGTAAATGCCTTGGTCTCAGATAAAAACTCCTTCTTGTATGTTCAGTAAGGCTAACAGGTCACAGTGACATCACCAAAAGAAAAGCATAAAAACAGGAGCTCTTTCATTTACTGAAGCAGTTTCCAGGTGCAAATGAAAAGACACAGACTGATCACATAAGGACATATCTAGCATTTACACTTCAGTGCACTTAACAGCTGTATCAAATGTAGATGAGCAGGTAATTACTCAAGATACATGGTTAGCAAAGACATTATAAAATCAGCTAATCTATGCTTAAAGCATCTTCTTGATCATTTTCTCTTTGTGCAAGAAAATATCAGCTCCTGCTTTTGGCACATTTACTGACTTCAGGACTGTTCATGTAGAACAAAGTACCCAATAGCATCAGTAAACAAACTACACAATGGGTTTAAGTTCTGCTGAAGAAGTGGGTAATGGTGAGCTTACATACACTCTCTGTATCTGCTGTAGCACATACACTGTTTCTTGTTTGTATTTACAAACAGTTCTTAAGAGTACAGATTGATAGGAAAATACTGCACAGTCCTTCATTACAAAGAAAAGAAATTCCAACTGAATTTCAGAAATATGCCAGAATTGGACAGAATTCAATTCATAACCAACTGATGAGAGCAATGTATAGGACAAAGCAAAACAAGACTGGTAAGTTGCTCTGTACAGCAGCTTCAAACTCCCTTCTTTAGGGAGGCCTGGGAGCACAGAAGGATGTTCTCAGGCACACCAAACAAGAATCATACCATTAACCGATAAAAATCATTTCTAGTGCAATACAAAGAGCTAACATTTCTCCAAGGATAAACCGTTATCACTTGGCAAAAACAGCATTGTAGAATTGTTTGAAAACTATAAACACTGTCTGTCACAGCATAGTAAGCAATACAAGTAGCAACAAAATCTGCAGTTAAAACAGTCTGACAGCTTTTATTACAGCTTTCTGCTTTCATTTGAGGAATTTGAAAAATCACAACAAAATGCTCTTGGATGCCTGGGATTTATTTTCTTTTCCCCAATGCTATATATGATAGGTTTGGATACCAATTTCTAAAGATAATCTACAAATGTCTAGTAAATGTTTTCATCACGAAATTTTAAGCTTAACATTCTACACTTTGAAATTTTACATGGAAATAAAATTGATACAAGAGAAGAATCTCTGTTACATGCCAACAATCATGTAAATTTACTGATTATACATCAGTATAATTTTACTGATTATCCATCAATTGATAAGAGTACTTTGGTATTGTACAAAAACTATACTGATTTAAATCCATTTCATTAGTAGACCTAAAATGTTCTTAAGACAAAAATATCAGCTTACACAATCTTTCTAAAAAAGACTTCTAAAGCAATACATATGTTTGGCTCAAGGCAATTTATTATCTTTACCAAGCATGTTGCTACTGCTGACCAAACATCCTGTGACTGTTTGCACCCTTTATACAATAATTAAGGTTGGGAATAACTTGTTAAACATAGACCAAGTGCACCTTTTACAAAAGTTCTATATATATCAACCCAACTAAATTACAGATGATAGATCCACAAGGTGGGTACCTGTCATACAGTGCCACTACCTGAATAAGCAATGAAATCCTGAAAAGCCAATGAACCTTAGAAGACTTTGCATTTTATTGTAAAAATTGATGATCATACTACCAAGACAGCCAATTATTCATCAAAAGAACCTGAGCTCTCAGAGCACTGTTGGAAAGAAGGATGAAAATATTCTCTTTTATCTACCAGACAGAGATAATACTGCTGCCAATACCAGTCTCACCAGTTTAGAGTAAAGAATAATGCAGTTCTGCTTTTCTCTCCAAAGCAGATGGTATGAAAGGAAAGGACTCCAATAAGAGCTACGTGAATGATCTGGTATCTGCAAAAGATGTCTGTTAAATCTCTTAACAGTCTTTGTCATTTGTCAAGAAAAGTCTTGATTGCACTATATAAACTCATACAAATGATGTTTTCAGACTCCTTAAAGTTAGCCAAAGGAATGGATTCATGTAGTTTTGTTGCTTGTGGTATTTCTTATCCCAGAGTGTCTGACTTGGCATTATTAAATTGTTTCTTTATCACA
The DNA here is from genome assembly GCA_013397245.1 of Thryothorus ludovicianus. Taxonomy (NCBI): domain Eukaryota; kingdom Metazoa; phylum Chordata; class Aves; order Passeriformes; family Certhiidae; genus Thryothorus; species Thryothorus ludovicianus. The sequence goes on from VZTB01003870.1 coordinate 365,819, forward strand.
TCTCTTTTACTCAGTGTGCAAAACACTGTGAAAGGTCAGTGTCATAGAAATCACAGAAGAAATACTCATCAAAGGCCAGAGAGTGCAGATATCCTCTCTCTAAGCCACAAAACCAAAATCTGTAATGATACAGGACAGGAAAAATCATTCCATGCTTGTTTTGTTTTTATAGCTTTCTAGCAGTATCCACGAGGTCAGTCTGAAACAGGATGCAGGATCAGATAAGCCTTCACTCTGACCCTTAAAAGTTGATTTTGTTATTAGTGCTAAACTCATGGTATGCTAAGTCAGTAATTGCTTCAGAAAGTGCAAATCCTAAAGGCACATTCCACAGGTAATTCACAAAAAAAGCCAAGTATTATATCTAGTATCTATGGATGTCAACTACTTCAATGTTTACAATAAGTCTTGCAAAGCCTTTATATAGACAAAGATATGTAAAGAAATGACAGCTAAATAAAGAAGCAATCACATGAAAATATAAAGAAAATAGAGGTTTTCAAGCAACTATACTTTCTCATCTTTTGCCACCTATTAAGAAAAAAAGCAACACAGAAATATTTCTCAAGAGTTATGCTCTCAGAAATTCTAAAGGACTGAAAGACGAGGTAACTACTGATGCAATGCAATTCTTTTCTGAACATGTTTTGGAAGCATCCTCTTTTAAATGCTAATAGTTTAAAAATATTTGAAGTTAAGGAGGAACTTTGCCTATTTTGTACCATAATTGTGACTTAATTAATTAAAAAAAAACAGTTTAAAAACACTGTTCTTCAGAGCTAAACATGAAAATGAAAACATCACAGAATTGATAAAGCTAAAAACCAAATTATACTATCTGGGAAGATTTGTATCTGTTCAGTGGACATTTAGTTGAAAAAAACAAAACACAGCCTATAAGAAAGGAGGTTTAGTTGGGCAGAGTGCTATCTTATTTCTCAAAAAAAAAAAAAACCAAAAACAACCTCATAATGTGCTAATCAGAAAAACATGGTGTTAAAGATAATCCCAAGAAGAGAGGCTTCAGAGGAAAATTTAAGTTTTCCAAAGTGTTACCTCTGCATATTTCATATTAAAAGCTTCCATACTGGCAAACTTTGGAAAGGACAAGCCACTAAAACATAAACAGTATAAATGCATAAACAGTAACAAGAACAGTTAGATCTGCTCAAAACTTGTTTCCATTACAATGCCAAAAACATAGGAGAAAAGAATATCCCTTATTATCCTACAGGAATAAAGTTCTCCACTAAATCAAACAAAGGAACATCTGTAATTATTTTCAGCACAGATAAAACCTTTAAACCTTTACAGATGATAAAGCAGTGAAGAAACAACCTTGGTTACTGTAATTCTTCAGCAGGGGGACTACTTCTGCAGATGAGACAATATCAAAAGTTCTCCCTGTTCTTGCTCACTGCACCCTTCTAGTTGTCCATCATCACCAAAACCAAACATCTGTCCTAAAATGCTAATTTACTCTAGTGATTTATTATTCAAAAAGTATGCACTTTGACTCTCCTGAAGAAAAGTAAATTAAAACCTGAAAGTAATCAAACTTTCTTGGACTGTGTAGTAATTGATGATATCTTGTCATCTCCTCAAGGTGACCAAGAAATCAGACAATGGACTCATCTTTGCACTGTGATATTAAGTTTCTAAGGGTACATGATTTATTCTAAGTCCATGGAAAATTGCATTTTATTTGCAGAAAGTCTTTGGGGGGGAAAAAATCACGTCTAGTTCATATCTGCCTTTTTTTCTAGAGTCTACTGACTTCAATACTTTCGAAAAAGGTTCTGCAACTCAATCACTTACAAGCAGGAAGCTGTGAAAATCATCATTAGTGCTATAAAGCAAAGGGTTATATTTACAGTGACTGCAGATGAGAAAAAGAAATATGACTACAGTCAAGAGCAAGTGCCAAAGGCAGACAAAAAGGAAGTGGGATAAATTACTTGCGACAATGTGGTAGTGGCTAATTACAAGTAGAGAAAAATGGTTTAAAAATGTTCAGAACACCATTTCCTTAGCAAAGAAACACAAAGTGTTGCCAAATAGCTCCACTTGATTAAAAAAAAAAAAAAACAAAACAACAAAGCACAATCCAGCTACTTTCAGTCTTAATTAAAATCCATCAATTTCTCCCTGCTTTGTGCTCCTGGTCTTACAGGTGGGGCTGCGGAAGAGCCATGCCAGCCATAAAGAAGAAGGATCCTGCTTCCTAGGGAGTAAGAGACCATTAACACAGAACCGCTCCCAGACCACGTGCCTCCAAAGTGTCCTGAAGGAAATGGAGCTCATCCGGAGCTCCAGAGATGGGCAGATTGAAGAAGCCATCAGATTCAATCAGGAGCTGGAGAAGGAGCTGAAGAGCTCTCAGGAAGCTCTGGTCAGCCTGGAAGATTGCAACCGTAACCTGAAAAGGGAGCAGGCAGAGATGAGAAGGAAGGTGGAAGAGGCCAGACTCGCTGTCCTGAACAGTCTTGGCAAAGTGAAGGAGCTGGAAGTGAGAGCTAATGAGGTGCCACATCTGCAAATATATATTCAGCAGCTGGAATCACAACTGCAGCACTACAGGTAGGTTGG
>VZTB01003872.1:3615-122145 GCA_013397245.1 Thryothorus ludovicianus
TTAGTAAAATTTTATTTCCTTTTATACATTATCTTATATGGAGCATGTGGTTCCCTTTACCTACACAACTGAAAACCCTTCTTGGATTTCTACTGAAGCTTAAGTCTGCTGCCATTATTTAAGCATTCATATCCATGTTTATGCTCCATGGCTGCAGAAACGTGAATATCAACAAATAAAGTCCCACCTCAAAAAAAGCAGCACAATACACCCTCTGTGAAGTGACCAGGTTCTTGCTAATTGCAGCTTGAGGTAGCAGGACAAGTTCTGTTCAGCAATATATAGAGAAATAATAAATTCCTTAAATGCAGCAGAGTTACCTGAGAGCCTTACTCAGTGACATTAAGATCAGAACATAACCATAAATAGCAGCAGATGAGAAAGCACAGAACATGCAGTGAGTGGTGCTTACCTGTTTTTCCTAAGGGTGACATCTAAAAGAGTTATTATAACAGAATTCAAGAATTAAGTTTGAAGAAATATGATTTCCAAATTCCCATTAACTTCTCCTAGAGATGAACCTCAGAGGCTGCAGAATCAGACTCCCCTTTTTTAATGTGATAAATGGATGTTTTTAAGCCTTTATTTGCTAACCACATGATTATATAGTCCAAAGCAGCAACCACAGATACCACAAATTATTTTAAAAGAAAGGACAATTTCCATGCCACATTTTTTGAGTGGCACATTTTAACGGCTGCTCAGTCTGATGACTTGGATATCATGTCCCATCTTTGAAATGTGAATCATTCTGCACAGGCAATTGCACTGCCTAGAAACTGTACCTTCCTATCAGAACTGATTAAGGAATTCATTCACTCCATTTGGTTGTAGGTTTGAAATCAGCTTGGATCCCTGACTGACTCCATTAACTAAAGTCAAGTCACCCCCTGGTAAAATATTCTTGAGCAACAGAAAAATTATGTAAGCAATTAAAGATAGCATAAGTGTCACTTTAATCACAATGCAGTCTAATAAGAATGGAGTTATTTCATAGATATCTGTTGTACGCCCTCAAAAGAACTCACATGCAAGAGAAATTGTTAGGTAACAAATCCAGGTGGGTAGAAGTGACAGACACCAGATTTGCCTTGTGCAGTGAAGTGTGAAGAGAGGGGGAGCTTCTTTTCCAGCTGTAATGAATTTGGTGCAAGCACATTAACAAGCCACTTACTTCTATTCTGATTTATCCTTACCATCAATTAGATAACTTTTATTTATGCCTTAGGGCTGTGCTGTGTTGGCACTTGCTGTGCACTGTTACCCCTGTGAATTTATTAGCCAAAGATGTAATTTAATCAGTGATTTCAATTTACCACCAGCAAATCACATTTACTGTCGTTATTTCCTATAATAATGATTTTCAACCATGTGGTGCTTCGTTGTGTTTCATTTTTAAATAGTGCCTTCAATACTGTCAGTCTGGTCACATTAGGCCTCAATCTGTGTCAAAGAATATGCTAGATTCCTGAGTTCTAACTCTCTACTACTCCACAACACAGCACACATGTTAAAAATATAATCAAATTTTAAACTAATGCCTCAGGACAGTTGCTTTTCTGCCTCAGTTATGGCGCTGTTACTTTCCAGATACTGGTCCCAATGGTCTCAACAAAACAACTCATATCAACTAAACCTGTGTGAGTCAGGTAAGGATGACAAAAGGAAACAGAGCCACAGCTTTGTGCTTCCCCTCAGGCACCTTTTATCATTACTCTGCAATATTAACATTCCCAGTGAATCACAGGAATGTCTAGGACAGGAGCTGGAGTAGCCAAGGAGCTGTTACCATAACAAATATGTCATCTGATTTTCATGGATATTCAAGGTGATTGTGCCAAAGAGCCCCCCAAGTGGCTTCCACTTTGAAGTACCTGCAGCAGGAAAGACTTCATGAAGCTTCCACCTACCGAGGCTGCTAACAGAACCGAAAGAGGTGAGAAGGGCCCCAAGTCACAACAAAAGAGGCCCCTACAAGGGATCCTACAGCCTCTGCAAATATTGCTCAGATATTTTCCAGGCTTCTGTTTGCAACTTAAGGGTAATTTCTTTCCCTAAAGGCTTAATTCCTTTGTCACCTGCTTTTCTGTGGCAAGGGGAAACAAGGATCATTATGATTTTCTAATATATAAAATAACAAAGCCAAAGGAAGACTGAAGCACTCCCTCCATATAAACATTTCTAATTTTTAAAATTCAGAGCAACATGAATATCTGACTATTTTGCATATAAGCTCAAGGCACTGAATAAAAGGGTGCTGCAACAATGGTCTTCAAAAGAAAAGAAAGGAAAAACATGATATGAATGGTGAAAGATGGATGAATAAATAATGATTTAATTAGGACTTAAAAGGTGTACTCACTTATTAAATCCAGGTTCTCTCATCCCAACATTTAATGATTCTTTGTTTGATATTAAAATTAAAACATTGATTACAGATTATTATTTCTAGATAATTTGCTATGTATATAAACTGTAATTCAGATGTTAAACATCAAGCTGTTACTGAATGGTATTTTGTGTTTTATTGGCTGTGTTGGGTAAATGATTTTTTACTGTGGTTTTATTTACTCTACTAAGGGTTAAAAGCTTGTAAGGTTAATGTATCTCAAAATATGAGAAATAAACCTCTGAATAACAGTATTTTATACCTTTTTTAATGAGTAAAGACTGTTAATAACAGCAATGAGTAAAAGTACTTTTAAGTATTAATGTCTATTCGTTCTACAATTTACTTCTTCATGTGCAGATTTATAATTAGGAAGACTTATGGAAAGCAAAGCAAATCTGATCCATTAGGTAATATTGAATTGGAATATTCTTTTCCTGAGCTTCAAAAGACTTCTTAACATAGTGCAAATAAGTGACAATGAAAATGCCCATTCTTCAAAGGAAAGAGATGTTTAAATTAATTTGGGGAATCTGCACATTTTCTGTAAATGAAATTTCAAATATAAAAGTTACCACACCTACAGCATGTCTGTAGGGCTCACAAGGCTCAGTCTTATTACTTTAAATAAGCTGTGTCAAACCCTCAGATGCACCAACCTGCCTTTCTGGCAGCTCAGTAGGGACAGATTAGGCACCCTGTCCTGGCTGGCACTCCTAAACTTTACCTATCACCCAATACAATTAGTATATTAAAGGAAATAATATAGTCAGGGGTCTGTTTTACTAAGTATTGTAATCAATTCAGACACAGAGCAGACCCCAAAAAGGATGACAAGGCACACATCAGCACAAACCTCACCAGAATCAGGAGCTGCACTCAAGCAATTCTGAGCAGCTAGAAATCTAGGCCACTGCTTTTACCTGTTTTTGTAAATGACTTTGGTTATCTGCCTCCTATCATCACCAAACTGTAGCAAATTCCCAAAATCAATTAAGGCCCCAGATTAAAATTCTGTACAATAATAGGGTAAAAGGAGCTTTCAGTTTTATGGAAGAGTCTTTAAGGTGAACTAAAGCCAATGGGGTAGGAAGGTAGGAATGAAAAGGCTTAGAAGCCTCCAGAGGACAAAATGTGATCCTCTCAAAAACTTCTTAGCTCACAGCATACAAAATCAGAGAATTGTGCCTGATTTGCTACAATTTTAATTCCTTACTTGCTTGAGCTTTTATCTGTAACACACCACAAATAAAGTTCCATACAATATATTTAATTTGTGCTAGCATTCATCTTCCTATTGAAAAACAAAATAATCTTTTTCTAAGTGTTTCTAAAGTTCAATCTTACTGAATTTTACAAAGGAACAATGAATTATAAAAACGAACAAAAAACCACCCCCAAAACATTGACAACACCCCCCCCCAGCAAAACCAGTTTCAAAGCTGATAGATTACTCTATCAGCTGGGCAGTGAAATATTCCTGCATTATGTTCCTTCAAAAGTCAGAAGACCTAAGTGTACCACATCACACAGTATAGCCAGAATAATCTCAGTGCTAACCAATAATAAATTGGCTATTACAGAGATATTACCACAAAAATAATAATTTTTACTTCATTTCTGCAATCAAAATAGCGTTCAAAGAAATAATTCAAGTTCTGGACCTCTCAGGGAGTGAGAAAAAATTCTATTCCATTCTCAGAAAAATTCTGCCAAGATAATCCAATGTTGATCAAAGGCCCTATGTATTTAGGGTTTGAATGCATATTTTGAGTTATCTGAGGGAGCTATTAATGCTAGTAAGATCCATAAAGCACAGACTAGTAAAAGGTTATCTCCTTCAATACTTAAAGATTAAAGATGGCTTAATCAGGAGTCATCAAAATGCAAAGGCAACACAGCAACAGCAGCTCGTGACTTCCACCTGCATTCTGCCTCTCAAATGACACATTTCTAACACAATTACTAAAATAACAATATACATGCAAGGCAGCATAACATAAAATGCTGCCTTTATATAATTTAAAAAGGCAAGGCAGCATTAACTTTCTGAGGGCGTGAAGAACTCTTATCTCTGTCACAGAGGACTCTGAGAAGTGACAGCGCTCTGCACTTTGAAGGATCATGCCTGGAAGTTTCGCTTAAAACCAATGGGATCCAGCTTGCCCTAACATGGTGATCCTTGGGCAGTTAAAACCCACATAGGTAGGGACACAGTGAAAAAGCTCGGATGCTTTTTGATGAGAGAAATGAAACGGAATAAAGGCAAGCATCTGTTCAGAGGAGGACCATGCACACAGTCAGCCAGAAATAGGGAATATGTAAAGACAGAAGACAGCATGCTTGCTTCTGGATAACTTTTTTTTTTAAAAATACTGCACTGTAAAATTAAAATTTTTTTTGCAAATTAGTTTCCTTGAAAGGTCTCCAAAAACTTGGGTTTCCAAAGAGCAATATCTACAAAACAATAAATGTTAATTTCACAAAGTTCTTTGTAAAGATGTATGAAAAGGAAGCTCAGCCTAATTCACCACTCAGGCAGTTAAGGAGTGCTTCTTTCAGCATTCCTCTGTGGCCTGTGTCAACCCCATTATTCTTAATAAGATAAGGATGCCTTGACACATGTTTCATTTTCTGTAATAGTCAAAATTGGTGATGCTGGAAAAGCTTTTCAGGCACATGACCTCACTCTATCTAACTGCAAGTCAGCTCTTATTTACAAGTGCTGGTATTGTGTGATGCCTGGTATAATTATCTATATTATCTACAGCATAGATTGCATTATAGATTTATTTTTTAATGATTTTTCTTCATTTGGATGAAAATTCTGTTAGCATGGTATCTCAAAACAGTCTCCAGACAAAACAATATTGGCATTTTTTCATTTTTCAACCTGTTATTACTGATAGTACTTCATATTTCTGCCACGAGTCATTCGCTGGTACCCAAGTGCTACATAAACAATAATTAATTACGTTTCTCAACATGCTGGTGAGGTACCATGGCTATTATTTTCATCCTAACAAGAGATTAAATGACTTGTTCAAGGATACAGAAACAAATCAGTGATTCAGATGAAAGGTTTGAATCCTGGGTTTCTGCTTTTATTGATGACCAACACTACCTCTCCTTTTGCTGGAGAGAAACAATCATAAAAATTTTAATGAGTTTTCTGTTAAACATCTAATTGTGCATTACACAGACTATCAGTATCAGTATGCATAAATACATCATCACCCAACCATTTCATCTTCACTCTAAGACAAGTAACTTCAGCAATAATGAAAAAGGAGACGTATCAGAAAGAGATCAAAGGTTAATTGTTATCACATTAGACTCTAAAAATATGCCCCCCTTTAACACCTCATGACAGATGCCAGAAAAACAGACAGAATCTGCCACGTGGGAAGAAAAGATGCTAATTTGCAGATAAGCCAGCTATAGTCTACAGTAATAAAGTCAGTTCTTGTTGTTTCTTAATAACGAGCTGTCAAACGGTGGGATTACAGTGTGGTTTGACACCAAACTATTCACAGAGACCGCAGTGTTGTGACGACACTCATCTCCTTCACTCCTCTGGGATATTTCAATTCCATTACGTATAAAATGGAACCCAATTTCCTTGGTAGAACAAACCAACTTTTAAACCCTTAATGTAATTCTGTGGGGTGAGTGGGCATGAGGGAAACCACTTCATAAGGAAACAAAATCACATTACTACATCATCATTTCACACAAACACACTCCCTACACTGCCTGGTACCCTCCCTTCTTCTTCCCCTTGCCCCAGGGCACAACACAGTACTGTGCAGTACATTGCCTTATGAATCTTCTTCAAGTACCCAATTATCCCGGTGCACCAGCCTTGTCATTACCATGACAGCTGTGTGCAGCATGCACTACATGCTGTCAGAGGTGAAAGATTGTACACAGGCATCCTGCATTTCCATTACAACATGGAAAGGGAAGGAAGACAGACACAGACATGTGCACACCCCAACAAACAACATGGCTGAAGATGTTGATTAAAAGCAGAAGTTAAGATTTTTTTTTAATGTGGCAATAAAGTTGCCATTCCAGTGCTGTCTATGCCACCAACATTTTGAACACTTGTAAACAAAGTCAAATAAAACATTCCATCAGCCTGAAGTTCCTCCAGAAGAATTAAGCTTCATGTTTTCTTTCCTCTGACCAATCTTTCTCTTTTTAAAAAGTAAATACCTCATTACTTTTCACAGAGACTCAGCCACAAACTCTCACAGGGTATCTCCACAGTGAATTAGTTGTGCTGGTTTAAATAGCCTCCCATATATAAAAAGGTGCACAGAAATTATATGAGACTCACCCTCTAGGTGAACAACATTGGCTAAGCACAGACATCTGATCCAGGACGCATCTGGCCAATTGAATTGTGATGGATCAAACCTGGCACTCACATGGCGGGAAGTAACTGATGTTACCCCTCTGAGCATATGTTCATGCAAGGTGACATATGCCCTCAGTTCCTTCTAATGCCAATGAAAACCATGCCCTGGAAATATCACAGTCAATATCTCACTGGATCAGGCCTTTTAAGGACAAACCTGCAGGACAGATGAGTGGTCACAGTTCTTAAGAATGTGCTTCAGATTTTCTAATTACACAGTGTTTGACATTTATGGTCTGCACCTCACTTTCTCCTTCTTGAATTATCCCCAGCCAATTCTTCATGTGATCATGCAGTTCATTACAGCTGTAAATATATACATTCTTTTTCCACAACCTATCATTATTAGGAAACCAGATGGAACAAAAATATCTAGAATAAAAGTCAGACAGTGAGATTTCCTCTTCCCTGAGTAATGGATTTTCTATTTTAAACCAATGTATAATAAACTTGTAGAAAACAATAATTACAGAGAGTTAAGGATTCTTTCTAAAGACAAGCAGAATGAAAAGGCTGTGTAATAACTCCTAATTCAAAATTAATTTAATCTACATTAATAGACGCTAATGGAAGCAACCTGAAACCTCAAGTATTCTAATATCGGCACTTGAGAAGCTCTATCTTCCCAGTCTGAAATGGAAGAGAAGGGGAGCAGCTGTAAAGGGAAGTAAGCAGAGAACTCCCACCTCTCTCCTTTGCAAAGTGGGAACGAGGTGTTTATTACTCAGCATCAGCTGCTTACTTTTCACAGGATGATATAACACACAAAGCTTCTGAACGCGATCTAGAGGTAATACCCTGTGCAGACACAGTGCATTTATGTTTATAGTGGACATGGGAGGCTGAGGTTATGGGCAGTCAGTGCAGAAGCCTTTTATTCCATGCTGCACGTGACTAAAGGACAAACATTGCTTCCTTGGAAGAGCTGTACAAAACCTGTGCTCTGAAATCAGTGCCCTGGCACGAAACCTGATAGTGCTGGTCTCCTCTTTGGAAAACTCCACTCCTTACTGAACAATAGGCACTCAGAAATGCAGCCTCCCTCTCAGAGTCATTTATACAGAACACAAAAACAAATGTATAGACAGGGAATAAGCACCGAAAGGTACGGATTCAGAAAAAAGTTTAAAAAATGGGAACTAAAAGACTCTTCAATATCAAATATTCAATCCTTCATAACTTTTCTCCACTGCAAAGGCCCAGGAGCATCACTTTATCACCTTCTTAACAGCATACTCACATCAATGTCAACAACAGACTTAAGCCTGTCTGAAAAAAGATCTTTGGAGATGGTGTGGGAATTATGACAGTGAGATAAGGGGATGGAGATGGGTGGAAAAACAAATAACAGCAGCAACAAGAAAGTGGGCTCTAAAAAGCTAAACTCGATATTTGTGTATTATCTTGCAGGAGCAGCTCTGACAAAAACCAAACCCAGGAGTTAATCTGACAAATACAAAATATGCATAATCTTTACTAGTTATGAAAACTGCAGCTGTTTTATAGCAGAAGGTTATGAATTTCCATATGGCTTAGATGATTATAATTTCTTTTAAAACCTACAGCAAACTAACAACCAATTATAATTCTCATCTCTCTGATAATGACATTTTTCTACATAACGTGAATTGCTTTCATTTTAAATTATGATTTTTTTTTCACTAAAAACTAATACCTGCAAAATTTTTAAGATGCACAGCTTATTGTATATTCCTAAAGTAAATATCCTCTTGTAAAGCTGCAAGGTCAGAGGCGTAGAGTGCACACATGATCATGCCAGTGGTAAGAAGGAGCTATAAATATCTTAATTAATTTTATTACTAATCTTCCTTCCAAGCTCATTTCAAGTTAAAGTTAGCAAATCATCTTCACCTTGCTGAAGCTTTGTGAGTGGGAGCACTACACAGCTGGAGGATGTGACAGCTTTTCAGTCGCAAGATATGTTGCATAATACCTGGACAGCAGCTCTGTGAAGCTCCTAGGAAGGCAGAGAATACTTGTCCTCAGCATTTTAAGGGCATTTAGTGTGACTAAGTTCTGGCCCATCTTAGCTCTGTAAAATTACTCTGATGCTTAAGTTGTTTTGGTTATTTTCCCTTAGCATCTATTAACCCTCCGAATGTTAAATCATCTGCAATTCTGGCTTTAAAAATTAATTTTGATAGCCTGGAATTAATAGTCTTGAACAATGTTGTGTATTTTGGTAAACACATACAAGTCTCTTTCTAATGTGCTGTGTAGGAAACTAGAGGTGTTAAATGCAACTTCCATTCTGAAAAGCAACACTAAAATGAGGGTTTATCTCTGAGATTTTCTGAAAGGCAAAAAATAGTGTATTGTATCTTGATAAACAAATAAGATATTCAGAAATCACTTGGTGATAAAAAGATCAATTTCCTTGAAAGGAAGAGGAATATTTATTCCCTTGCACCTCTGCACATACTCATAACACCCAACAACAGAAATTAAAAACACCACTCTGGGAGATTAAGACCTCAAACTACCAAAACCCATGGGACTGTTCACAATCTGTGAACCACTGACACTAGCAGACTTGCCACATGTACACCAATAAAGATATATCACAGCTCACTTTCCAAAAGTTTTCTTACTTTAATTCTGATTACAGTTGAGCGTCTGGCTTTTGAAGACAAGTGCATTATCCCAAGCCTGCCCTTTCTTTACTAATACCATTATTCAAATTAATAATCATATTTTCAAGACACAAAGTTACTCTTAAAATATACTTTAAATTATTTAATACAACAAAAGTAGTTTACTCACAGAAATTACTGTCTCTTTGATTTGAATAAGAAAAAAATCCCCACATATGATTAAATTTTAAAAATATCTAAAATACTATCTCCCCATAAGACACATTTTCTTATTTTTAATTAGGAGTAATTATTATTGCTGTCAATGTTAAAAAAAACCCAAACAACAAAAAACTCAAGGTTAATGAAAGTGGGGAAAAAAAATTGTAACCAAGTTGCTCTACTTCATTAAAACTGATAGTGAATACCCTGTTTTTATAGAGAATTTTTTTAAGCCTTTCAAAATTCTTCTATAGAACAAGCAATGCAGGTAGACCCTGGGGCTGTCAGATGCATGATGTCAACTGTTCCACCTGATACTGTACTTCAACAAAAGGCAAACTTTTGCTAGCTTCCAATTTCCTTTAAGTTTTATTTTAATATTTAAACTCCACTACGTAAATCCACATAAATGATACCTGCAGGCCATATTTAGGAGACTGAGGAGCGTTTGTGTTTTTAATAAATTTTATCTGCATGAGTGAATTCAGAATTTTGGCTGATTTATCAAACTGTTAGAAAAGGCCTCACTGTACCTGGAATGTATCAGCTAAGGTCTAAATGGTAAAATGCTACTCCCATAAGAAGCATAAAAGAAGTGTTAAATTCTGCAAAGGGTGCTTGCACAACTAGAATGTCTTTGAGGAACCAGCAATACTTTGGGGCTCTAACACAGCTAAATTGCTAAAGTCCCTACTGTCACAGAGGACTAACAAGAGAAGAGCCATCACCACCATGTGCCACTGACCCCAAAGAAATAAATAAAATGGTAAACTACCTGTATTACAGGACCAGAAGGGAAAGCTCAAAACAAAGATTTGGGTCAATGGTTCGGGACTTGGAGAGACTTCTAAGTGTTCAGCAGAAGGAGCTCTATACTGTGACAGCAAGTGCCTTCAAACTGATGCAGCCATCTTCTGCTAGAGAAATAGAAGGTTTTCACTAACTCCATGGTAAAACTATTGGTGGGTAAACCTTAAAAGAAAGAATTTATATAACTACAGAGGAAACGCTGCTGCTGCCTGCTACTGAAGCACTGAGTCTTCATTATTTTATCATATCATTGTAATAATTTGAATTGGCAGAAGTTTAAAAAATAAAACTCAGCATCATATTAAAAAGATTTAAATGTATTAGCAATGTAAGTCTTCTGAAAAATTGCCTTCATGCACAGACAGTCTTGTAATTTCCAGATTCTCTGTTCTTCTCTTATGTGCCTTTTAATAATGCAGCATATTTATACTGCCATGGCACAAAAGCACTTATTAGCAGAAACATTTGATAGTAATAAAGCCAGGAGGGAAGCTACCTTCCTTCCTTAAGTGTGTTGCAGAGCAGCAGTCCCTTGGCTTTTCCCATGCCTAGACTCTCTCTGGGATTTGTGTAGGAGCAGACCTACCAGTTTTCTTCATCTCCTTCTGCTCGTTGTGGCCTCCACCTCAAACCCTGCTTGATGGGATTGCAAAGCCATTTGAAAAGATCGTCTGTGCCTTGCAGAGACTCTGCATATACTCCCCAAACCAGTTTTATCTTCTGCTACAGGATTATAACATAAACCTTTATCAACACAATCAAATCAGGGGGTGAGGAAAAAATGAAGAAATTGTTCTATCTGCAGTAGGATTTCACTCTCAAGACCACAACTGTGTTATCAACATTTCATTTTGAAGTTTTTTGATATAATCTTCTAAGAAAATATATTCTTCATTTGTTTCCATCAGTCTGACATTCAAAAACACTCACAGGGCAAAAAATATGCAATTCCATTTGGTGCAACTGATAGGCAATAAAAGTAAAGATAACTTAGGAATTTTGAATCTAATCACTGCAGTTTGCTAAGATGACTGACATAAAATGGGACATATCTTTTTGAGAAATTTTTCTACCCCATTTAGAGGAAACAGCAGAAATGCCTTTAGAATATAGGGAAGGCTAAGGCTGTCCAAAAACCGTTCTCAATTTAAATTCTGTTGCCATTTTAAAAAGTTGAGGTGGGAATAGAAGATAAAAATCTCTGTATCAGAGGAATTATATCCATAAAATAGCAAAACAAATTGTAACATGTAGCACGGGTTGCCCAATTGCTTCTTAGTCATGGCTTGGGGCCAAGCATCGCTTGTCTGCTTGTTTCACACTAGCAGCTGGACATGGCAAACAGCCTTCCCAAGGAATTATGCTAAACAATATAATCTACACATCTTCTCCAAAACCAAAATGGAGACACCACAAAAACTTGAGACACTTTACAGGCTGAGACTAACCTTCTCTTCTTCAAGGGCCCACTCAATGGAGGTGTGCATGGCAACTATTTCTGGTGAAAGGAGATGGGCTGGGCAAGCCCTCTCCAAACATGGGGAGGGAAGACAAGAAGCCTTCTAGCAGGACTGGCTCCAACACAGGGCTGCACAAAGAAGCACACACACCTGCAGTAGAGTGCAGCAATCTCCAGGGTCAAAGGAGATGTATGAGCTTCTCTCTCTGGTGTGAGGGGTCACAGACTGCAAGGAAGGCCAGTGCCATCCTTCCGTCCTAGCTTGGGAGAAGCTGGACACAGAAGCCTGTCTCATGCACTGGGCTGGGCAGGACTGAGGCAAAGGTGTGCATTTAAACCAGTTTACAGATGATGCAGAAATGGTGCTCTGGTGCTCTGCCTCAGTGCCCTTGCAGACACTGTTTTGTCTTAGCGATGGCTCTGAGTGATATTGTTTCTGTCATCCAGTCTACCTTGAGGGTTTAATATCCTTTTCTCTCCCCTCCTTGTCCTGTCCATGCATGCTCCTACTTCACTGTGGTCTTTAAGTATACCTACTTAAAAGTATATATACTTTTAGAATAGTATTTTTTATACTTTAAATGAAAAGTAATTTAAGGATATACCTTAAGATACAAGATCTGCCCTAAAGAAGTATATGGCAACTCTTCAGCTTTCTTAACCATATTTTTCACATATCAGAACTTAACCTCAGCTACACATCAGGAGCTTTTGCTCCTTTTTGCAAGAAATAAACTATTATTATTATGAAACAATAATTGTTATGGGGCTTTTTTAGTTAATAATTTTAAAGACATAATAAAAAGCATAAAAATGGAGACCTATTTTCAAAAGAATCTGAAATTTTCAAGGCATCTTTATTGATTGTTGCTGAGTAACCTGAGTCCTTCAAAAAATTTCAAAAAATTCATTAGCCATCAGATAAGAAGCAATGTTGGAAAGCTCTCATAGCTCAGCGTCTCCACAGAGGTTAATGTGCACAGTGATACATGAATGTCTGTATGTGCTCTGAAAAGAGGCAACACTCAGTGAGGAGGTCTCTTTATCTAAGCAGTATTATCTGAGCAATAGTCTCTAAAAATAACTCAGAATAGAGAGACATCAGTAGCCGAAGAAACAAATTAGTAGAAGTACTCCTTGGTTACACCTACAGGAGTAAATTTACTGTGCTATAGAATGTTCCTGGCTACTAAGCCTTAGTGGTCTCTACCACTAAATCATGAGAATGTGCTTTTGGGCTGTGATGACCATTGTGCTCCCTAATAATTTTCTGCCACAGGTCAGAGGTTAGTACACACTGGAGACTGTTTCTAACAGGCACTCTGCCTACAGCCATGATAGCCCTGCTTATGAGAACACAAAAAGTGTGTGAAAATGCATTATGAGTGTAAGGATGTGCCACAGTAGTTCTGGCATGTTTAATTTAGTAATGACAGTATGTGTCAGTTACAGCAGATCCCAGAGATTGATCCACATGCGTTCAGAGCAATCTATTAATAGACACTATGTTCAGCAAAAGATGCTTTAATTTTCTGAAGTACATGTTTAACTTTGCACAGCTGGTGTGTCTAAATAGCTGCCATAAATGAAGACAAAAGATATGAACCATACTAAAGAAACAAAATTTACCAAAAACTTGCCTAAAATTTCAAATAAGTGCATTGCATTATGTTTCTGGACTCAGCCAGTGAAGGTTTATTTCCAAATGTAGTTAACACAGTGGCAAAGCATCAGATCAGGGTAAAGATCTTTGTCAACAGAAAGGAGGTTCCTAGAGCAGTGATCTTTTTATATTGTTGATGCGCAACCTAAGAAAAAAGTGCATTGCATTTGTGTGGAATAAACCAACTACTGTAACACTGTAATTGTTAGAACCAAAGGTCACTACTTTCTGAGTACTAAGTGAAAATAACTGGTATAAAAACAGAGGTTCAGGCAGCGTGCTGCTACCAGATGTATACTGTCTGTGTTGGTTTTACTTGTTTAGGATATAAAGGAAGTTTTGTTCTTCAGAAGAAAAGAGAATTGGCAACATTCCACCAAATGTGCTTATGTGCTGCACCTCAGGGGGCCAGTCAGTAACTTTATTTTGATTTTGTTTTGTCTTTACATTAGGGTCTCCATATGCTTTACCAACATATCCATATGCCTTTTCTTCATGCCTCCAAATAAAAAATTGAAGTTTTCTTTTTTTTTTCTAAGAAAGATTTATCTGATGTGAAATTAAAATTTAAAAAAAAAAAATCTAACTAGTTTTATTTTTATCTCTGGATGCCCACAAATGGATTATCTTTTGCTACTGTTATGAGTTCTCAGAAGTCAGTTCTATTACTTAGTGTAGTACATGATGCGTCTGAGAGAATTTGGGACAGAGCCTTCTAAACATTATCTCCTCAACACATACAGCTAAATTCCCCTTCCAAGAATATATAAGCCTTTTGAAAAAGCATGTACATCAGAAAAAAAAAAAAAGTATACAAATTTGCTTGAATGTCTGTCTTTACAAATACTGTTTTTACTAAAACTTTAAAAGCAATGGAATTAAAGTTGCCAATAACTACATTAGTAGTTGATTACATTCAAGTGTACTTTTTCCAAGCCATGCATCTGCTATGCATTTTCTTTTTTTTTGCTTAGATTTGTCAACTGCTACTAAATAAAAAATATGGAACTGAATAATCACAAGTAAATTCTTCTCTTGCAAAATCTCTTTACTACAGCCTCTTTAACATACAAGTAATACTAGTTTGGACATAGATGAGAAGGTGTCAAGTGTTTATCAAAACATACAAATAACTGCAGATTTTAGAATTTGATATGGAAAATAAAGATATGATACTTGGGAGACAGACCTTTTTGTATGGAATAACTTCTCATTGTGTAATTGGGGTGTCTGTTTTACACATATCTAAAGTCTATTCTAATATATCACTTCCTGTTTTCTATCCTCTGTATTCCTTTTTTTTTTCCTTTTACAATCCCTATATAGATATAGCTTTTAGCTATCTTATTACCCAGTGACATTTTATGAGTTCATATATATATATATATATGCATGTATAACCACTGAAAGAGCTACATAATATGTAAAAAATGGATTTCTTTACTCATAGATGGTGAATGACTGCAGCTGGTCACACATACACAGCACTAACTCTTAGAGACAGAGAAGTTAAAATACAAAGGGCTTTCCTCTTGTGAGATAATAATATCTTTCCTACTGTATATCTCTGTTACAGTCTGCCTGTGTTTTCTTTTCCATGGTTAAAATCCCTGAAAATTTCATTTAGTCTGCAAAAAAGTGCAAAATATATAAACACACAGAATATGACTTATTGTGACAAATAGATACTTATTTTATTCTGAACATTCAGGCATTTCCTTATTAGTTTCCCTTCCGATGCTGTCTTTTCCAAAATATATGCATGGAAGAGGAACCCACAAAGGCTTTGCCACTGAGTAACAAGATCTTGTAAACTGAAAGCTGGATTATGCAATCAGGCAACTACATGGAGATAAGAAAAGAAAAAAGGAGTTAATACTTAGAAATTTCACTCTGCAAATTTTGAAGTAAAGAAACTACCAACACAAAGCACCTACAAAATGACAGTATTCTTGCAATGAAAACACACAGTGCATCTGCACAAATGCTTTAAAGCTACATCTCCCTTTAAAACATAGTTGATGGATGCTGGCAAAGTGTCTGCAACCAAATCAAAAGAAAAATACAACCAAACATGTTCATGCTCATAAGTCAATACAGATCTTGCCCACCAGGGATTTTTGCAGTAACTGCCAGTGATTCTCAGGAAGGCTGTGATTTCCATCACAGTGATGAAATATTATCTCTTTCCTCCCTGTCTTAAAGGACATTTTCTGTTAGTCCTGTCCCACTGTCCAACTTCTCCTGTGAAAAAACTAGCATGTTCTGGTCACCATGAGCAAATGCAATGGGGAATCAACACTGCTTGTGCCATTACAGCATTAACAGGGTTATCTTGCTTCTTACATTACACTACCTTAAGGATCATGTTTGTGAAATAATGCAAACTTTTCTACTTAGAACAGCAATCCAGAAACATCCAAGGCAGCCAGAGAGAGCTCCAGCACATATCACTCCAAGAGCCCAGAAACAAGCAGGAGGAACTAAAAGCCTGTGTTAAAGCCCATAGAAGAAGAGAGCATACTTCACTCATCTGACATTCAGCAACCAGGTTATTCAGATGGTAAGGTAAAATGAAGTTAAAATAAATGTGCTCAATAAAGGTCAAGGCTATGAGAAAAATTGCAAAAAATACAGGGTGGCAGGTCATAATTATTTCTTATGCGGGGACTCTGGTTAAAATTATTTGGGCTTGGCTTTCCATATATTCCTCTATTGGCAACAATATAATAGCACCTGTAAGTGCTATCTGACTGCTAATTGATATTTGAAGGATATTTTCTTAGTTTTTAAAAAATAACCTGCAACAGTATAATTTTTGTCTCAGACTTCATATCCTGCAAGCAAGCAAAAATTTGAGAAATCTAGAGAAAACAAACACCTCATAATTTTTAAATACTCCTCTGACATTACTAAGAAACAGTCCCTTAAACTTCAGAGAAGCCAAGAAGTGAGATACATATTGGTGAAAGGGACATCTTTTCCGTAGGTACTGCCTCATAATTAGATGCTTACCCAAAGACAACCCTCCTGAAATAATTTGGTTAGAAAAGTCTCCTGATAAGAGCCAGCTGTGGCTTTGGATCCCAGTAGTCTATTACAATGATTCCAAGAAATTCTCCTTAAGCCTTGATTCTCCACACTCAAAACAAAAACCAAAATCCCCTAAAAAGTTCATCTGCCAGTGACAAGAAAAAATAACTTTTCAAATTACTATGCTGCTGTGATTTGCATCAGTTTTCTGTGCTTGGTTAGTCCTTTGCTCCTCAGACAAGGGTGGCTCTGGCTGCATTTGGAAGACAACTAAAGTATTTTAAACTTGACATGAGATACTAAAATTATTTTGCTTGACTTTGACTCAGACTTTCAGTCAGAGAGGCTATATTTCAGATGCACACAGCTTCTCTGTATCTCACAAACTTCTGAGACCTGAAATGAACTTTTTCCTGTCAGTAAAATTATTGTGACTTTGCATCAAGCAGTTTTTAACTCAGTTCATAGTGAATTGAATTTTCTTTCTCTGAACTACTCCTGTATTATTCAAGGCGTACACAGTTCTGCTCTGCACTGTTTACAGACTTCACACAGAAAATTTGCCTTGTGCCTTAGTCCTATTGAATGGAAAACTGAAGGGAAAGATGTTGAACTTCCAATTAGATTTTTCAATGTCCACTAACAAAGTGCAAGGGTATTATACAATAGTGCAATAATAGTAGCCACACCTTTTCCTATAATTCCTTGTTTCTGCTTTTCCAGGTCTTTGTGCAAGATGACAAATCACCATCACTGATACTTACAACCTCAGAGTTAATTATCACTTCAGTCTTTCCTCTCACACAGCTGCGATGCTCCAATTCTACTACTACCTCATTCTCAGCATCTCCAAGACCCTGCTTGTGCTTCCTACAGATAGGTCTTACTCAGACCCTTATTAACCCTTAAGAACAGCTAAGTCCTGTTCCTTGATTTGTCAAAAGACCTCATTCATGCAAAACTCATCTGCAATAGCCATCTTCCTCACCTGTCAATTTGATCATGTCAAGTCACTCCCTCTTTGGAGCCTTCCATTTCTATCACATCAAATTTAAGCCTTTTGTCATCACATTCAAAGCTTTAAATTGCCTGTCATTGTTTCCCTGTTCCCTTGACCAGTTTTCCTTATGCTCTGAGCTTCCTAGAGCAAAGAATGTCCTCCTTGAACACTTGTAAAATCATTAGATGCATGACAAAGGTTATTAACACAAATAAATCCCAAACAATAAAAGGCCCTACCAAACAATTTTTTATTTCACTGTTAACCTTGCAAGCTAATTCCTACAGCTCAGACACTGATGAGATAAATCTTACTTCGCAGTTGACATCTGAAAAATTTCTATATTATTGGCTTCAAAACCTCTCTTCCCAGAATACCAGATAAAATTTCAGCACAGAGAAAGCGAGCAATGTGCAGAATGCACAGAAATGTTTTAAGTAACAAAACTGATGACTAAAGAATCAACATAAATTCTCTCCAAGGGAGACTTACACAGCTCTTTTGCTTCTTAATAAAATTCTATGAAGATTTTTATGACTCCATGCACAATGTATCACACCATAAACAAATTGCTTTCCCACATCACTCTGCAGAGTAACCCTCTTCCTCAGGTGTCTCAAACCTGGAAGAACATTTCACAACTGCTTTCACTGCTTCATAAGATTATTCTGCATTTTAACATTGCTACCTTATGTGCTTTTGCATCTACTTTAATATAAAACTCTAAGTTGTACACTTGTGGTGTTTGACTGACTGCAAGGAAAGACTTCAAAACTGGAAATGCTTTGATCCTTGTTGTCATATCTTCCTCATTTTTCATTTCCAGTTTCCCAACACCTTACTACAGATATTATGCAAAAAACCTATTTTATACATGGGCCTTCTGTGGACAGCTAGATTCTTTAACCTTACATGTTGAAAAAAATAAGAGACAATTGCAAATCATCATCATACTCTACTCCAAGGGTATGTCATTCTGAATTTGAGAAAAGGGTTAACTGGCTGAAAGGTCCCATATCTGCTCTGAAGCACTTCCCTCTTTATGTGTATTCCAGCTTTCTGTGTGTTAATTAAGACAAGCCAGATTTCCACTTGAGCTAACTTCAATATGTCAACATCTGTAGAAGATTTAATCCCCTTCTCTGGAGCTGCCTTTACATCAAATGCATGCTATATTTTTATCAATTCCCTGCTTGCTCATGACAGATTTAAACACCCATGACAGCTCAGCACAAAAGGACGACTCAAGCTTTTAAGAATTCCAGGACATGCCAGTGGGAAACCTCCTTAGGCAGATATACTGCCCTACAGCCTTCACATATCCTCTGTGACAGGAAAAGTACCTGTTGCTCTTACCACTAGTCCCTCCTCTCCTTTTATTAACCATTTCACTCACACACTGAAGTTACTCTACAATGTTTATAGTTCATTAAAAAGAAGAAGAAATCAGTATCTGTTAAGTTCATGCAAATATCTTGGGCTCGGCAGGTGGATTCAAATAGGAAAACATGCAATAAAAATTATTGTGTTTTCTTTTACTTCAGCAGCTATATTTCCACAATCCTGCCACAAGTTCACAAAAATGCATGATGACAGAAAAGTCTGGTGTATACATCTGATTCCCAGACATATGCTGTCTTCTGTGCACCTTTATTTCCTGATCTTGGCTTTATTTCTTCCTCTGGTTATGATTCTGGGACATTATGAGCAAAGATCTGAAGTACACTGCTACTGCATGAGAAGCCACCAGTGTTGCCAACTTGACTCCCATTCTCCTGCTTTGATTCCAGTCACTCCATCTTCCCCCTCATCTTCCTTTGCACCACATGAAGTAGTCGTCTGATTTTGCACTCTGTAGACTTATTCCTCAGAAACAGAGCCTGAGCAGAGGAGCTAAAGAACTTCCTGCTGAATTAGCAATCTAAATCTTTAAATGAAAAGTTCGTAGGAGCCAAAGATGAGGCAAAGGAGATGGGCAGAACCGTGTGGTTTAGGAGCAGACAGGAGGAGCAAGGGAGGACCCCTCTCTACGCCTCTCAATGAGCTCAGCTGCAACACATAACTGCACCTCAGCAGCTACTGGTTACCTGGACCTCTGTTTCACTGGCTTGGTGTGGTGGAATGCAGGTTTGGTGAAAACAAGAACTATCAAACTTGAGTAGGAAGTGTGCAGCAAAGAAAGGGGCAGATTGTGACTATGGAGATAAGAGTGAGAACAAATTCCTGTTATGTGCTTGCAAGAGCTTCAGTTATTTTTCTCAGACAAGAACTTGTCTCATCTGCATTCATATGGTACAACTTCAAATTCAATAAAGCCATTAAGTGCAATCACACTGGAAAAATAATAAAACAGATAAAATAAGATGTCAAACTGAACATGTCACTTTATGATGTTTGCTGAACTAGCCACAATTCCGAGTAAGCGATAGCATCAGATGCATCATAGATTTGGCTTAGAAAATACCTCAGTATATTTAACAGATCTCATACAGCTATTCAAGATGACAGAGTCCAGCATAAAGTGCTTTCATCTTGGAAGATCTATGACCATCAGGAAGAGAGCCATAAATCCTTTATTTTTTTTGCTTCCAGACTATTTCTTCTAAAGACAGACAGAAGAGATGCGAGATGCATCAATTTAAATACCCTACACTAACGTAGCAATGTGTGGGACCTTGTTTAGAAAACTGATGCTCTTTCTGCGACAATTTGTAACCCTTTTTAAAGGCTCTTCAAAGCTTAAATAAAATCTGACAGTTTTCTTCCTACCATATGTAGAGGTAATGAATCTATCAAGTCTCTTGAGGCAGCCAGCAATTATGTCTGACATTAGATACAACACACTTGCATTTAGCCACACAAACATAATTTTAACTATGGGCCAGAATAATTAAAACTTTCGATGCTACTGTGAAGTAAGGACAGAACAGCTGGTGAAATGAAAACACACTGCAAATAGATTTAAAAACTGCAATGTGCTGATTTTCTCCTGATTGCAGTTGTGGCAGTTAAGAATATCCATCAAGAGATGTTCAGTGAGTGGTTTGGCCCATTCCACCACTGAACAGTTTGTGCACTTGCAGACTCACTCACTAGCTCTTAATAGATTCAATTTTCTCTAGGTCTGGGGCACTTCCTTGAATATTTTGGTACTGCTTTGAACTCACTTTTCCTCAGTCCTTACTCTAACTGCAGGTTCCCCTTGATCCTAGTTTTACCAGTTCTTGCAAAAGAAGGGAATTATTTAATCCCCTCGGTACTCTACAGGGTTTGTAAATTCTAATTCAAACCATAATAATAAAGGTACTACGATTGTCTACTCTTGCCTAATCTCAGCTTCCAAAATCTGAACATTTCCAGTATTCTAGGGCAGGCAGAATGTCTTGTTTTCTAGTTCTTTTTGCACAGGGATGGTTAACAAGCTCTTGAATGCACTGTCTCTCTGTTATGTAGAAAGGCTGAGAAGTGTCAGCTATTGTTAGTTATTCAGTGATGCTTTCTCAGAAAATTCACTGTCCCTGCCAACTGGGCTAGCTTCAAGACACATCCCAAATTCAGGATCACCTTGCAATGGCTCTCAGGGACAAGATGTCAAATGTTCCTCTCAGCAGATAATACATCTGTAGTACTGTCCTGGGCAAGGTTAGATTTGTTCCTGCAGTAATACAAGACGGAGACCCTAAAGTAAGACAGTGACAGTTTGACAAAAATGTATCTTACTGTCATCCTTGAAAATTGGTAGTTTCAGGCCTGTATGAGTTATAGCTACACAGTGATCTCAGCTTTGCAACACAGTGAGAAGCTTCCCATCTTTTCCTTTTTACCTTCGCCCATCAAGTTCTCAAGTCTACGGCACAAGAGAAACTTGGCCTGCTTTGTCCTCTTTCCTCACAGTGCAGATATTTACTACAGATAAGCAGCTATTTGTTTCCAGATGACTGCATATGCTAGCCAGACCTGCTTTGTGAGTTGCTTACATGCTGTGTGCACAGGTCAGTACCTAACTACCAGTGAGCAAACCAAAAGCTACACAATACCTGCAGTCAAACGTGTGCCCAGTCCCACCCACATCAGCTTCAGCACAGGTCCAGTTGAGCCTTAGACCTCTTCCACAGCGGGGCACAGTCCTGCCGTGAAGGACTATGCATATAGGACAGTAAATTCCATTTTTACTGTAATGCTGTCATCTCCTCATGCAAACTCTGTAACTTTGAATATACAGGGTCTGTTGTACAGGACTGATACAGATCAGAAACTTTGCTCTGAGACTGGAGGGAGTGAGGGTAGACTAAAAAACAAAAGAGCAAAAAACCCCCAAAAACCAAATTCCACAGTGACTATTTGCATGAGACAGCATGTCTACACTACAGCAGAGAAACAGAGCTCTATTTTAAATTACTTTAATTTTCTTTCACCCACTCCCTGTAAGTCATGAGCTGGAGACCCCTGAAGTCAAAGTTTCCTGGCACTGAAGATGAAGCCTGCTTGGGCTTTGCTCACTTTAGAAAATCCCTGTTGTCAGCATATGGGAATTTTTCAGTCTTGTTTGGAAAATGTTGCTTTTAGTCTCAGCTCTACAAAACAGAAATCTCCCCTGCAATTCCACAGCTAGAATTATAAACCCACTACATGTTTGAAATAGACACATATAACCTTACTAGGCTTTCAGAATGGTTATGGTTAAAATTTATTTTGATCACTGCTACATCTTTCTATTGTTAGAGCATGATGAAAATTAGCAGATTTGATGTATACTGGGAAGGCGCATGTTAACTTTGTGCCTGACACAGCAACTGGAGGGAGAAGCAGAACAGTAATTAACTAACTAACTGGATGTTGTGGCAGTGTTAATTAGATACTGCAAAAGCTGATTTAGCTCCACAACAATTTTCACTGAGGTAGTCACTCCAAGCACTTCTTAAAGGGGCCTTTCTGTCAATCATACAAAAAGATTCCTGTTCTGCTTCTTTTTTATCCATACTGTCATAATATACTTAAAAACTTGACACACAAAAGAATGAAGATAAAACTCTCCCTCGTCTCATTTTCTCTGCAATCAAAACAAATCCAATACTTGAAATTTCAGGCCTATATGACTTGGGCAGAAAGTGTCTCAGAATAACCATATTTAATTAGTGAATGATTTAACATACTAGGACAAAGCAAAAGTTCAGTCACTGCTTCCACTCTCCTCCTCAGAGGTGATCCAGGTAAAAACCAAAAGTTTTTAAGAAATCTACATATTTTCCACTGGTAGAGAAAAGGAAACAGATCTAAGAAACCAAGACAGCTTTCTCCAGGAGAATTAAATTGTCAGGCTTCTAGCTCTTATGTACCAAGCATGCAATATATGTCATGTCCACAAATTGTTGCACTTATAGCTGGCATTTTAGAATGAATTAGGTGAGTGGATGGTTAAATGACAACAAGTACTGTACACCTTTAGCCCTCAAGGAAGAGAGTACTTCAGATCTCCTTAATATGTCTCTTTTTCTCTCCTTCTTTTAGGTAAAACTTTTTCAGGAAAAGGTCAAGCCAGAGTGACAGAAAATCATTCTGATTTGAAGGCTTTTTGGAGTCATGAAAGCAACATATCCTGCTACACTCAGTCAGGTTGGATTTGTGCAGAAACCTGCACAATGCAAAAACACAGGAGGATGTGCGGTGGAAGGGAAATGAAAAAAAAAAGAAAGTCAAACAAAAAAATAATTTAAAAAACCCAAAAATAGAAAAAAAAAAAAAGCAAAAAAAAAGCAAGAAACAAAGTCACTGCAAAGAAAGTTTTACCAAAAACACAATCAACAAGGGAAGGAAAGAGATAAGGGTACTTGCTTTTGAATATAAAACGTCCTATAACTACTCTAGCACAACTTTCTACCATTTTTCCACATAAAAATAGCTACTTCTTTAGATTATTTTAGAACAAGTTGGGGTAAATGTATTTTTCAATGGCAGTAAAACTTTCTAAATGCCTGGGGGCTCAGCTGTGAGCTTACTTGCATCTCTTTCCTTAAAATGTGTTGACCAGAAGAGATGAGCTAATGCAGAGGGAAGATAAGCAGTGGTAGGTTGAAAGCTCATGATAATGCAGTGATCTAGCTCCAAGACACGTACAATAAAGCTTCTTCGAAGACTTATTTCATTGCATTCTTTACCAAACAAGGAAATCTCCTCTAATCTGCAAGTAAAGGAAATGACAAGTGTGAACAGAAAAAATGAACTGGTTACAGACTATTCAACCTTAGATTATATTATTCTGAACTGTTAATTAAACTCTTTTTATAGCTCTCTCCCGAGTCTGCCTGGGGCTATACCTTTAAATTACCTTTTAATAGGAAATTGATGTGAACAGCATGCAGCCACAAGACCAGGGAAATGTGTCCCCATTCTTAGGATGTCTGCTGTGCACATCAATGGACATGAGGGGTTCATGTAGAACTGCTACCTCTATTCTTGGCTGAGTGAGGAGACAGCCAATTAATTGGCTGTCAGGAAATGCATACAGCACTGTAACAGTTGGATGGAAAATGAGAAAGAGCATACAAATCAGAGAAAAGAACACAAGATAAGCAGGTCAACTATCATAAAAAGTGTGAAAAGGAAAAATAGCTACTGGAGATAGATGAACACAACAGTGGCTCAAACTTTCAATTCACTGTATCTATACTGACATAAGCTTGGCCAACATGTTTATACAATGACATGAACCACACTATGATATATCTGGACTATTTCCAAAAGCTTGATTTACACTTCGAAGATAACCCCTGGTAGCACATGTCAGATAAATGGTGTAAATGAGATTATTGATATGATAAACTGTTACAAAAGAAAACTGAGAGAAATACCAATGGCTTTATGTTATAGTTTTAAGTTAGGAACGTAGGATAGCACTAAAGGGGTTATGGGGTTTTGTTTCCTCATTATGTCTGTCTTCTTTTGTAGAAAATACAGGTCTGATACAGCCTGTAGCTTTAGCATCTTAAAGCTTTTGTCAAACATTGGCTGGGTCTAGCCTGAGAAAATCCAGGCGAAATACAATGATACAAGAGGCAAGTTGTGAATTTATACCCATAAAAAGGCAAATTGTGTCAAACAGGTCAAAACAAAATCAACCCAAATACTGCCCAAATGTTCCATCATAGAAAAATCAGCTTTCATAAATGTATCCAGGGGAAGTCCAACTTGAAATAACAGGACTGGCAGATAACATTTAGAATTCTACATGCTAAAGAAAGACAAACAGTCATAATTTTCAAAGGAAGACTTAAAAGAAAAAGTATATGAAAAAAATCACTCTATGGCATAGAAATAGTTAAGGCCTTAATTGAACTTCAGCAGTAATATAAATCAGAATAGCTATGATGGGACCTGAGTTAATGACAGAATTGCAGGTCAGGTCAGTGCCCCAATGCTCAGACATCCCTGAGACTAGGGAAGCAAAAATATAACAGCTCCAAGGAACAATTACTGAAATGGTATTTTTTAAAATATGTATTTATTTACATTAAATTATTCTATCCTTTCCTGATAAACTACTATATAGTATAAAAACCAAATGCCTGTGCATTATTCCAGAGTTTCAGGGCAGACTTCACATTTTAATAATAAAACCAAAACCATAAACGTAAAATATCTTGTTAAAGTTTGAATCACATAGACGTCTATGTTCAGAAAGAAGTACCAAGAATAACTACAACAATGCAGCATCATGCTGTGTGTTTATGTTCTTAGTCATTTCTAAACAATCATCACAATTTTAACTAAGAAGCAAGAAGCTAATCACATTCAGCAGAGTAGAAACAGGCCTAAGATCACAAGGCTAAGCATATTGGTTCTACAACAGAAATCCTTATAAAACAACATTAAGCATATATTAATATGTCTACTTCATTGATTTCTTAAATAGTACCCACATCTTTGGTTTGAACACCCAAAGGCTGATCATGACATTAGAAAAGCAGGTAATTCAGCATTTCATAACCAAAATCTTATCCTCCTTTTCTCCTCCTTAAGCAGAGACAGCCAGAGAGGGAGTAATGATTTGCTATTCCAACAGGTTATCAGCTAATTCAGAGTCTTATTGGGCAGAGGGAGCAAGAAGGGAATGGTAGGAATAGGTCACATCCTGCTGACTCAACACAGCTTGAAAAAAGCCCTGTATTTGAAGCAGGAAGGCAAATACTGACGATGGATAAATTCCTTCCCGTTTCCTCAAAGAAAAGGAATGTGATATTTGCATGTAAATAGCATCCTCATGAATGATCATTTCTACCGTATTTCAGGATATTGACATGTTTCCTGATCTTTAAAATTCCTGAATATGGCTCTGTTGAACCTATTTGTCTCTACTAACATTATAATGCAGTTGCCAAGAAATTGCATTTCTCTTGAGAGAACCTCAGCAAAGATAATCAGGTAACACATACTAAAAATTAGGGTCTGATTTCCCCCCCTAAGAAAGATGTGTTCTTCTTGAGAAGGTCGTGGACCACCTAAACGGTCACAAGAAATTATGGACAATTGGCTAAGGTTTTAGCCTACCTAGTAATTTTGAAGCATGTAGGTGGAACATTTTACCACACAAACTCTACAATGCACAGCTGGAAACAAAAAGAGTAAGTACACAGCATTTAGACTGCAAAGTGGTTAAAGGGATACAGAGGCATCCAACAGGATGTAAACATACCTTGTCACAACTTAAATAATTTAAAATGGATCCTTTTCATGGAGGGGTTATTCTAAGTGGAGTCTAACTCTTAAACAACATGATTTTGCTGTTTAACTGTCATCCTCACTACCACTGATAAAATGCCACCAACAAGGGGAAAAGAAATCTTTACAGCAGACAAAGAGCTTTGCCAGTGGCAACACTGAGAAAGTAACTTTTACTAGTCAGTCGTTAAAATTGAAACAAATTGCTGAACTATACATTTTATCAGCTCTAGTATCAGACTATAAAACATAATCAAGCACAGTTAATTATTGTCAGTTATTTGTTCTTACACTGTGTATAGGTGGCACATGTTTAAAAAAAGATTGCTAAAAATACATTTTCACCCTCTTCCTGGGAAAGAAAAAATACTCTAGAATCCAAGAAAGAAAAGAGGCTGCTGCTGGCTACTGTTTCAAATTGTACAGCGTCAACCTTCCATTCAGCTGTATAAATGCAAGATACAGAATGAAAAATATTACTGATATTCCCAGTGCACCAAAGTAGAACAAACAATTTACTTGTATACACTTTTCCTGGGTTTGAATGCTGATGTCCACAGAGCCTTTACAATAAATTTTCCATTTGTTTTCCTCACAGAAAGACTGAAAGAAAGGAAAAAAGGGAGAAGAGACACACAGCACCTACAAAAATAATAGAAAACCCTTTAAACTAAAAGCTCACCACTTCAGGCAGCTTTTAGTTAGGATAAATACAAAGCACTGCACTATATTCACTCATCATCACACTTGTAAAGTATTCTTTAAAAAGCTCTATCTATTTCCCTTCCCTCAAATTCCCTTCAAACCCTCTGCTGTCATATCTACAAGAACTTGATAATAGTATAGGCAATGCATTATTGCAGAACTATTCATGACCTTGGATTTTACAGTTTAGTATCAAATTATATTAGGAATATACCCTGATTCATTAATATTTTTCCACACATACTGTATCCCTACATATTATTCTACATGCACTCTTTCTAATAGAATCGATCTTTAAGCATTATTAGAGATAGACACACAACTGTAAAATGTGTATTTTTAAAGATAACATTTAAAAATTTTAGGACCTCCACAGATTTGAAGGGCTGCCCTCAGAAAGGAATGTGTCAGGATGAAGGCAGCTATAGCCTAAGAATCAAAGAGTGTATGCATCCTCAGGCACCTCATAGGGCACACAAATATATTCCGTTCTTCCCTTTCCTCCTCCCAGATGCCAGTATAGACGTTCATAATTATACTCTCCTACTAAACAATGTCTTTTGGATATCTCGACAGTTTAGGCATTTCTTCTTTTAACACAGTGATATCAGACTGGTTTACAACACTTATAACTTTAGTCTGGTATCTCCAATAGCCATATTAAAAATACCAGCAAACAAAAATATCAAGAAGAGAACAGTGACCTGAATTTGCAATTAGTGTCCAGGTACTTTCCAAATCCCTCATGATCTAATCAACCCTCTTTTGTTTCAGAAATGTTCACCAGTACCAAAGTTTTCCCAGGTGATATTCAATTTAAGTAAGTGTTCACTGACTTGATAGGCTATAAAATTGTTTAATTAAAGGAATATATTTAGATTAACTTTCTTTATCCACTTGTATTACCTTACTCTTTCTGCCACATACAAGAGGAAAGATGCAGGAGGCATACAATACTAAAGGGTTTATCCTCATTTCGTATTACCTATTTTAAGATTGATACCTGAGGGACTTAAGCAACTACATAATAAAACATGGCAGAAAGCCCAACAAAGTGGTTACCATTACAAGAAAATAGTCTTAGGCACTAGAGGGAGCATCTGCCTTTATAGTCACTGAACAAATGTTTCCATGTCCCTACAACATATTCTATATTACTCACAAAAGTAATTTTGCATGTTGTGTATAAGGTAAAGGTCCTACCTTTCCCATGAAAAGTGAACAAATAAAAGAAATACAAATATTATAAACCCATCACTTTAAATAAATATGCCTTCTTGTCTATTTGACTTACTCAACATTAAATTTTAAATAATTTTCCTAAATTTCAGACTCTGAAAGTACACCTTTTCTTCAGAGTTATCTAAATAGCCTAACAGCATTAGAATATCATGGCTTACACTGTTTAGGAAATTAAAGCAATGACATTTTACTTTTAGGACACAGCTTCAGACTTCTGCAGACACCCACATCTTGGCTAGCTGCCTAGACTCACCATGAGCGAAGGGCATTTCTGGGCTGTGATTCACCTGACCAGCTCTAGGAAACCATCAGAGGATTAAGGTGTGAATCATACTCCCCAAGCACCACTTCTATGAACAGCAAAAGTAGCTGAATTCAGCTACATGTGGATGTGTACACGTCCTGGGTTGATGCTAAATTGTATCCCCATTCGTCTGTTTAGCTCAGAAATAAGTTTTGTACCTTTAAAACTGGATCTGAGAGTGGAGGAGACGTGGTGGAATGTCTGAGGTGGTTATTTTCTAAACATAAAGATCAGAGTTTTCAGCTTCCCTTCACACATGGCCTGTGCTGTCTGCAGTGTGTGGACAACAAAAAGCAAGGGACAGCTCTCTTCTGCTATTTTTTGGTGGCTGAGGCAGAGAAGCTCTCCAGACTGGTTATTTTCTTTTTCTTGGAACTGCTTGAACCTGCTCTGGACTAAACACCCAAAGGGCCCCAGGAGCTCCCACCTGTGTCCCACCGGGCCTGGCCTGGGCCCGGCCTTTCCCAGCCCTGAGGGACCGANACTACAGAAAACTAGCTCACAAGGTCTGCACCCAAAAACATAGATAGAACACACTAAGAAAAAATACATGGGGCAACATCAGTGATTGTAAACTGGGGAGGATTGTACAGTGGATTACAGTGGCTGGTTACCTGGAGTGTATTGGCACCATGAATTTATCATACATTTTCTAGTACTGTAAAACTCTTCATTCTTGCTACATGTNTAGGGGTGGTTCAGATTTGTTATCTAGAGGAACTCCATCCACAGGTTTTTTTTCCAAATTTGCCCTAAACCAGGACATTACACTACAGAAAACTAGCTCACAAGGTCTGCACCCAAAAACATAGATAGAACACACTAAGAAAAAATACATGGGGCAACATCAGTGATTGTAAACTGGGGAGGATTGTACAGTGGATTACAGTGGCTGGTTACCTGGAGTGTATTGGCACCATGAATTTATCATACATTTTCTAGTACTGTAAAACTCTTCATTCTTGCTACATGTAACAGATTCAGTTAGGAAAGCAAAGATACAAAGAGCAGAAATCCCTTAATACAGCATGTACAAAATAAGACAACACCTACCAAACTTGCATACAGAACCATTTGAAACACTGTTACGCTTTCATCCCCTTAGAGTGATGGGAAACAGAAAATATCTGCCACCTATGGTTCCCCTTAATGCCTCAGCCTTTCTCTGAATTCCTTTGCTTACTGGCAGGATTACACACTCACTTCAAGATAGCCCTCAGCTCTCTGCCTGTCTGGATGCTGCTAACTGAAACACTGCTAAGAATCACAGCTTAGTTTACCACAGCAGTTTAGTAGCCATGGTTTTAATATCAGGCATTATGTTCCCAGACACTCTGCCAAGCCCCGAAGCAGGAAATTCTATTTTCAAATGCATCAAATTGGTACTGCTGCAGTCAAGGTTATGAAATTATATAATTTTAGTTTGTTTGTGTGGTTTCTTACTGTTGTCTACAATGATCAGTCATGTAAGACAGGATTTAAATTTTGGGAAGGAATATTAACTCTGCCTATGTCCTCTTAGAAAAGTACAGTGACTGTGGTTCTCCAGAATTTTTATTAGAAAGCTCCTTTCTTCTTCCTCGTGGCATGAAGGTCCTTGCACGTTGTGAAGGACAATGCATCACAAAGGCAAAATTGCCACAGTTTCTTCAATTATTCTTCCAAATTTACAAAGAAAAGCCATCTCCAAATAGGACTTCTACTGAAAGAAGTTAAGAGATCAACAGCCTCCAAAGTCTGCCAAAAATGTTCAAAGCTGGGTTCACAAAACCACTAGTTTTGACTCTAATAAAGCTGAATATAAATTATTGTACCAAAAGGATCTGAGCTTCTGTAAACTTCAGATCTCTTTGAAAACATTTCTCTTTGCACTTCAAACGTTTTTGCAGTACTGTAGCAAAGCCTCCAGAAAACTAACATAAGCATTTATCTTTAAAGCACTAATAAAAAGAATATAGAAAAATCACAAAAAATAAAACTTAAAGGGTAAAATATTGAAGACTCAGCCAATACATAGGGTTTCAGAATATGAATATATATATATATTTGGTACTGCAGTAATAAGGCAGCTGGAAATTCCAAGCAGCATTGAGGTTTGTTAGTCACAGAGACTGTTCCTGAACTGAAGAGTACCTGACCTAAACATGTATGGGAGCAGTGACAAAAAAAAATAAAAAAGGGACAACCCAGTTAGAAAGAATTACTATATGGTCTAGACTTGTCCCAACACTAAGCTGGGACATTGCAAGACTAATAATTTAAAGGTGATGAGCAGAGGTGAAGAAATAAGCTTTCACCTTTTTCACTTTCTCCATTCATTCAGTGTGAGCTCCCTCACAAACAAAATGCTCAGTCCCCGCATGTTAGGTACACAATATATTCCTCCCTGTGCAAGAGAACAATCTGTTTTCAAAACATTATGTGAACTCAGATTCACTTGCCAGAAGATATGTATTTTGGGCATCTGAGAGCCACAGAAATTAAAATCTTTGATTCCTGCGTATGTGGGAGACATACTGTTGGCCGCTGTGAGCCTTAAGGCAGAGGTGACAACACTACAAGGATGAAACAACAGTGGAATCAGAAAACCCCAATTTATCCCCTCATGAAACAAAAGTTACTGTGATCAGTAATATGGAGGCAGAACACTTCAAGTCTAGGAAATTACTCCTTCCCATTCTTGTTGGGTTTTAAAAAGCAGCACAACTCCTTCAGCAACAACTTCCTAAAGACTTGAATATTTTGTTCTCTAAAATATCTGATTTTTTAAAAAGCAGATAAAAAGACATGTATGAAGAGTGATTGGATCTGACCCACAAGCTTCATTCTGTTAAACTGGGACCACAAAGATTAACAGCTGTATCCTGTGCCGGGTGAACCAAAAAATACAGCAAATCACACTCAAGTCTAGGACAATGAAGCAGCAAAAATCATGTTTATCCCCCCAAGATGTACTAAACAGTTTAAAGGATGCTTCATAACCCACATCAGCTCCTTCCCCCAGTTACCAGGACAGTTTCAACCCCCAAAAATGCCACAGCAGTGTCCACAGGCTTCCTCCCAAGCACAATGCATTGTACATCATGTTGTAAGAGGGAAGGCTACAGATTACATCCATCACTTCACTCCTCATCCATTCCTTGTGCTTTGTGGAGTAAGGGGAAAAAAAACCCACTTTGGAGAAACTGAATTCCTTCCATGTTTCAAAAACAAAGCTTCAGCTACACAGGAAAGTTCTAATTGTTTTGTGTTTTTTTGGGGATATTTTTTTAACTCAACAGTGAAATCTGCTAAGGCTATGTCTCTTCAGAAGAAGGATTCAGGTAGTTACATTTTTGTAAGCTCTGAAAATACTTAGTAGAGTCCCCTAACCATTTTCTTTACAAACAGCAGAACACTTGCTGTATCAGAAGCAATCCATAAATATGTATTACTACTTTATAAATATGTATTGTGTTACAGATGAAGAAAACAACTGAGTAGAAGACCTCGTAATTGGTATGGTCCTTTATTTAAAAATGAAAAAAATCTCTACGTAATTCCACAGGGAATTATTTTACATGTAAGCATGGAAAGATAGCATAGCAAAATAGTTTCTAGTTCTTTGTACTTGAATATAGCATTTGTGAGTTTCAGGCTTTTTTTGTCAGGTTGGGCTTTTATCTATTTATTTATTTTGGTTTGCATTTTGGGATTTTTTTTTGTTTTTTTTTTATTTTTAAGTTTTATTTAGCTTAAACTGAGGCAAAAGGAGTGCAGAATGAGCTGCTTGAGTTGTTGGGAGAAGGACAGTAGATAGGGCAGTTTTGTATTCATCCACATGGCAACGGTGCTCATGCAAGTCCACAGCACCTCACACCTTGATTATTGTATTATTTTTCTTTCTAAGGTTGGCAAATGCAACAGTGCTCAGTTGTGATCACTTCCTGAAGCTGTTGCTTTGAGTATGCCACCCACATATTGCATCTCACATTTTCTATTAGGCTGAAAGAAGTGTAGACACATGACTGTAATTATATCCAAGTTCTTCTTTGCAAGCAAGTTAATCAGCTATTTGAAGCCTGGCTGTATACTTTGAAATTCATAAATACAAGGAAAAAAATTAGATGGTTGAACTTCCCTTAAAAAAAATATACAGGTTTTCAAATTTATTCTTCCCATCTAAAATGTTCCCAATTTAAGAAGATATCTATAGATCAGCCAGGAACTGCAAGCTCCTCAAATGCTGGGCAGAGTCACTGGTGAAAGAATCCCCAGCTGTTCAGCACTAAGCTTACATGAGCTGTTGGAAGAGTCACACACAGGTCCATTAGTTTAGGCTATGGAATTCTGGATGTTAGGTTATAACACCAGCAACTCAAATCAACAGGGGAATGAAAGACCTGAAGTCCAAGACTCGCCATTTAGAAAGCATTAATAACACTTTTCTTTAGGTGCAGAACTAGAAGGCAGAAGAACAGATAATGTATAACTTTTAAAGTAAAATTCAACAGTAATAATATCAGTAAATAGCAATTATTTCTTATTTTTAAAATAGAAGAATAAACAAGATTATAATGAAAGAAGGATGCTCATTACTGGGAATATCACCTGCACCTCAGTTCATCAATTAGACATTATCCAACTGCACATTATTCTATGCAAAATGATGCCTTATAGACATTGAAGATGTCCAAGCAATTATCATCACATGTGTTGCAGGCTGCTTTGCCAAAGGTGAGTGTAAGAAAAACTAAGAATCATAATATAAGCAAGGCATAAAGATGGGGATTTGAATCACCTCCATGCCCAGGGACACAGCCTTTGGACTCTTTGTGTCTTTGACGTCATTTGTAAAGGTTGTTATACCTCCATTCCCAGGGTAAGCCTGAAGAATTTCCAACCCACAAGGCAATTTTTGAGCAAATGTGGTGCTGCAACTTAGAGAATCCAGCTCAAAGCGAGCTAGTCTACTCCAGAAAGAAAACTGTAAAAAAAGGCAATAATTTCATTTGCAGGAGAAACCTGAGTTTTTCTAACACCCTTATGCATATTCCATCCATGTAGCTTTACAAATGAACAGTGAAAGAGGTTTCCAATACTTCGTAACATCTATCTCTCTCATTACCTTTTCCACACAAAATTACTCCAGACTAGGAGCTCTATGGAAAAGCATGAAAAACACCAGGCAGGCTACAGAGAAGGGCCATCATCAAGAACATTACAAAAAGTGACATGGACACAGACTGTGACTGTATCTTCCACATAAAGCGTCACGAGAGAGCTGCTTTACAGCAGGCAGTCGGGGTTAGAACCCTCTCTTTCTATGGAACCACCTATTCTCTTGTGGCAGAGGAAGGTTTTGGCTGTGCATCTTCAATTTTTCAGGAGAAAAACAGCACTGCCATCTGAATATAACATAACACTACTGTTTAATATTCTGCAATTTAAATGAAAGCAACAGCAGACTTTGCAATTCAGTAACCTGAGGTTCTAAATTAATGAACATGGGATGATGAGAGGGGAATATAAATTAAAGGGCTCAGCACTAGAATTCCCATAAATAAAGATCCAAGGATTTGAGAAATAATTCACAAAAACATCTGATTGTTTCACTGCTATTTTTCATTAAGGACTGGAAATACAGTGTTATTTTCTGGCAATCCACTGATGTAGATCTTTATTGAAACTAAGTGTCTTATTACAAAATGAAAAGATAATTTACTGGGAGTTTATGAGTAAGAAGTTATTTTACACTTTCTAATCTCCCTCCCATCCAAACACCATAAATGTCTCATTGTTCTCCCAAGAGCACATCTCTGGTGGAATATAAAGATGGTGCTTACAGAAGCATTTTGAGACAGTTAGTAGTTAATCATATGCAAAACTGTTAAAAACTAGAGGACCAAGTAATTTTTAAACCTCCCTCGTGCATCCTGTAATTGTGCCGTGGGAGTCTGACAGCCTGATGAATACTGGGTCAAAGTTTTTCAGAACACAAAGGGTTTAGGTGACTGAGTAGGTAACAGTAATAACAGCATGATAATTACAAGGAAAAAAGGCCTAAGGAAAAGCCTTACAGGAAATGCAGACATGTGTAAACATGTCCCTCAGCCAGAAAATGGAACCAAAGGTTCTAAAATTCAAGTGTCAGGGCAGACTCACAGAACACGAGAAGCACAAGCACTGTATGTTGTATTTAACACACCTTCTTTGTATTGTATTGAAATGGGATGCAAGACTTGTCTACAACATCTCATGAGATTTTTTCCTGTTCATCTACCAGAACTGAATGCCACTTCATTTCCTAATTCTTTAGGCTCCCATTTGAGTCCTCTTTTGGGCTGATTTCATTGCCACTCAAACAGATGTAATATAGCCTGCAGCTCTTACATATTCAAACCCTAATTAGAAAATCAGAGAAGAAGGCAAGACATTCTCTCACAGGAGCACATGTACTATGGTGACCAGAGAACCCCTGTTAATTACCATTAAAGGATAACCTCCATGTTCTGAACAAAGTCTCTGGATTTTGTCCCATGTGGAGTCTGTTATGAAGGGGTTTCACCTTATGTATCTTCTAAGCAATGGCTTTAGGGACTTGCCCATTCTTGGACTTAACCAGAAGGCAGAAGTCAGGCAACCTAGCATTAGTTCTATCATCATATCATGAAAGTTGCTGCTCATCATATAATTTGCTATAAGACTGATGACCCTGATGATCCTGCATTTCATTAAAAAAACCAAAACAACCCAAACATCCACCTCTAAAACACCCAATAAAAACTGCACCACAAAAAACCTCCAAAAAAAACCCAAAACCAAACCAAAACCCATATAAAACAGAACACCCTCCCCTCCAAAAAAAAAAGAAAACCCAAAAAACTAAAACCAAAATGATCCCCAAACTAGTCTTTGTACAATAAGGGTAACAATTCCTAAAAGTTTTAGACTCTGTGCCTATTTGTGCTGAGAGAAGCCCAAAAGGTTGAGTTTTGTTGGTTTGCTTCAAGCACACCACAGTTAGCAATGCAGCTCCATTGGTTCACTGTGAGCAACATCTTGGCTGCCTGCTCCTCTCAAACATGAAAAGAATTGCATGATTTCAACAATCAAAAGAGCCTTTGAAAGCCACACTGATTCCCCTACTACATGAGGCAATAAAACACAATGTCTTGGTCTCCTGAAATCATTTATATTTTGAGCACAATCTGTTCCTAAGTTGTTTTTCTATTACTAACTTGCTGAAATGACAATTCCAACATTTTAGTATGAGTTACCTATAAAGACTGTGAACTGCATTCAGTGACTCGTCCAAGAAGGAGCAAGGGACAAAGAGAAGTCTAAAATCAAAACTAATTCACTTGGGGTGTTGGAAGTCCTGCCAACATTACAATGTGAGGTTTTGCAGTTTAGCAGCATGGCTATATACATAAAGCCATACAAATACATTTTTTATTTTTTCTATGTTTTACAATACTTTTAATATGTCACAAATAAACCTAAAATTATTCTTCCTGGACATCAGTGTGCCTGATAATCTTTGCAGAGTATCTGGTTACTAAGTGTGGAAACTCTTCTTGACTTGCACAGCACTGAAAAAAACCAACAAACAAACCAGTTTACCAATCTGGTCTTTATTATTCAGATTTTGGGAATAAAAGGAAGGAAAACTTGTAGTAATAATATTCAGAACTTTGGAAATGTAAAAGAAAACAGGTCTAAAATCTGACTGGGTCAAACAGAAGTGAAAAACATGTCTCTACTTACTGCTCAGCTGGCAAAGCCATTGTTTGTGTGAATGCCAAAGAAAATTAAATAATATTCATTTGGAAGCCGTTCAGGGTTTCATTTCACATGATTATAATGAATTAAATGCAGACAGGATTCACAGCATCAAAGTACTCAATCAAAATAAAACAGTGAGAAAACAGGCAAGAAAGCTTGACAATTTAAATATGAACAATTCTGTCACAAAGCAAATAATTTTCAGTGACACAGCCAGGGGAAAATAGGTAAACCCCCTACATTATACACTTGGTCTTACAGTTTTTTTGCACTTACTGTAGAATGAACACCATTTCTGAAAAATATATAATAGTACATTAAAAAGTGAAACAGGCTTGATTGACAGAAAGGAACAGGGATTAAAATCCCCAAGGTTTACTAGCCTAAAGGCAGCCATGACAAACTGCTGCCAGTTGCCCAAAGCCTGCGCAGCTACTCAAGCACACAATCCTCAAAATAGTAATATGTGGCTGAGGACAATCCCTGCTGTGCAGAGCTGAATTTCAAACTGGGCTCAAGAGAAGGGAAAACATCAACACAATCACACACCAGTCACTCACATCTTACATTCATTATCAGGTTTTTCAAAGGAATCCCCAAGGCAGCTATATTTCACAGAATTGAAGGTTTAAAATAAAAGAAAAGGAAAAGAAAACCAAAGCAACTCCCTCTATTCAAAACTGTATTTATTCTATTGTATAAATGGGCAATAAAATATATGAAACAAAATTGCTCAAGTAGACTTCAAGACAAAAATGTTTTTTGGAAAGTGAAAAATAAATACTGAGAGAATACATAGCAAGAATAACACTGCTACCAAGCAGTTGAATGCCATCCAATATATAAATTCTTAGCCAAATACTATATACTTATTGCTTACTTTCCAGGAAAGCCTTCAAAGAAATTTTGATTCGCTGCACAGAAAAGCAGAGCTACTCCTCTTGTCCTTTCTTCTGTGAAAATTCTATGTACCACTGAAAGTAAGTACCAAGTATCAGCAGTAGGATGTGATATGTTAATGTGTTCTAATTTTGATTACTTCAGCAGAACTGATGTGTGAAGAAATTAAAGTCTGTGCATTAGACAGATTAATAGAGTCTAGGATGAATAAAATACGCAATTAGAAAACTGTTTAAATTAAGAAGAGAATTTGCAGAGAGGAGAGCACATTACATTCACGTGAATGACAATCTATTGATTTTTTTGTGTGTTTTCTGCTGTCAGACTAAAATTTTCTTTATAAGGGTAACCTGGAAAGGGTCAGAAGAAATTAATAAATACTTTGAAAGGATTTATGTACACTTTACTAATCTAATGTGCTTCAAGAAAGCCAGTACTAGTCAAAAATAAGGCAACATTAAGTAGTTCAGGCAGAGAGTTCAAGCAATCAAAACACACACAGCTTATTGATATGTTACATGTGCAGAAGAGAATGTTAAGTACAGCCTGGGATTTGGTTGTTATTATGTTCATTTTACTGCAAGGAACTCCACAGTCCTTGTACAGCACTGCCCTAGTGGGAACCCTTCTTTCAAACTGCCCTTTTACACTGGTGGGAAGTATTTAATAAAAACCTCCGAGATTAAACAGATCAGAACAGTCAGTGAGAGTGACTGCAGCCAGCAATGTCATTGTCATTACCCCATTCAATGAATTACCCATTATTCTCACAAAGGCAATGTGGCAACCAGCAAACCCCGGTTGTGTCAGGCACAGATGGGAAAGCTCCCTCCCTCTGCTAATTGTCTGGGAAGGAAACTCATTAAATAGCGTTTTTCACCTGTCACAGTCCAAGAGCAAACTCAGCAGCCCTCTCAGCTGCCCACTTGTAGGGAAGGCATAGCTGATGCTACACTGGGCTCTCCTCTGCTCCTAAACAAATGCCAAGTTTCTCAACACAAAAGAGCAAAGGAGCATCCCTCTAACAATTAAGCTCCAGTAGACCCCAGTGTCATACACACCATTAAGGTCTATCATTACCCCAAATAAATGTTACAATTTCTTATTTTCATAGGCACTAAATCATGAACAATCTAGAGGATGAGTTCTGTATTTTGTTAGGGCTTTTCTTCCTTCTCATTTAAAGCACTGTCAGCACAATGAAGCTTTATGAAAAGATATTTTGATTTTTAAAATAAGAAAATACTTTTTTTTCAAATTACTTTTACTTTTTCCTAAAACAAGCCCATTATTATTTGCATTTACTAGGAAAAAAATTA
Organism: Thryothorus ludovicianus; assembly: GCA_013397245.1. NCBI lineage: Eukaryota > Metazoa > Chordata > Aves > Passeriformes > Certhiidae > Thryothorus > Thryothorus ludovicianus. Next base: position 42,164 of record VZTB01003872.1, read on the forward strand.
AAAATATAATATTGGGAGATTTTTTTCTGATTTGTATTGTTTTATTATACTCCTTAATTTATTAGCAGCATAATTTTGCAAAATTCAAAGAACCAAATGCATATATAACATTAGTGTAAACCATGCTAGATTAGAAAATCTTTAACTTCTGTGGTACACTGGTATAAAACAGAACAGTATTTGGGTTATGGCATTTATTAGAATTGTTAAAATAGCTCCTACACATTTGTGCGACTTCATTGAGTTGTGAAATTTGCCAGTGGACTCAGAGAAAACTTAATTATTTCACCTAAAAAATCTTTCACAATTGCAATGTTAGGTTCAAACAGAGTAGATATTGACACTCTAACAGAAAAATATACCACTGTAATTATGTATACTCATATAGAGACAACAGAGGAAAAAAAACAAACAAAACTCAGAGTTAGACATCTCACAAAAAATAATGCATGCAGTTACTTCAGAGTACAACAGCACTCAGTAAGAATGCACAGTTCTCACAGAGACATGAGTGGAGAAAGAATAGTAAGGAGTTTTAGAGAAGGGGTTTGTGCAAGCTCAGAAGCAGATAGTGTGCCCCTCTCAAAAATATTCTTAAAGGGAGTTCTACCAGTTTCCTGTCAAACAGTAAAGCAAAGTGGGAGAGTGGACATAAATCAAATCTATAATCAAAATTTCTCCCACTGCTGCTTTTCCATGACCTCTCCCACTCCAAAGAAAACCTCACTAGTGCTTATCTATACTTCATGTACTTCATATATCATGGCTGGGCTCTCCTGCAGACAGACCTGTCCTTGTATTTTAAATGGTTTGCAGAAGAACAGATTTTACTTCAAAGTAATGCTGCTTTCAAAGAGCTGCTTAGCTACCAGTCTATTTTAATTTATGATTTGCATGCCAACTCGAAACCACAGAAGAATTTTCTCTCACAATGACTAGAGATAAATTAATCCAGAGCATTGACACTGAAATTGAAAGAATTAAGGAAAACAGTCCCAAAATTAATCCTATAGATAGGAACAGTACCATGTGGCATGTTTTTTAAAAGGACTTGTCCCAATACCTCAGCCACTTTTTTAATTTAGTATGTTTTTAAAGAGTTGCTCTCCTATTCTTTCATTGAGTCCTTACGTAACATAAGAAACTAAAAATTTGAGTAAGATTACTCACTTTCTGCCTCAGCCATGGATCAAGATCTAAGTGTTGTAGAAAAGAGAAGGAAGAACCAATGGATACTTCTTCCTTTTAGTAAAATATTATCCATAGGGAAAGAGGAGCTATGACTTTGTAGAGCCAGTAAAATAAAAAGCAAGAAGAGTGCAGGTCAGCCCAAAAGTCCTCTGTAAATTCTGTTTTCCATTGGCCTCATGATGGGCAGTTTAAAGCAGGAACATGATAGGGAGCAGTGAAACAGTTCTGTCCATCTTCATGCTGAACTCCAGCCAAGTATAGAAAGCTGCATGTGAGACTGTCACTGGTCAGTCTGATGCAAGGGAAAGATATTTTCCCCAAGAACAGATTCACACTAGAGCTACCCAGGGCAAAAGCAGAATGCTAACAAATGGTAAAGGATCACAAGTAATGAGCAAAGACAAGTATCTGTGTAGTAAAGAAGGAGCAAATGAACTGACTCAAAGAGCAGCACAGTCCATGCAACAGATCACAAAGAGGACATACCATGCAGCAATTCAAAAGGAGGTAAGGCAAGCAAGCTTCCTCTGCAGAGGAAAATGAAGGTTCAGTGCCTACAGAAGAGCTAGGATGAAATTAAGTTTGTCTTCATTTTTTCCTGCCAGCTCTAAGAGCTGCCACTTAAGTAACAATTGAAAAACAAATGAGTAAAATATGAAGAGAGACTCCCCAAAATGTAATTTTCAGACTCATAACTCACACTGTACTGTTTGTCTACAGGGTAGAATTCAAGACCATGCTGCTTTTATTTTGAATTTCTTTCCATAAGACATGATGGTAATAATCATCAGGTTAGACAAATTTGTTGCATAGACTAAATTTGCCTATTTTTCTTCTTTGTGTCCTACTTTCATTGACAATTCTCCAAAGAAAACTATTGTGTAAGTTCCTTGGTTTCACTGGGCTCTGTAAAGATTGCCACAATGTTGTAAAACATTCCAAAAAATGCACATAAATCCCCATATGAAAAGTCACTTAGTCACTGCCATCCCATTTGAAATGTTTTGTTTGTTTCTTGCTTCAGATGGAATATCCCCATTATGTTCTCAGATGTCAGGCATGTCTCGAGAACACAATGCTGTCAAACTATAATGGACAAAGATTTGTTTTTTTTCCCATAATGTGTTTTGCTTATATGAAGAACAGGGCCAAGTACCTACTAAGTTATATCATTTCCTTCAGTGAAACTAATTTACAGGGAAAATGAATCATGGGAAAGACAAAGACGATATCAGTATTTTATATCCACCCTGTTCCTTCCCGTATCTGTGCCTGGAAAAACCAAGCAGCATAATAACAATAGAGTAAACTCCGACCTGCTGTAATGCCTCTGAAGTCAACGATGTTACAGCATGAATGAAGCTGGCGCAGCATCAATTCAATTTTTAGCAGTGCCAAAGCCTACCCCAGCATGCAGATTTTCCAATTACTTGACAATATGAAGATAACCTTTCTGTTAAAAGCACAGTGCGCTGTATCCATCCTGACTGGAACTGTGCAGGTAGGCAGGAGTCTATATACCATAGACTTAAAACTAAGTTAATGCTTCAGGAGAGTAACATAGTTAGTGCTCTAAAAAAGCTGCATGAAGGATTAGTAGGAACAGCAGCAATTTATTTCCATAACCAAACAAAATCCCATCTTGTTTGCTTCACTGAGAACGCAGACTTTAGGACAGAAGGGACAATGTCATAGCTGTGAATAAGTCATTTTTTATCATAAGTCCCCACGTCAGGTATTTTCATGCATTTTCTTAGTAAGGTCATCCTTTGGGACAAAATTTCTATGCTTGATTTGTTCCCACAATTTCTGAGGGTAGTCTGTCATTCTTGTAAAATTGCATACTAAAAAACAATCAAAAAAAACCCAATCAAAATCCCCAAAACAACAACAAAAGAACCAAAAATCCCTCAAACAAAACAAAAAACCCACAACAAACACCTAAGCATAAAAATACTCTGTGACCAATATAAGGATTAAAGGATTATACAGCTGCTTTTCTTCTCCCCAATTAAGTATCTCAAAAGTAAAATTGTTTTAAATCTGAAATTTACCACCTATTTTATCCTCATTAAAAGATGAGCCACATGACAAAAGTCTACATTAATGGCTCAGCAGGTTTATTTTTCCTGCACAGGCTCTCACTAAATACATGCTGCCTCTAAAGTCAATGATTCTCCAAAGTTCATGGGAATGCATAGATAGACGGGGTACAAAAACTCTTGGAAAAGATAAATATCTAGGCCTGGATCATGAGTTGTGCTGATAGAAAAATGATGAGAGTTGAGATTTTTTTACTTTTTTAAGAATTGCTTAAAGATATTTTGAAGGGTGTTATTTTGAAGAGCAGCAATCAGACTAGTTGTGGGCTTGTTTGTTTCTTCTTATCTCAGTGAACAGTACATTTTTTACCAGTGCCCCCTCCACTGCTAATGCATTCTCTTGTGCAGCATACAGAAATAAAATCCATTCCCATCTAGACTGTAGTCACTGTTTCAGTAAAATTGCATGCCACTTGACCTCAACATTATATAAAACTAAATGCCCATTTGAAAATCTTTTTCAAGTACTACCATTATTTAATATGTGTTCATAAGGCTGTAGCAGGGTATCCCTGGCTTGCCCTTTCTGAGCAGTGCCAGATGACAAACACCTTTCTCTTGGCTGAGCTGCAGCACCTGTGCCTGCCACTGCTATCCCACAGCTTAAAAATCACACCATACATAGAAACTTCTACTCCATCTTTTAAAATTACATTTTTAAATCCCTATTGTTGAAAATTGATTTGAGATTAAGATTGTTTAGGCATAAAGATTAATATGGAAGTCTAACCAACCTTTGCCAAAATGGAAAAATGTTTTAAACTAACGAATAAGAAACAGATGGATTAGGTACAATATAAAACCAAAAGATGAAGTTCAAGACGTGGAAGTCCAGGACATGGATGTATATTTACCAGCTTTAAGGAGAAAAAAATCTTTCATAACAAAGAAGGGCCAAACAGATACACACTGTTGATATACACAGCGCTCTTAGGTATCCAAAGAGCGCTTGAATCATTCACACTATCTTTGGAACAGATGGGCCAAGCAGAAGTTGGTGTGTTGCACTGTGTGCTGAGCTGATGCTCCAGAGACTAAGTCCTGACAATGCCTCACTGACCTAGACATGTCACCTTGTGCCTCAATTTCTCAGTCTTCAAAACGAAGGCCAGTGGCAGTAACCTCACTGACGTGCTAATGGTTTACTCAGGACAAGCACTGCAAATGCTAGGAGCCGGGTGGTGCAGCAAGTAGCGCTGTGTCACATGTTTCCAATCACACAAGCTTAACTACTTAGGATTAAAATACAGCCTTGTTGCAGGGCAGCCCTGCAAATAAACTGCTCTGGCTCTTGTTAAGTGCCTAAAAAGACATTTTTCCGAAGTTTACAGTCAATTCAGGTCACAAGCAAATAGGATGCAGTTTCACAGCCTCCAAAACAGGTTAAGAGGGACACTGACGCAGTTTGAATTCTGTTCCTTGTGCTCCAGTAAAGTGTACTGTGTTCATATTGTTGAAATATGTATTCTCTGATGCACTGCATTGAGTGAAGCAGAGCACACACTCATCTGAAAATATGTGCTCCATTACCCAATTCCTTAGGTGGAGGACTTTCTTTTGTAGATCCAGTTTCTGTTCTTGTTTTCCTACCAGCAAACTCATGTGAGTGACTTCTCTATCCAAATGAAGCCATTCTTCTTTTCTCAAGGTTGTTTGCACTGTCTTAGAAAACAAATCTAAGCCATTCACTGAGTGCATAACAAGGGCTGTAGTGCATCTCTTTGCTTAATATGATACCATAAAATTTGGTTATTGGATTCCAAGCAAAGTACTGAATCTAAAGATCTTACATAAAAAGAGCAAGCAAATCTTGTGTAAAGAAAATAGAAGGAATGCAAGAAATGAATACAGAAATGAGGAATAAGCAGTCATAGTTATGGTTTCAGATATTTGTCAGGGACTACCAAAGTAAAAAAAAAAATGTAGGGAAAATGTTTTTAAATTGATTTCATAAATGTAATGTTGCAAAGTATAAGCTACATTGCCAACTATAAAAGGCAACAGATCAGTCAAAGTAACAGTAGATGTGTTCCCTTCAAATCTCTGATATAACAATGTTTGAGCTAGAACAGCTCAATTCCAAAGTATAGCTCTATGTGTCCAGAAATTTATCACTGGCAAAGACATAAAGAAATGAAGGCAGGCAGCCAACATTTACAGAAGGGAAATAAATAACAGTACCTAAAATGACTCCAAATATACACAGCAATATAGTCATAATTTTTGAAAAAAAATGAGTAGCTAATAAAGGAAAGCTTTCAAACAGCTTCAGCTAGAAATCTTGCTCTTTACTTTTCGCCCATATAATATTTGCATATGGGCATATGCAAAATAATGAATAGTACTGAAAATTCTTTGTTTGCTTCAAACTGTTCAGTAACATGCACTACCATCTTAATCATACCCTAGGTATGTTGGCAACAGTGCAACACAAGTGGGAGTCACAAATGAATTTTCTTTTTCTGTAAAGACCAAATCAGCCTTTAGAGATTTAAAAAGGAAAGGTCCTGAAGCAGATTGTTATGTATGACATGATTTGTTCTTCAACAGAAAAGAAAACACGTTCCCTTTTATTTAGAAGCCACTAAGGAACAGAACTTACTAATTGTTCAGAAGCTTAAATTGAATCTAAAAACTTTTAATTATCACTTAATGGTGATTTTTGCTGCATTATGAGCAGTAACTTCACTTTACTGCAATGAAGCATATGCATATGTTGAGGTGGTAACAAGAGTACATATATTTTATTGTCCCACACACATTGAAGCAGTTATGTATCCTTCACTACATGTTTTTCCGGAAGAACACACACAGAGTATATGTGAGTTCAGTACCTCTCTGAACTCCCTTCTATACCCTTTAACAACATTCTGGACTGCCCGAATGATGCATTTTTCATATATATTGTACTTATATTTGTTAGGTTTAGGAAGCCAGCATTAAAATTACACAAAACATTATCATGTAGTAAATTAGGCAATAAAGACGTCCTTGCAGGTGATTGAAAATCCCTAGCAAAGTTATATTAATTTTAATCTAAAATAATCATCCAGAGAAATAATTTTGATCCACATGAGTCTTTAATCCTAATCAGCCTTACTGCTAAATTCTTTCTTATTGGACCAAACCACAACATTGAGGTATTTTCTACAGTATAATGCCCCACTATGTAGCATTATTGCAATTAACTCTAAACCCACAAAAGGTCTCATTGTCTTCAGCTCAGGCATAAGCATCTGCACTGCTCTGTATTGTTAAATACTCCACATCAATAGATGCAGAGCACTACTGTAAGTTCCTATTGATCCAGAAGATACTCCCTCCAGTGTATATCTGTATCATTGTTATGCAAAAAAGACATGCAAAACCCAATAAAGAATTTCAACACAATTCTAATTTTGTTTTCAAACACAAGGGAAAATAAAGTGACAGATTTTGAAAAGGGGCCCTTTACAGACTTGCTTGGCTTTTGATGATGGATCAAATTATATCACTTCTTTTTCTTCTCCCTGCCCCCCAACCCCTAAAAAGGCAAGGAGGTGGTCTCTTAAAATATAGCTGCTTATGTCAGGCTATTGTTTCCTTTCCCTCCAAGACCACCCAGATTTTCCAAACTGAATCATCTCTGCATGAGACAGACTGGAGCACTACCACAGCTCTCTGTGGAAAGACCTGCTATGCTGCACTCTTCACCCTCCCAGCATAAACAGAGCATACTGTACTGGCTGAATACACACACATAACAGACAGTAAAGGTTGGGGGGGAAACAACGGTATCTTAGGCATTTGAGGAGGGGAGAGCCATGACTGAAGTCCTATTCAAAGCTCAGGAGCTTGCTTAAAAACAGGCGCTTTTCAAAGAGAATGCATGCAAAGCCTTTATTTTCTTCACTTATTTGGAGTTTTGAGTCTTTATCTTTAAGGTGGGAGTGTAATTAAAATTTAAAAGAAACTGGAAATTATCACATAATATCTGAATTCCAATTTCTAGCATTTCTGCAGGAAAAAAAAAAAAGAATCCAAATAGGACTGAAGTTCCAGTTGGGCCTGGAGGTTGGGGCAGTACATTGGGAAATACCAAACACAGATTCTAATTATGGTTTTCTTGTTATCTGCTTCCATTCTCAGATTATGACACTTCAGTTTCCCACCCAGATACTGGTATATTGCTACTGGTCTTCACTGTGCTTTGAAAACTACAAATGAGGAGCAGAAAGTATGAAAGGAACTATGCTACTATGAAAATGAACTTGGGATAGCACACAAGGGAGAGACACTGCTAAGAGGCATGGTTTCTCTAGCTGGCTTTGACCAGCTTGAAAAGAAAAAAAAAATAGAAAGGACAATGTATGAGGTCCTTTGAAGACAGAAAAAAATCACAGCAGGGAGTTGCTCAACACTGGTGCCTGCCCAGACAGCTAGATTTAGGTGACCTGAAACACACCCTAGGCAACAAAATAAAGCTAAATTATATACATGAAAGCATGTCAGGCATTTTGTCCTTGGCTCATCAAAGCACAACACTGGAACCATTGTTACTCTGTATTTCATCATATTTAGAATAATCAATTTTTAATGGGATCAGCTTTACATATTCTTGCCCAGTCATGAACTCTCCACCCCACACCGTATGTAACCGGCACAGAAGGCATCCTATACATCAGCAGCTGCTCAGCAGTGAAGTGGGGCAGGCAAAGAACCTCCCAAGAGCATGATCAAGACAGGACACTCCTTTCAATGACACATATCAAGGAGCATCTAAAGACAAAGTTATGTTTGAACTAAGATGTGTCATTATTAAATCTAGTTAACTAGTATCAACACAGAGTTAGGCTGGAAATTATAGAGAAAGGAGAAGCGCTTGCTAGACTACTGTCAGTAATAACATTTTGACTCTGTCTGGATGTGCTTTTTAAATATTTTAAATACTTTAAGATATGAATTTCTTAAAACACAAAAGAAAAATATAGAATATTACTGCTTTGTTGCTAATATTTGACACTTAAGTAAAATGTTTCAATTTAGATGTTGGGTTTGTATTCTTAATTTTCCTTCTGGTTCCCTAAAAATTGATAAAACTTGGAATGTGCAGCTCAAATTGGAAATAAGTTCTTTGTTTCCTTCCATTACACACAGCATAAATATGATAATACAGCAAAATAAGGTAGCTAAATTGGGGGTGGAGGTGTCAACATGGAGTTTTCTCAGAAGCATAGAGGGACAGGATAAGTGATGCTGACACAAGCTATAATACAGGAAATTCCAATGAGGTATTAGGAAATAACTTTTTAAAATGAAATAGTCAAGCACTGAAACAAGGGGCAGTCCAGTTTTTGAAAGCTTATCTTTGGAGAAACTTAAAAACTGGGTTGGATGAGGCTCTGGGCAACTGACTGTACTTCCTGCTAGCTGCAGTGGAGGGTTGGGCTTAGCTCTCCAGAGGGCCCCCCCAGCCTAAATTACTCTGATTGTAAATCACTTTGAAACGCCTTGCCTTTTCAAATGACCACTATATGCAAGACACTTTAAATGACTACAGTTAACAACATGGTAGAACTGCCAGCATTTCCCTGCTACGTGAATTTCTGCTTCTCAGGTAGGCAAATAGCTCATGCACCAGTGACCTGGGAGGCTGCCTTGAACATCTTAAGCTTGCTTGACCAAAATTAATTTATTTTTTGCAGTCTTGGCATGCTTCCTTCTCTCTCCATCCCTATTCACAGCTGTGGCCTATAACTAGTTTTGTGCCTATAAAATAATCAGTGGCATTAGTGCTCTGTGATAACGACATCACTCTTTTCCCATGCTGCCATTTTTATGAGGTTTCATGTTCTAACCTGGGCTTTGAAACTCTACATGCAGACAAAAAAAATTAATTGTGCTTCCATAATTGAAGTTTAACCAGTCATCAGCAAATTAGTTACTGGGATAGGACATTTGCAAAAATAGATGCTTCCAAATATATTAGTAAATAGCTAGAAAGGAAGGTGATTGAAGCAATACTCCAATAAAACCTTATCCAAAGTCTATGCAAAATTTCAAATCAATAGTATACCTTCTAGGATAGAAAATTCTCTGCTTTAATACCAACATATCTTCACAGAAATCACCCCAACAGTAAAAGAGTGAATTTTATAAGCATTTATGAACATCAAAAATAATTTTTAAGTGCAAATGTTCCTGCCGTTTTTTGCCAACCATCCATTCTCTCCTAACTTGGTAGGAAGGAAAGAAGAGCAGCCTCACAGGCATCTGACATTGACAACTGCATCGCATTAGGCTTTGGACAGAGTAATAAATTATGATTATGCTGTATATTCATCAGCAACTGAGCTTATACAAACTTTAGGAACACAGTATAGCTACAATGTCACAAATAACAAAACTCGTTTCCATGTATGAGGAGACTTAAAAGGAGCAAAAGGGAAAACAGAGATTTTTAAAATATGAGAAAATGCCAAGTGGAATAGTAGCTGTTGCATTTAAAATATTTTAATGCTTGACCTTATACAAATATATTTATGACACTGACTTTGTCAATTGTAAGTTAGAAGTTTTTCATGTCATTCATAATGATTAACACTGATGTTTAATAAATATAGTCTTACTGTGTTTTTTTCCTCCCTTCATAACTTCCAGTATGAAAAGCTTACTTAACACAATATTAACACTAGACTGAGATGAAAGAAGAGGGTTTTTTGCCACAAAAATTTTCATTTTTTTTTCTAACTATGAATAAAATATCAAAAATCCAAACATGGTCTAAAGCCAAAAGTAACCCCAAAATGAATCAAAATGTCTTATTTAGATAGCTGCATGTTTTGTTTTGTTGTAAATTATTATAGCTGTTGAAATAAACACCAAAGAGAACAATTTCATTTAAATAGTCTTAAATTAAAATGTCACAATAATTATAAAACTCCTTCAAAAATGTTTCAAACCAGGAAATTCCCAACCACTTCCTATTAAGGTTGAAGCCAGGAAAATTCTGGTGTAGGTTGTTGCTTGGGCTGTTCTTTGTGTGCATGACATATTTCTATTATGGAACTGCAGTAAAGAGATAGCATTTCAAAGTCAACCATTTTAGAAATTGGAATGAACTGTGAGGACATTTTAAAAGCTTTATTTATATAAATGAATTGTCACTTAAATATGGAATAAAAGAAAAAGTAGAAACTTTCTGCATGTAACTATGAGAAGTAATATTACAGCAACTTATGCTTTGATTTTTAATTCATTGCTTTTATTGGAGCAAAAAGTATTTGAAAAATGAGTGAAAAGCTAATGAGCTTCTGTTGTATGTTCTGGGTAGTGACTCAATCTCGCACTCCAAATCATCCAGAGGAATCATGAAATACAACAAGGGATGCTGTAGATCTGTGCCTCAGCATTGAACTAATTCTTTTGCCCCTGGATCAAGCACATTTAACCTTCAGATGTGTTACAGGTGTTTTCAAGATTTACTAATAATTCTTTAGATGAAGACTTATGAGTGTTTCTATGTTTTAGAGAAGTCCATCTGGAAAATGCAAAATCTTTGCCTTTTCAACTACCACGTTATATATGGACATGCTTAACACATGTCCTGGGACAAATTTCCTGCAGTTCTCAGATGAGGAAATGGCCTGAGATAATATTAACCATGAAGTTCAACTGTTTTCGGAAAATTCCTATTTACAAAGGAATTTGAGGGATTATTTTCCCTTTACAAAGAATACAACTTGATATATATATTATATATATATATATATATATATATATATATGACCTGGTATTTATCAGCCCCGGCGCAGGTGAACTACAGAAAAAAAAAAAGGCAATGGGAGATCCTACTGATGGAACTTCAACCTCCCTTCCCCTGTCAGGGGAGCACAAGCAGCAATATCCCCCCATTAAAGCTGCCTCATATGTAATCTAAATTAGATATGTAAACTTTACAAATCTCAACTGTTGCTTAATGTTTTTAGCTAAGTCTCATGCTTTTTCATGCTTTTGCATGAAAAGGACTGTCCCTCAGCTCAGATGAGAGTCATCTGCAACGCAGAACCATTTCCTGAGCCTGGGCTAACATAGTTGCAAGAGAGGAACCATCAATCTTTTACATCTTTGCTGAGCTCTTAAAACAGAGATGGGAAAGCTTCCCCTTCCTCGTGTTTTGTTTTTTTCCTCCCTATCTCTCATTCCCGTTAGAATTCTTCAGTGCAGCAAGTTGATAGAAATAATCATGTGGATATGGCAGATGCTTTAATGCCTAGAATCAGATCTCTCAGCTCTCAGAAAATTTTATTCATGAAAATCTGAGTATTAATTGGCTTGAGAGGTCTTATTAGACATACCGTGAGAACATGTTTAAGGCTTCTAAATTTCTTTTTCTACCTAGTTTTGGGTCTACTAAGGCATAGGTCTGAGATATCACTGAAACACATGAAAATGGAAACAGAAGGAGTGAAGCAGCAGAAATCAGTTTGTCAGGGAACACTCTCAAGTGTGTGTAGAGAGAAAGATGCTCTGTAATGTCCAAGGACAAAGGGCATCCTCTGTCACACCATATCCCAGAACAAAATCTTTTACATATTTAAAGTGTTCACAGTTATGTATGCTTCAGTGGTTCCCCAAACAGAAGTGCTTTCACTTGCAGCCTGACAAAGTCCTCAAAGGAAAAGGAGGTCCAGGAATGCACAACTTTCAAAAGTGCCGTTGCAGAATTGGAGACTATTCACAACTTAAACTTTTCTTAAAAGTCTCAGGTGATCACTAATGTATTAGATGCTTTTACAGAATCCATAATATCTCAGTTATTAATTAACTAACAGATTTTGTATAACTTGATCAAACACAAACAACAGCTTTCAAAGAAAATTCATGTTCTAGAGAAAACAGATTTCATAATTGATTGATCTCTGACACTGGTTTTCATTTCCTTCATTGTATCAATGAAGTTATTTTGTAATCATATTTTAGTGCTAATTGGAGTAGTTGAGAAATTAACTTTAGTTATCTCAAGCTACTAGCAAAGAACTTCAGTCCCATCTAGTCTTACAGGAGCAGCATTGAAGGATACAGGAATTTATTGCAATAGAAACAAACTCCTGGGGTGTTCATAGAGACTAACAAGTCATGCTCCTACTATTTTCCCAAAAATTGTTCCCTGACTAGAAACAAGCCACCTATTTCATATTTCTGGAACTGGCAGTTTATTTGGTGGCTCTACTGGTGTTTTCTACTCCTAGGTCAGGTTTTGGGGAGATCTTTCCCCTCCTTCAACTACAGCAAGGATATGAAACAGGTAGTTTAAATTGCTGAATAGCAATTTCAACAGAATTGCTGTTCATGTAAATTACCTACCCCCTGTGGCATGTTTACCAACCAATCAAAATATTTTCTTCAGACAAAGCACTGCAATAAATTCAAATGAAAATAAGGACAACCACAACACAAGACACATAATAAGAGATTTGTGCGTAGCATGGAAAGTATCTTATAAGTAAGAAAATTATGTTCCTGCTTTACAGTGCAGAATTTTCAGAATAATATAGTGTATTTATCATTTGTTGCAGTACAATTCTTTCCAACAACTTAATGAAAAAACTCCAGTAATAAGTTGCTATTGGAATTGCTGGGAATAAAAAAATTAATCTGTGCAAAGCATTTGAAAAGCCATGCATATTCTATGAGAGCAGCTCTGTTATCATAGTGTTACTGTAAAAAACACATACTGAAATGTATGTTGCAATCCAGCCAAAAATTCCATCTAATGATTTCTGGGATCCATTGCAAGTGTAGATGGAGTATAACACAGCTCTCATCAAAAATTACGGGACAAGGCGCACACACCAAAGCTGAACAGAAATGATTTGTAAATACCTGTAAAACAACTTTACAGCCCCTCAACAGACAGATGTTAAAGACCCTAGTTCCTAGCAAGCACAGGAAGTATCTCTCTTGATTTTGGTCTGTTTACTAAAGAAAAGCCATACTCAGAATGACACAATAAACTACAACTTTAGAAAGTGACATCTATCCCAATTCAGGGTAGAGTCCCTCAGTTTGCTTTGGTCTGTGAACTGTTAGTCCCAGCAACTTTCCCCTTTGGATTTGTCAATACTTTACATATGTATATATGTGCATTTGTGTATACATACATCTATATATCTATACAGATAAAAAATGTAAAAAACACAGTATTGACATCCTGAGTCAAGACACAATAAAATTTCATCCCTCGTCAAACCCAATTTCCCAATATGCTGGCATGTGGCAGCTCACCTGCTGCCACAGTGTGAGCCAGTCTTTGTTCAGACTCTTCCCAACACAGGATCCTCTAAAAGCATCCAGTTGAAGCTGTTGATTGCCTACAGCAGCAAATTGCTGGGGGCATGAAAACTGCTACTTGCTTCCCCATTCCAGCTCTCTGCAGAGTGAGATGGCTGACAGTGATGCTGAAGAAGAGTGTGAGGCACAGCAGTGACTCCTGCCTGGGGAAAAGAAGAGCCAGACCCAGCCTCCCAAGCAGCCAGCCTGCTCCAGCTCCCTTGTCTGTCTCTACCTCTCACCTTCAGAGAAATGTTGTTATGCTGGGAGGAATGGGGAGACCTGTGGGCTTTGCAGACCCAATGGCAGAGCCCATCACATCACAGACCCCACTGCACCCCCCGGAACCACGGGGTCTGTCAGGCTGTGCTCCCATCTACGTGTGACCAGTGACTGACAGCACAGCCAGTTTGAGACACATAGCATTCCCAGAGCCTCTAGAAAAAAAGGCATCCCCGTGTGAAATGTCCAGAAGTTCTTTACTATATGATAGTCCTTTTCATTGCTTCCTATTTTCCCCTCTGACAGCTCCCTTCTAAACTGAGGCTGCACATTCAGGCAGCAAACACATCAAAAATACACTGACATACTGAGCTACCCAGCGCAGGCTCAGTTTGAATCCATTCCCCCTGTATCACATCTGTGCTATGGAAACAAGGACACCATGGAGGTGTGCACTGCCACGAGCACTTGACAGGCAAGAGGCAGAAGCCAGCTGGTCCAGCAGCTCCCAGCCACCTCCTTTACTCATCCACCCAGAGAAGGCCAAATGTTAGAGATACTTTAAAATAAAGAGGATGTCATGGAACTAGGGGGGACAAGGCAGAGGCAAATGAAGGAATGTGCTGCTGGGAGTATTGTGAATGGAAAGAGAGAGAGACCTTATACACAGGGAAATGTGCCATGATCTATCCAGTAGTTCATCAGGAGCCCTGATCTGTACATTCTGACAAAGGAAAATGGGAAAAAGTTGGAAGCATTAAAACTATGAGACTACAATTTTAACTCTTTTTGATTTTTTCAAACAAAAGAAAAAAAAAGAACAGCTAGAATATAAAAATTAGCAATTTTATAAAGAAGTTGGAATGAGAGTGACTTATCTTGCAACATAAGGAGTTGTGCAATGAAACTGAAGGCACACAAATGCTAATCAGTATTGTTTTGCAGAATTAAAAAAAAAATGAAATTAAGAGCAAGGATATACCTAAAGTTTTGACAGCCATAACTTGTACATCTGTCAAGGATACTCAGATTTTGTGAAATCAACATAACATCTTGAAAGGTTATTAAAATCTCATGTTTTATGGGTTTAAACCTGTCTTTAAATATCTGTAATCAGAGTGAAAACAGTTGGAAGAAGAAATTATATGCCTACTGTGCCATTTTTACAACTTCAGTTATCTGATGCTGTCAAATACACTGTCAGAGCCAGGACACCAGCCAAGGCAGCACTGGGAGCTGGTATTCCCACAAACAAAGGGCTCATAGCTCATCACTGAGGTTTCCCATAGCCACTGCTCTGCAGTCAGTGATTCTTAAATAAATCAGGGTTAACAGACCAAAAGAAAAACTGGAAAAAAAATATTCTGCTGCTGGAACTGGATTCACACACAACAGAAAGTTAGAAACTGCTGATCTGTATGCTGTACTTCATTAAGTATGCTGGATTTCGGTTAAAAGTTTAAACATGAAATTATGGTATACAAAACATAGAAAGGGCTTTTTTTGGAAAAAAAATACACCACCTTATGTTTTAAATTGACTCTCCTTTTTTCCCCAAACCAGGGAACATTTAACAAAAATGCATATAACATCTTTGTCTTAAATAACTATTACAGCATTAGGACAGGTTTAGCTATTCAGTTAAAACAAAAGCTGTATCATCCAAAGTGAAAAATCAAGCCCAGAGATGAACTGAAAAATTCTCCCTTGGATGGGTAAGAAAAAACCCCCAAAAGTTACTGATTCCTGACAGGTCCTGAGGTTATTTTATTTTTATTACTATTTTGCATGGAAACTAAGAGTTACCTCAAGCTTTATTAAAACAGTGCAATCTGTGTTTTATCTGCAATTACAGATTGAAGAAAAAATTTCAGTACAGAAAATTAATGAAAAATAAAAGAAGCCTTATCTTTTTGCACTATCAATAATTTAAAATTTTTACTGAATCTTGGCTGAAACCTCCCTACCTCCACAGAGACAGAAGGTTAACTTGAGTCTGAATATCCTGAATCCTGACTAGCTAGCACAGATGGCAGCATGGCTTAGAGCCCAGGGTCTAGTTTAAACTCAGTTAGCGCTTGCCCATTTTGTAGCAAGAATACAAATAAAAACACTGAGAATCCTCCAGTGCCTCTCCTGCAGCCCTAAGAAAGGCTAGCTTTAGAAAGGCTCCCCCATAAAGAAGTCTAATTTTCTATATCTGGCTGGGAAAACCTTAGGGCACCTCAGGCCTTGGGAACATGGTTAGAGACACAAGGTTAGTCCACACTGTTCATCAACCAGCACAATAGCGACGTACAAAGAAAGAGATAAACTGAACACCAAGGTAGCAAGCACGAACTTACAGTACTTGAAAATCTGTTTCCTGGTCTCCATCACTTTGGAATGATAGGGTCAGGATGTGAAGCTGATCAGATACAACAACTGCACCCTAAATTAACACTTTGCCCTAATAAGAAACACTGGGAAGGCCACCAAAGAATCAACTTTCAGACATTCTGAGGCTTCAGGTGAGATCAGCCATAGAGGCCCCACAGTTCTGAAAACTGCAGCAGGTGGCCCTGTTTACCTGCAGCCCAGAAATGGGCTGGCTGCTCGTTCTGTAAGTGGGGATCATACACAGCCTTTCCCATCCCACATGGGCAATATGGGGGAAGTTGAGGCAGTGCTGCAGAAGCAGCAACAGTTGTGCATTTCTAGAAAACCCATGCCTACCTAGAGGCTTCAAAAAATTAGCATCTACATTTCCAATAGGTTCAGTATCTGTGGAGCTCTGGGAAGTACCAGTAGTGTTCAGCTTCATTAAAAAATAGAAGTAAGGTGCATTCAGTCAGTATCTTTTCCCTGTTTGCTTTTTTTACTGACAGTCTTGGGATTGTATGTGTTTCTGCTTCAAGTCTTCCAGTTGCTCTTGAAGGGTAAACCCAGAAAAAAATGACCATTTGCAACACTACACTGATTTTAAGAGCAGAATGACAACATATCAAGTGGAAATAAAGAAAGTAAAATCTAAGAACACATGCAGAATCTCAACCATTTGTATTTTTTAACATGCTTATTAAAATAAATCATATACAGTAGCTTCTAGTACTCATACCAATATTAGCAAATGACTTTCAACCTCCCATTCCTTTACCAGGTTTTAATCTCCAGTTAAGTATAACTTACAGCCTTCAATAAGCTTTTCCTTCCAGATGTCTGCTAGGCAGAGAAGTGCTATTCTCCCAAGCCTCATAAATATGTTGCCTGGAAAGTCATGATTAAAACCATGCTTGTGAATGCTCAGGTTCTAATTCATGACTTCTCTGGAACAATTTAATCAAACCAAGATGTCCGATTCTTCCAATGGGCAAGAGCAACAGATCTTTCACAACCCGTTAGAAGATGTGCCAAGACAAGTTCCTTTCCTGTGTAATAGAAGCCACAGGAATCAGAGTTTCTGATCAAAGTCCAACACCTCAGCACTGCCAAAAACTGACAAGCCTTTTTTCTACTCTCTCCTGAAAACAGCTCTGTAATCACACTGGATTTTAATAGGATAACTAGCTCCTGGACTCAGACTGAACTCAGTTGTATTAAGCTACGATTAAACCATTTGACAGTTTCTACATATACCATTACTTCACGTATTTATTTTTAAAGTATGCTGAGATTCTTACACAATTCCCTACTACAGTCCAGATCACTGGGGTTTTCTTAATACATAGAAATTTCTCTTCTGTCAGGGATATTTCATAAAGCATAGAACAAAATATTCAAAGAGCAAGTGACAATTCTGCTCTATTTGCCAGTCCAGAATATAGATTTTAATGAAGTTATTTTATTTTGACCAGCATAACCACCAAGAGATTTTAACTGCTGGAAACAAATCACCCTATACGTTCTTTCATGCTGTGGGGCACTGCTCCGAACTTTTTCACAGCCACAGCACTTAGGAAACTCATGGCTGCAAAAGTCTTCACCAAGACTTAGGGACTGAAATGAAAAACTGACCATGCAAAAAAACAGAGCAGATCTGGCAAAGTTTACCTGTGTTTTGTCACGCTTTTCATTGCAGCTTACAGACAGGGTGTTTTCAGCTCACTAGTGAGGCACACTCCCATCAGTGGGAGCATAATAATGTGAAGTCTTCTTTAAAATTGAAAGCATCATAAAACAGTTCTTGAGTAACAAAGAACCAGCATTAACAGGGTCTCTTGGAGCCAAAAGAAAGGAGTTTTGTAGCTAATACTCTATACAGCCATTTCACACTCAAGCCAGAGCAGAGGGTGAGGAGGAGGAACATCGAGATCTATGCATGTGGCTTTCCACAGCTGTGCTGATGCAGTGGTTCCCGCAGAGTGGGGTGACAACCACACACAGACTAAGCAAATCACACCTTCACTGAGGGACTCAAGTGCCACTCCAGCCAGCTGACATCCTGCATCAGTAATGCATTTTGTTACATAATTTCACATCATTGAAATACTTCAAAAATGTAAGGATTGTTCTCATAGAAACTTTTAAAACTCCTTACCAGTTTTGGATGTACGGTTTACTTTTAGATGTTACTCAGGTGTACCAGAGGAAGTAGAAGTTCAGTAGTAACATATAATAATCTGGACTTCTAAACTTCTTTCCTCTTGTATTACTGATTTAGTGTACAACCACAGGAATACCCCAGAGCTGACTGGTGCTTCATTTACAAGGAGAAAAAGCTAAACACTGCCCAAAAATATCTAATTGTTCTCCAGAGGAAGGACAGTAGCCATAACACATAGCCTTAGGATGAAAAGTCACGAGAACCTCAGGACACAGAAAACTGCTCTTTCCTTAGTTCCAGTTCTTCTGTTTGAGCTAAATCACTTAAATGTGTGTTCCAATGACCTAATTCTGTTTTCTAAAGATGTATTACTTATGCAAGAGAGACCATAACAACCTCTTCACAACTATGCCCAGTCAGTTGCAGTATGTATTTAAAATACATACAATGCATAATGAAATGTAATAGGGAGAAAACATGCAGAACCCAATTTAGCAGAGGGATTATAACAAGTTAATACAGTCTTAGTTGCATCTCAATTCAGTAAAAACAAATTTATCAGATTACATACTACACATTTATGGAAATTTTAGCACCTACAGAGAAATGAGTTAGCTTCCTGAGGCATCCATATTTTCAAATTTAAGATGCTATGGAGGCATAAAAATATCATCAATAAATGATAACATAAACCTCTCATTTAGCATAATTTTTTCTTTTAAATCTATCAGATGGGCAAAGAACCTATTTTCTCTCACAGTTCTCATCACTCAATAGCTACTTATTTGCTGACAATATTCTTCAATCAAATAGGATCTAACAACTTATAATAGTGGAACAATCACAGTTAATATTTCAAGAGAGATTTTATAGGAAACAGTTTTCACCATATGCTTGAGCTTGTATTAAGAACAGTTTTTATGAGTCTAATGTTTTGTGATTGTTAAGCTGCAAAATGCTGACATGAGACCTTACCACTTGTTGTATTAGCTTAACTTTCAGCAAGGACTAAATCACTCAGAGATGTAACAGGTTTGGGTATAACATACCATTATTTTAAAATTTAAGTCTGTGGCAGCCCTGCTAAAATTATCATTACAATCTAAACTAAAGATAACCAAACTTTTTATGCCTGCCTATGCACAGATTGCTTCTTGTGAGCAGGAACAATGGGAACATGCAATAGATTCCTCTGTATCTGGTGATATTTAGATCTGTTTGAAGCAGTTCCAGTCAGCCTAAGGCTACCAGTGTGGTGCTGACCACACACAACCTCTCTGCAATTGTTGTATGAGAAAATGCTGCGGACTTGCGCACAAGTGGAACCAGCTTTTCCCTTCCCATTATTGGCCTGTTACTCTTCCCAGCCAAGATCTTGACTTTTGCTGACTGATTTCAGTAAAAGAAGAATTTTAATCCCCAAATAATCCTATTATTTTAAAAATCCTTCATGTAAAGATAAAACACACGATCATCCAAAAACCAGAAAAGGAGTCTTTCTAAATACAGAAACTTTATACTAACAGAAACAATGTGGGAAAAAAAAAAAAAAAAGAAAAAAAAAAAGAACAAGTCTCTGTAAATTACCATTTTGCAGTGAAAAAGCTAACGTGTATTGCAAAACTGAGTGGATTTTAGTTTATACATTATATCTAAAATGTAGCTGTTCACATCCTGGCACACTCCAGCCAGACAGGAAACTGTTTACTGTCCTGCCAACATTTACTTTATAGTTTGAGCAGGTTGCTTCCCTTTAGTTTGAGCAGTAATTTAGCTGAAAAAGCCACCAGACCAAACTCTTCTCCTGGTGAAGTGGTCTTTACTCACCCCCACAACCACCCACGCACTCACTTCAAATATTACTGCTTGGCCAGGGAACAAGAAACAAGTTAGCTCCCTTTGCACAGTTTAAAAGGAAGCAGATTATTCATATTATTGCCAAACAGGCAAAACTGAAGTCACAAGATGCGATCATGTGCTTGAGAATATTTGTACACATAATGATCACACTTTCTAGTAAGCTAATTAGGGTATTTTAGCACATAACACCCATAAATGTCTTAGAAGACATCTATGCTTAGATATTTCTCACAGAAATTACCTGCTATGCAAAAAACTATTCAGCTAGAAAAAATAGAGGAGATGGGAGGCAGTTTTTCAAGTTACTTCCTTTAAGAAACAAAAAGGTTAAATAGAAGAGCTAAACTTTAGGTTCTCCTTGCAACATACTTGCCTTGCAGCCAGACAAGAATCGTTTACTAATTTAGTGGACAGTGTAATCCTGTAATCCCTGTGCTGCAACCCAAAAACCCATGCGCCAACAAAAGCATGTGGCAAACTCAGAATGGAGGACTGCTTGTCATTCCACAAGACCAGAAAATATTACTGTCAGTGCTGGATCTTCCTAAGTACTACTTTGTTGTAGTTTACTACAATAATGAAAAAGAAATGTGAAAATAAAAGCTTTTTAAAATTCTCACATCAAGTGTTAAAACCTCAGAAACACTCATTCATCACGTCTCAGAATTAAAGCTACTATTTTTTTATGAGGCTTCAAACAGGAAAACACACTGGGTACAGTAATGAACAAGTAAACGGATAAAGACACTGATTTTATGCAAACAAGAAGAAGTAAAATATGTATTGCAGAATTAAATGAGATTAAAAGTGTTTTGTTGCATTTTCCTCCAATTGCATGACACGAACACCAAAAGAAATAA
This sequence comes from Thryothorus ludovicianus, assembly GCA_013397245.1. Taxonomy (NCBI): domain Eukaryota; kingdom Metazoa; phylum Chordata; class Aves; order Passeriformes; family Certhiidae; genus Thryothorus; species Thryothorus ludovicianus. Next base: position 63,232 of record VZTB01003872.1, read on the forward strand.
AGAATTTTTTTTCCCTCCAATTTTAGAGATCAACATACCCTAAAAGTATCTCCACATATTTAGGCAAAATTCTGCAGATACCAAACCCTAATACTTTGTTGTTTATATCTTGCTGGAAGATATACAAATTATGGTGAGCAGGAAACGTTTACTGCATCTCACATCGCATACTTCTGAGATTAGATATGTGTATGTGTGTGTCTGTGTAGAAATAAATGTTCATGGCTCCAAATTTCTTGAAACCTTACTAAAGCAACAGCAGCACTGCACTCTGTCTTTCCTCACACAGACATATTAAAAACCTCCACAGACAGAGAAAGGAGCTCATTAGCAAACTGAAGACAAGTAAGATGAAGCATCCTTAAATTATTATTTTCCCATTAATTGTTTTGACATTACAAGACAAAAATCTGTGAAGAGACTGTCACAGCAAAGCAGTGTCTACAAAGCATTATGTAAAGATAATAAGCCTTTACAGATCAGATTTTAGTCTGGTTCCCCAGGATGCAACCTATTTCAATTTGTCAAAAACAGTTAAATATCTAAGAAATTAAATCAGCATTAGTGTATGCTTAAATTTATAAGCTCTGAAAATTGTTATAGATGTATTGTCAACCATATGTTTGGTATCTAGCTGAATTATTGCCAGTTTATCTGATGGTAATGAAGAATTCTCATGTACATTTGAGGAAATCTATTTGCATATTACATAAGCCATAGTGCATTATGCCTTAATAAATACAAAACCCATATACACCCATTGTTTTCTTTCTAGACTGAATTACGCATTTTTTAAAAGAAATTACTTTGTATTATGTACAGCTTTTTATCTTACATTAACAACATCATGATATGCCTGATTAAAATATCAAGAAGAATTTATATTTTGCTTCCTGGGCATTTCAATTTCTTGTTTCCGCTATCGAAAACAATCAATAATTCATTGCAAAAATGTGTGCTTCACGTTTGTTTTCAGTAGTCATTCCATTGCCCTTTCACTAACATGAGGATGGCCATAATCCAGTCTTGACAAGTACCCATCTCATTAATGCCTTTTTAATCATCAAGGATGGAATCCCTGTCAAGTTCTAGATAAATTATGTCAAAGCACATTCAACACACAAAAGCATCATTCTCTCAATACATTTCAGTATAAATGGGTTTATTATGGAAATCTGAAATTCAAAAGCAGTGGGCAACAACATAGGAAAGAGCAAAAGAGAATACATAAGAGAAGGAAGGGATTTTAGCAATATGTTGAAATACCAAGCAGGGGTGTTTTGCTTTGGGTTAGCGGGGTCTTTTTAAGTTTACTGGGCTTTGATTTTTTTCTCCAATCCCTGTCCTCCCCAGTATCACAAAAAGCTATGAACTCTGAGGATTACTATTTCTTTTTCCTCCCCATGCTGTTCCGCTGCCACTAAAATGCTTCAGCCCTGCTCTTTCCTTCTCTTGCTCTGCACACTCCTGTCTGACAGCTTCTTACACAGCATTGCCTCAGGGCCAGCACAGGGTTCACCAAGAGCACAGCAAAATAGGGGCTATGATTTCAGTTTCAATGCTAGTTCTTCAGCCAGGAGCAGCAATTGCAGCAAAATGAATCCAGCTTTAATGACACAGCTCCAGGCTAAAGCATGTTTAAGTATCTCGGGGCAGGGGGTGATATGTGCACAGACTGGTCAGCACTAGCAGAACTAAAACATTTAGAAAAATGCTCATACATGAATTCAGAGAACTCAGGAAACCCTGAAATAAGAATTCACCAGTACTAACTTCAGTAAGTTTTCTCTCCCTTGACTTCCTCCAGAAGTAATGAAGGAAGAGAGCAACTCAGCAGGAACCTAACTTTGTTCCTTTCAATCAGTTCAGGAAAAACTTGTCTCCCATTAACTACGGAGAAGGTTAACTGTTTTCAAAATCTCCCTTTTGTCTCTATTCAGCCCATGCAAGTAGACTTTAAAAGTTTGTAACTTGGCTAATGAATTATAGAAGAGATACCCCTGGCAAAAAGGCCGCGTGCTCTTATGTTTCAAGGCAGTGCTCCAATTATTGACCTCAGTAAAGAAAGATAATTATTATTATTGTTAGCTACTGGAACTATTTTGAATGTAAAATATTTTTCCTCCTCATTTTATTTCCAGAAATTGTGTAATAGTTTAGTCCAAAAATTTAAAAATACAAAAAATGAAAATTCAATTATGACAAAGTTTAACACACACGTATAAATGTAGTGATCAAGTCCATTGAAAATATTATACCTGGACTGCCATAAGTTATTCCAGTGAGGTACAAAATTGTCTTAAGTCAAGCAATGGATGATTTCCATACCTCTAAATACCTGCCACATTGAGAAAAAAGCCACACGATGGGGAAGAATCATACAGAACAATCCATTCTCAGGGATCACCGTGCAGCGCTATTAAAGGTTATCACCAAGCACACACAGTTTTTCTTAACTCAGACCCTTATCTTTAAAAAAAACAAAACACCTATAACAATGTGAAGGTTGAAAGTTCTGCTAAATGCCCATTCTCAAAACTTTCCAAAAAACCACATCCCTTCCCATCAAGACAGTACCACCACAATGCCCCCAGATCTACCCCTCCTCACTTCTCTCCTTGCCCCAAGAGAAGGAAATAGCCTTGCAGCAAGATACACTAATTTAGCTCCATTTCACCAGATGCTTCTTAGATACAAATTTATCTTGCCTACTAGTGCAAAAGGAGACAATAAATATATACAAAATCATAACTCAATCCTTCATTTTAGCAATTTCTGTGTTCAAACACTTAACCAATGCATCTCACACCTTTTACTGTTTTTAAAAGCATATTAAATGATCAAATTATAATATTTTTATAACAAAAGTCTCTTAATATCTTAAGACCTTAAAAATCTGTTTTAAAAAAGCTACCCTGACTAGTCAAGGCAAAGCAAGACAACTATGCAACTGAAGGAAATTTCAAATAAATTTCTGAATCCCTTTCTATATGCCACTCATTTCAATAAAGAGAAACTAAGACATAATACTTCTCTAATAATACACGATGAAAAACTTCTTGCTATTTTCAGCGTCTGGATTTCAGAAAACTTCATGGGCAGCTGATAGTCACGTGGCAGCCTTAATGTTTTAAGGTTTTCTTAAAACAATTAAATAAGTAACTATGTTAACACATCCATATTCACTGAAGGCTTCCAGGCATGCCCTTGAAATAAGCTTTTGAAAATCTGCCAGACAAATGAAATTGCATATCTTTGCATTGTCTCATCTGAATAATGTCAGCTAAGCAGCTCCTTACTAAAACTGGACTTCTCTCACTCAGGCTTTCTGATTACCATCCATAATTAACCCTTCCCTCCAGAGAGACAGTAACTCTTTCTTACAATAAGGAAGAAGAATATGTTATGTTTTGATATTTCACAAAGACCAGGAGAAAAAGAAAATTCAGTTAAATATGCTGATAATGAAAAAAAATACAACCCTCTAAAGAGTTCCTGCTTTCCCAAATATTGCTCCTTTTTAGGTTTATTAGGTTCCATCCACCAAAAGCATTAAAAGCATTGCACAAATGCATCTGAGAAGAGAATTCTGCAAAAAGTTGTTACAAAGTATGGCTGTGGGTCAAATATGTAGATTTCTCTGCCAAGGGCAATAGAGCGTTGAATATATAAACATACTGCTGGGCTTCAGGGTTGCTGTATGCCAAGTTATTCTCTTCCCACATATGGACCATAAACTTCTGACAGCAGAGGCAGCGATCCTAGGCTTTAAAGCAGCTAATGAAAGTTAGCCACCGAAGGTCCCATTGACTGGGCATTTCATTCCTCAGCTTTCCTCCATAGCCTCCTAGCAAAATGGATGCCATACATATAAATTCATGTCCCCATACATCAGATTTCTACAGTTTTCTTTCAGCTGTCTCAGTGCCTAATTGGATTTTTAAAAGCACTGAGTAATTTCACATTTATTGATTTCAATGGAAGTATGCATTCATGTGATTACCCGAGTCTGTAAGTACACTAACATCTATAATTTAACTGGACTTACAATGAGATCACCTAATTGGATACTCCAATTTTGTCATTGCTAGTGGTGTGACTTCCAAAGATGCTGAGTCTTTGTAAAATTCAAGGGACTCAGAGCTTTGTAGATGCTCAGCACTTCTGAAAAAGCAGACACTAAGCTTACCTGCCCTAATCAGAAGAAGAAGGCTACCTTTGATCAAGTATGCCTGACACAGCATGTTTATTTAAAGTGCTGAAATATCATGCACTGTATACTGAGAGAGTCTGCCTGAATAGGAGACTAAGGGGTCCTGCCACTTTCATTCAGCACAGACTTGACATTCTAGCAGCTGTGTTTAGGTAGGCTGGAAGAACAAAAACTGATTCATATTTCAAAGATCCTTAGCACATATATCACAAAACAGAAGGTTCAAACTGAATCGTCTTTAGAAACCTGTCCTTGCCAAACAGCGCAGCCTCCATGCTGTCCTACTCTTTGAAGCAATGGGACCAAAGACACACATCCATTTCTGTGAGACCTATTTTGGAATTTATTTATTTATGCTTGCTTGCAAATCTGGCTGGCATATCCCTGTTGCTCAGCCTGTTATCCGTATAGCTAGAATCTACTCTACTGGAGACATCCTGATGGAGTAGAAGTGTATCTGAACACTACAAACAGCTAATGTCAAAGCAATGACACAAAGTAAGGAAGTGGAAAAATTCAAGCACGTACAGGAGTCTATCAGGGAGATAAAGACTGCTATTTCTTGAAATAATCTTGCCTTTAAAACATGCTATGTCCTTCAGGGAGCTCACAACCTTAGGCAAAAATGGAGTTCAATGCAACTAATTATCTACTTTGTCCATCCTAAAAGGAAGTTTCTCACTACGTTGTGCTAATAGGAAAACTGTATTTCTTGAGCACTTACTGTGGAAATCTATAATATAGAAAATACTTAAACAAGATAGTGAAAAAGTTCTGTCTCATTAGCCACTGCTGCACCTTACACTGCTGCTAGTGTAAGGTGCAGCAGTGATAGATATGTGTGCCTTTTTTAAAACAAGATGAAAGAAGTTGAAGTAAACATTATATATGTAGCTTTGTTTAGGACACAAAAGGGGTAAAAATCAAGATATTTATAGAGCCAAGACTAAAAAACAAGCCTTTGCTTCCACTGCCAGAAAACAATTTCAAAAGCACAAATTACAGTCACATGATACAGAGTCTTGTGGATAAGCAGATCTTAATTCTGTTTCTTTAGCTGCAGGTTTTACACTGCACTGGTCCATGAATTTGAATCCATGAACACACTGAGGTCTAGGTTGGATAGCAAGATTTCTCAAATGCTTTTATACTAAAGACTATGTCATAACGTAGTCTTCCATGCATCTTTTCTTCCATAGGAACTGACAACTTTTCACAAGACTTGTAACATCTTTTAAATTACTACATAATTTGCTTATCTACAAGTGCACTATTAACAGTGTGTTTTGTCTTCCTTTTAATGCAATTTGAAAAATGAAAATGAAGAGGACATGTACAATTAGTTAGCTCTCTAAGGATCAGATGCTTGCCATGTACTTACCAGACCATCAATAACTTGTGAACTACAGAATGAACACCTTTATGACACAGTGGAAAGTCAAGAAAAAAATAGGTGAGCAATGAGTTTTGCTCATTTCACTTTACTACTCAGACAAATCTTAGTACTGTTGCCTTAAATCTACAGTATATACAAGGGCTAGTATAATAGCAAGTGATATTTAGTGGCATTTTAAAACTAGGTAATGAATTGAGCTTGGAAGGTAGGGCAGATGATTTAGAGGGAGAAGAAGAAAACAAGGAGGGGAGTGGGGATGTGTGAGAAAGAAAAATGTCTTCCCCATTTCTGATTAGCCAGATTCTAAAGATTCTTTAGTCAAAGGAAATATTTAAGATGTAGCTACACAAAGTTCTACACTGCTAAATAAAATGATAACGTTGCTGGTTACTCTTTTCTAGTAAATGCTTACAGAGTTAAGGTTTTTCCCTGTTTGTTTTTTTTGGGGGGGGGTGGGGGGAAGGGGAAGAAGTTATCTGTTGGAGTATTTAAAGTAGTTCTTTTCAGTTATAGGAGTAGAAATATATTAAGCCAGAAGAAAAAAGTACTGAATGCTCAAATACTACTTGTTCAGCTGCCACTAAAAGCTTTTTAATTAACAGTTGGTCAGATTTGTATTTTAAATACCAGCAGAAAAATTTACAGGAACATGGAGAATTCTTAAAGATGAGCTAAATAAAGGTTTCTCCCTTGGAGAAGACTGAGGGTCTTCCTAATTCAAAAGAGTTTTATAGAGCTAGGTTTTCTATTTTCTTCCTTTAATAGATTCAGGATTTATTTCCTTAGTTGCCCAGCCTTCCTTCTATTTTCCAGATAGTCTTGTTTGCTTGGTTAGTCACATGCAGACAGCTATTGATATAGTGCAACTATAGGTTTCTGCACAACATAGTCCTGACAATGAACACTTAACAGTTATCTTTAGCTCAGTCTATAGCTAGAAACAGAATTATACCCCAACTCAGTCTTCAGTTCCCAGAATCAGCTGGAAACCAAGGCAATGTAATATCAAAGCTCCCTAAAATACCTGTGTTAACACTAAATGAAATGGGGAGAAGTTGAAGGATCCTGAACAAGGTGTTTCCTACATAAAATCAGTTTTACTCAGGTCTGAACTCCTATAATGTTTAATTCAAAGCACTTGTTTTTTGTTGCCAGTAGTTTGTGTAAGTTTGATGCCAGCTGGCAAAACCCAGCGTGTCACCCCAGTAAAACTACCTTCCCAAAGAGCCCAAGCCCCCAGCAAAGTGCCAGTGCGGGCAAACGCCAATTGAGAACATATGCCCTTGGCTCCTCTGACACCATCCTTTCACACCATAGCACCTTTCTCAGCAGGGATGCATGGCACTGGGAAAAGCAGCCAACTCTGCATATGTTCCAACAGTACAGCAACACTGGCAGCTGTGGGCTGGCAAATTTCTGGAGTGTTGTGCGCACCGACACAGGAATAGAGGGTGTGTAGTTTGCATTCTGGGATTTAATTAAAATTAACACAATTTTCTTGAGGCTAAAATTCTTCTTTCTTACCTTCTTTTGTACCTAATAAACTAAAAGGAAAGAAATTCTAAGAGGAAGGAGGGAGAAGAGAAATAAAATAGATCCTTGTCGCTGAGGAAGACAGTGTGTTAGGAAAAATGCAGCCATGGTAACTTAGCAATTACATCCCAGCCTGTTGTACAATAATTAGAACTGACGAGGTCACTTATACCTTGGCTTCTACGGAACAAGAGAGGGAAGCAGGAACATCAGTTTCAGTATTTTTAGATGACTATGATTTCATTACTGAATAAACTGGTAATTGCTTTAGTTGTGAAAGAAAGGATCCCAAATAACAAGTTTTAACACTGATTTTTGAAAAATCCACTTTTCCAAAAAGAGTTACAAACCAAGCAGATCAGCACAGCACAATCAGCAAATCCTACATATTGCAGAGAAACTTTTTTTTTTAATTGCTCAAACCTGTGCACATAGTGTGTGGTCAAAACACTTCTCATTCCTGCCTAAGAAATGGAAAAATGGTCAGATTGAATCAGACAGGCGGACTTTGCCAGACATCACCCAAATGACAGCACATTTTCAAGCTGCATGCAAGGCAGCAAGCCACAGACAAGAACACTGTGGTAAGATCATGACTTTCTGGCACAAGGTAAGTAGGTTTTTGAAATAGAAAGCAATTAAGCTGTTAGCATGTTTGTATGGTAATGTTCATTTCTGCAAGAGCTTTTTCTGAGTTGCTGGAAAGGAATCATTTAAATACCATTCTTAGATTTTAATGACACATTATCTATTCACATGTATGTCTGGTGAAAAAAAAAACAATAAAAAAAGCTTTTTACTCAGAGAAAATATAGTTTAATGAATCAAGCTCTTGCTCCATATACAAGAAAACAAATGAAAGATTCTAGTTCTTGGTTTGCAAAAAAATCAACAGCTAATATTGCTGCTCAAGGGACAGTATCTCAGAAGACATCTGGAGAACCTACTGATTAATTAATAGATTCATTAATTAGACAGCTGAAGTGTTAGAAGAGAATTTAATTGTTTGGATTAATAACCCTACTAATTAGTCCTAAAGAAAATCATCATCTACCCATAGAGATGAGAAAACACTGACTTCCTAAATGCCCATCTGCATGATTAACTTCACATTTCCAGAACATGTTAACTAAGTACTGACAGATTTAAAAGACTGTATGTGCCAGAAGAGCATCCAGAGCAAATCTAAAAGCTGTGATTTTTCTGGTATACAGCATATATATTTATATACACCACTGCAGACAAATGCTGCTAACAATAACTGACTTATTTCTTGATTCTGAAGTATGGCACTGACATGGAAACTTGAGGAAAAAAATTATAAACATTAAGGCTTTGTGGGACTACATAAAAACTGAGGCAGCACATGAATATTACTTAATTTAAAATCCTCAAGGTATGCAAGTGACACACAACAGCGAAGAGGAGCCTATGCCAAACCATGACAGGGCTACAGGGTTTGTGAATAATCTTATTTGTCTTATCAAGATAGACATATCCCTTTCTAGAAAAGAAAAGCTGAAATTATATGAGGTATTTCATATGAGCCATAATCATCTACAACGTGTGACAGCCAGCTTAGAGTTCTGTTTAATAATGAGCTAAAGACCTCATTGCAGAATGTTCCTGTCAACAGAGTTGAATCTGACAGTATGTCTGTTTGATGTTAAATATGCTAAAAATTCTCATGCTGGTATTCCTCCTTTGTGTCTAAGTTGCCAAACGTATAATGCAGGTAGTACATGAAGGAGTATCATTAAAATAAATTAATGAATTTTGTGAAGGCTTCACTGTCATTCACCTCAAAACCCACAGATAAATGGGTCATTTTGCATGGAATTTCATTTAATTTGCATTAAAAAATGTAGTAGGGATATAGAGAGGAAAAAAATGACATTTTGCACATCAAACATCCCACGTGATAAAAAAGTTTACAATCAGATGGAAAAAAATAACTATTAAATAGTTACATGTGAAAGGAGAGGTGATAGGGGAAAGTAGTTAAAATTGCAAAGGAAGCCATAACTTGACTTTTTTTCCTGTTCTGAGTACTTACTTCTGCACACAAAAAAAAAAATCTCTTCCTGCATTCATGAAATCTTTAGCTTTTTAGGTCTTTGCATGCTGTTGATTTTTGGAAAATGAAGTGCTTTGGCTAAGTTACAGACTGAAAGAAACCACACTACATCAAATTATAAAAGGTACTAAGTTAAATAAAAATTGATGGAGTGTCTAGTAGAATCTTAATGAGGAAGAGATACCAAGGATGTTTTTAAAATTCTACAGCACCACTTTATGCACTTCATGCTTCCTCTGAGTAAAATAAATCTTTTCATGAATGTGTGTCAGATTATAATAATAATGACATGACTACATGACATTAGTAAAGAAACCTATAGCACAAGTGAAACTATGACTTAAATACACAGAAATCTTGTCAATTTTAGCTCTGGCCAGTTCTTATTTTACCTGCAATGTACTGCTTGGATATTACAATTAAAATCAATGTTTCTTACCAATATCTACAAATTCTGCATTTGTATGCTAAACCAGAAGTTTCTTAACAGAATATTGACCAAAAAGTTTAGCCTTTAATTTCCATCCTACCAAGTACCTGCACACTTGTGTCTACCATAAGCCCAGTGCTTCCAAAACACACTACAACTCACCCCAAATGCAGAGCAAGAACTGAGTAGAGAGTGGGAGAGGCACTTAGAGAAACCTTCAGAGACTGCTTGGATAAGGACAGGGTAGAAAGACACTGTGGTTGACATGTCGGGACAACACGTACCCAAAGCTGCTCATGGGTCAAGGTAAGGACCGGGACAGGTCACTCATCAGTCACTGTCATGGCCAAAATCAACTTGGCTTGGGGAAATAAGTTTAGTTTATTACCAATCAAGTCAGAGAAGGACAATGAGAAATAAAACTCGATCTTGAAAACCCCTTCCCTCCCACCTCTCTCTTCTTCCCAAGGATAACTTCATTCCTGACTTTACCACACCCTTCCCACGACCAGCGCAGTGGGACAGTGAATTGGGATTGTGGTCAGTTCATCACAGTCTGTCACTCCTTCCTCTTCACAGCTTCCCTGCTGCAGTGTGAGGTCACCCCCACAGAAGACAGTCCTCCATGAACTTCTCCCACGTGAGTCCTTTTCACAGGCTGCAGCTCTTCACATGGGTCCTTCCCATGAGATGCTGTCCTTCAGGAACAGAAAGCCCCACAGGGTCACAAATCCTGCCACCAAACCTGCTCAAGTCTGGGCTCCACTCTGCACATGTTCACAGGTCCTGCCAGGAACCTGCTCTTGTGCCGACTTGCTCCTTTGGACATCCCCCTGCTCTCCACAATCACATCTCCTCAGAGCACATAATACTAATGATCAACTTACAGGCTACAACACAGAGTCTTTTTTGTCCCTTGTTGAACTGTACCTGCAAAGTTTGTCTCTACATGACACAATCAGGGTTAAAAACAGAAAAGGGGGAGAGAAAAAGAAAGTAAATAACTACACAGTCTAAGACAAAGACAACCATCCACTATTCTACCAACCAATACATTTTCCTAACAGAATTATTTGTTTTATGCAATTATTATTTCCATTTCCTACAGGATAAAGACACAGGCAGCAGAATAGAGACCCACAATACTGAGAACTTCCACATTAAAATTTTCTATTTCATTTAGTAACTTTCACAGTTCAAAGAACAACTATAACTAAGTGAAGAAGTTCTCTGAATAACCTGGAAAGAAGACAAATGGTTAAAAAAAATGAGATAGATCATGCACTGGGATGAAGGGAAAAAAACACATTACTTTAGGTTCCGTTTATATCACATTTATAAAAAGAGAAAACGATTTTTTTTTTAACTGATAGAAAAAGAACAACTGTGAATTTTAAGAAACAAGTAAAAATACAGCAAAATATGTTCAGAGGAATGTTGTATTTGGGAAACCACCTTCCTGCCTTCTCTAAGTATACCAAAAGTTAACAAAATCACCTAGGAAAAAAAATTAATGTCAAAGTCTATGGTAGAAGAATTTTTCAAGTAGATTTATTTCAGGGATAAAATCCACAAATTCCTATTACGTGGTCTTAGGGAAAGACAGATACCTATTTAGATTGTGGTGACTGCAGTAAATAAGTGTATTTCATCACTGCTGCTGCCAAAATAGACAGTGTAGAAATGTGTCTAACAAGCGTGAAGAGAACCTGAATGATTTATTTTTTGTATTACATTAATAACTGAAGTGTCTGAAGGAAGATGAACCAAGTGGGATCAACTGGTTAAAAATAAATCATTTGCACTGCATTTCTAAAAATAACCTTTGTCCATATCTTAAAGTGACTTTTTCATATTACTTTTTCTTCTGCATTGGACACCCATTCCTCCTGTGCCTATTTAAGAAAGTATCACATACACTGACAACAGTCAATGATGCTCTTAACCTGAGAAACACGAAAAGCTCCCTAACAAAAGAATTACCAAACCATACATTTAAATTGCAAACATTAACTAAAAGTAGCTTGTTTTCTGAGCATAGGAGAGACTTATTGAGCAGAAAAGCAGCGTAAAGAAAAACGTATTGAACGAAACAACTAAAATTAAGCAAAAAACACAGGACTGCTCTTGATGGCTTAAGTAGCACCTCTAAGGTCCTTTAGCTTTCCCTTTGTCCTTCTGTCTTTTTTTTGGCATTTTGACATTTTAAATAGCAAATTACTCAAACTATATAATTATTTAGGGTAGTAGAGATTAAGACAATTAAGAGTCTTTCTTTCCCCCTTTCATCTGAGTTATCAGGAGAGAAGACAACTTCCAGCTATGTGGAAGGGTAACTGCATTCAGCCTTTAGTAACTGGTCACCATCAGCAGGTGACAGGTAATCTGTCAGTCAGCAGATTAAAGGTAATGCCAGAGGCCCTTGCTACTATTGCAAAAGATTTCTGTAGTGACCTTAAACATATACAGAAAATATTGCTTCTGCTACAGTTCCAGCTATTGGAATACCTCTTGCAGCTGAACTAATTATTATTAAAATACCCTTTCCTTAAATTGTTTGCATCATTATGCTGTATTGAGAGCAGCAAAGTGCAATAAAACCCAATTCACCAATCCAACAAACATGTATGTTTCGAGAGACTAATTTTTATGGTAGATGATGCAAAAAAAGGAAAGGAAGTTAACACAGGGAAAAACAATAGTCATATAAAATTAAAAAATTAAGACATAAATCCAAATGGAAACACAAAATTGAAGACTGCAACAGGAAGAGAGAAATCCTGGGACAACGGGATTTTATACCTGTGCTTGATCATAATAGAAACCTCATGATACCAATATATTTAAATGCGACCCTCAATTCTTTGTTTAGATACTAGCAGTGGGAAGAATAGAGTTTGGGGGTTTTTGGTTGTCATTTGGGGTTTTTTGTTTGTTTTGTTTTTAATATGCATGTCAGCCAAATAATTTTGAGTGTCAAAATATAAATGTCAAAGTCAGGCTGCCTTTCTGTCAAGAACACACTGAGAATATGAGCATGTTGCCAACTTCTACAGCACTGTCAAAAGTATTAACAGCACTTTTTTTTCCCTCAAGGCATATGGTTCAGTAACAATCCAATGAGCTTCTATTTTTTATAATGTGTCATATGTAGCTGGGTGAAAAGCCCAAAAAGCACAAATGCAAAAATAACAGACAAAAATTAACCGATGACAATACGGTGACAACACAGCTATGGTGGCCTGAAAGAGCTAATAATGGGCTACTACACTCAGTAAGATCTATGGATGGCAGTGCTCTACAAGTAATTAGGAAGGAGCTGGAGTAATGAAGAATCACCATCAAGAGAACAAGTACCACCAACATGAACACAGCATCAAAGTCTCAAGTCTGTGCTCCTCACATGATCAAAAAATCACAGCAGCTCCTCACCACATCCAGCACAAGAGATTTACTGCAGAATGAGGGTGATGAATGCTGTCAGTTTTGTACAGGTCTCTGAAGGAAATACCCTCCATTGCCCAGAACTGTGTTAAATTATGCCCACTGCTGGACCAGCAATCCTAGTCCTGAGAATGCAACTGAGATTTTTCTGGAATTAACTTGTAAGGATCTCACAAAATAGTTTTTCACAAACATTAAGAGCCATCTATTAGACACATGTACAGATGTGATACTTTCTTTTTCCCCCTTCCTTTTCATTATTAAAGGAACATGTTTATAATCATGGACATGAAACAGTCCCTGGCTTCCAAAGAGAGCAAAGAGAATGGAACTGAAACACCATCAAAAAGTCACACAGACAGTATCCTCTGTCCCTCATTCACCTCATCCTCTTCATGGCATGAATTCTCTGACCGTTCTCTGGGCAACAAGTCTGGCCCTGCTAAAAGTAATACACATTTCCCTCTTTTCACTTATGCACACTGCATCCTAGATATTTTACATCTACCTCATAAATACAGTTCTGGAAAGAATGCCACTGCTCTGCAACAGATTCTTATCTCAAAAGTCTCATATCTTTCCACAGGATTTTGTGTCAAGGTACCTCAATGGAAAATAAGTAAAACTGCTCCATAACAAATACATTTACACCTCCACAGTGCACAGGGTTTATGTAATGCACATATCAAGTATAACTACAGTTTCACCACCTGCTTTACATTCATATCACAAACGCATGAAAATGTTAAAAACTATGATAAAGAGGAAAAACTATGATTCTTTAGTGCTTTAATTTTTCATTTTCAAGGTGCATTGGCACTTACATGTAAGAGCAGCTTTATTCATGGCTCTGCAGTGTAGAATAGAGTATCTTATACTGGATCTTAAAAATCAAATCACAGAAATATATATACATTAGTGCAATAGAAATACAATTTGTTTTGGATAAATCTCCACCATGTAAGAGACTTCTTCTGTATATTTTCACTGTGAATCATTTCAAAAAACCCAAGCAATGTAAAAATCTCAAAAGTACCAAAAAACCTGCTACCACAACAGGCTGATTTTCAGGATTTAAGCAGATATTTAAGTGTCCCAAATATACAACATTTAATTCTTGATTCTCTTTTTAATGCTATCAAGTTACATGACTCTTGATAAATAAATGGCAATAAAAAAGGAAATCTACTGAAGAGAAAAGATATTGCAATTCAAAAAAGTTCTGAAGAAATTATTGTCTTTAAATTTAATTGCTCTAGATTTATTTCTATTCAGCTGTAGACACTTCTAAAGCCACTGGAGTCCTGTACTTTCTACCTAAGTTTCAGTCTCTGTATCTGCAAATTAGTTTGCTTGCTGCTGAAAGTAGAAGTAAATGGTTTTGTGGTACATGTGGAAAATAGCAACAAACTTCTCCAAAACCCGTGAATCAGCAAAGCTTTTTTTTTTTTTTCCCCCGGGGCTACTAAATGATCAAAAAGTAATAGAAGATATATTTCTGAGTGTAATTCCAGCCATCAACATTCTTACAACAATGAATTTGGCAGAACATTTCTTTTCATTCAGGTACCAAATACACATAGATCTTTCACAATACTTGCACCAAAATATTGTATAACTCCAATGCTGTGACACAATATATTCATACCATAACAGAATAATGTGTGTTGCCACCATAGGGTATTTTCTCAGTAAATTGTTGTTTTCCTTTTGATGTCATCTCTGCTGGACATCACATTGTTTTGGGAATGGTAGCCCAGGTTGGTCCCAGGTTCTGCTCCTCTTCTCCCATTAGAGCTCTTTAGTGTTTTCTACACTCTTGCATGCAGTGCTGCTCATGCAGCTCTCTACTGCCCAAAGATGCAAAACCCCTCATGCAAATAAACCTAGACCAAAAGAACCCCAAACACCTCACACATTTTTACAGCTCCATGTTTTTGGGCTTTTTTTTTTTGCTCTGTTTTTTCCTCTCCCCTTTATTTTGTGCTTCTCACATTTTTGAAAAGCATGAGAGAAACTATTTTGTCAGGAATTCTTAAATCCTCTTAAAATTTTAATCTCTTTCCTCCTCTTGCCCTGGCAGTTCTTTTCTCCTAAAGTAGGATGATGGCTGTACTTCATATTGGAGCACACAACAGGGAAAAGAAGGAAGCCATTCTATTACAGTACTACAGATTCTTATTATATAATTTATTCTTAGGAGCAGTAACTCACAGAGTAAAGGAGCAGATACGCATTCAACCCCAGGTATAATACAAGATGCAAATTTTAGTTCTGAAATACTGAAGAGCCAAGGGAACTCTTTATCCCTCTGAGCCAATTTATGATGCATGGCAAAGCAAGTCCAGACCAGGAAGGATGACTGAAATCAAAGCCATGTGCCACTGTGTTAAGTGCTGCCAACAGTGGCTGTGAAAGTGTTCCTCTACCAGTCTTAGGATTTCTGTGTAAACAACCAAAGCATGCTCCCTCTCTCAACTGAGCTGGCTCAAACATCTGACTGACAGCTTGCTGCCTTTAATGAACTGGAAAAGTGTGTCTTCTGCATCTGCAGAATTGGGCAAGTTCCACTTTGAGAAATCATGAGCTGCTCTTTGCCCTCTCCATCATCCCACTCCTTTCAACAGTCCACTGTGAGTAATTAAAAAGACAAAGGCTTGTTTTACATTTCGAAAGGTTTTCTCGACTCTCAAGACATATCACTTTATCTTCCCTGTTGCTTTGTGTCATTCAGACAGTAGATTCAGATATTTGGAAGCTACTGGGGCCCCATGACAAAAGCTTTTATTCCCAAATGAAACGTGTTCTTGCTTTTTCTTCTTAATATATGTTCGTATACATTAGCAAGATGACATTTTTCCACAAAAATGCATCTACAGCATGTAGCAGATCACATTCACAGCACTAACACCTTACAAAGAACTGTGCTGAGTCAGGACCACTGGAACCAATATCCACATTCTGTGTAAAAGACATTATGGAATAAAGATAACTGAGTTGCCCATCACCTAATTTTAACTACAAGTTTTTGTGGCTTTTTTTGTTATAGTTATTACAAACAGGAAAGGCATATTGCTTTAAAAAAAAAGAAAAAGACAAGAAAGTGATAGGAAAGCTGTTTCCTGAGCAAAGCACTGCTAGACAGGATGTGGAGGTTGCTACAATTCTTGCTGTAAAATTAAATTAGTCTCAATGTAGAGCTGACTAACCACTGCAACTGGTACCACTTAAGTGTGCAGCAAGAGTCTTAAGTTCATATCCCATTCTACCTTTTATAAATTGGTTTTAATTTTTCTTCTTCATCTTTCCTCTACTTCAGTTTTCTCCAGTCCAGAAAATATTTCTAGATTAGTCTGCCTGATTTCCTTCTGGCAGTGTCTCCAAGAAGCACATTTCTGCAATAGCCTGAGTAAGGCTTTTTCCTCTCAGGGCAGAAGAATCTTCTTCTGACATTCCTCTTGAAGATGGAACACTTTACACAGGAGCTTGCAATGGGCCCCTGAAATCCTTACAGACCATTTCATGGCTGCTAAATGAGAAGAAATTCTGCTTGTGATGAAGGTTTCTGAATCAGTATCCTGACACTAGAATAATAAATAAAAACCTTCCACTCTTAACAGCTGCAACCTCAAAAATCTATGAGTGACTGAGCTCAATGGACCTCAGGCCACACAATTCTAGATTCCCCCCCTTTCAGCAGTTTTTTTTCCTCTGCATTAAACATACATTCCCTCCAGAGGCCCCCTGTGACATCTGTTGAAACATCTGCTTCATTTTCTATTCTGTATAATATCCATAAGAAAACACTCAAAAAACCCACAACCCACAAAAAAAGTACTTGCATTTTTTACACTGAAAACATAATAAAGGCACACATCATTTGGAGAACTTTTAACAACTTGTTCTCATCTTGTGTAACATAGTAACAAGCCTTACAGGGAGAGGAGAGTACACTTTAATACCAGTATTCCCAGTGTATCCCATGACATTTACTTTTCTCTACCAGTTCCAAAGAAAACGTACATATACACTACGCAACAGAAAATGGAAAAAACCATATCTCATCATGAATCCACATTTGCAACACTGCCAAAATAAACATAATCAAGGGTAACTGAACACTACTTCTTTCATCATAACCCAACTTTCTTCCGTCACGTGCCCTTTTTCCTTTAGCATACAAGGACAAGAACTCAAGGCTTTTTCAGACAAGGTCTTCAGTTTTCTGTGCTCTGCTTCATCCCTAAAAATAAAGTCAAACCAATCAGTATGCTTACACACTTATAAATCACTTCAGAAGTGATTTGTCTTCAGGATAATTTAGAAGTAATGCACTTTTGAGAAATCATATCTACTATTTTAATCTAAGAGTCATAAGCAAGTTTTCACAAGTAAAGGCACATTGTTCTTGTTCTTTTAAAAAATCTTCTGTAAGAATTAGTTTAGTACTTAGCAAAGATACTGTGCTTGTAGTTCTTAAACAACTATGACTCTATCTACAAATTCTGACAGAGAAAAAATTGAACTTGCAACCCAGAAGTTAAAAGACTTAATCTTACTGAAAATCCCTTGCTTCATCTGTGCATGGAAAAGGGGAACAATGTAATACGGCATAAGAAGGTTAAATGAAAAAACAGCTTCTCAGTAAAACAAAGAAATGTTTTAAACATGGAAATATTAGAAACTATTCTCAAAAAAAACCACTGTTCAAATGACGTTTAGCACTGAAGAAAATAATATTGCCTGCAGCTACACACGTTCTCATTCTCCAAATTACACTCTTGCCTTTCTAGATCTGACAAACAACTACTAAAGCAAGCACCTGAACACAGCTTCTTTTAGAACCATCACACCACGAGACATGCTCCAAAGACTTTAGCTATCTGAGGAGTTGCCATTCAAAAAAATAAGGATTTCTAGGCACTGAACAGAACAACTTTGGTACAGATGTCCTGCCTGGCTACTGCACAAGCCATAGCTTGATGCTCCTCGGGTGTGAGTCCACAGAGATGCACAAAGTCAATACCTTTGCACTGCCTCATTTAGTTCATGTTACTCCTCTAGACAGCATTTCAAACCCTGCCATAACGTTATTGCAAGGAACATAGGATACGAAGCAAACAGCGTAAGGTAGACACAATGACAATCAGCATTGTGTTTATATAATAAAATGTAACTACCAAGAAAAGAAAGACTTTCTGCTGGAAATATCCACCCCTTTAAAAACAGCTCAAAGCGCTTCTAGAATTTAAAAATTTAGACACTTTTTCTCCTGATTTTGAAAACAGGATATTTTGAGACAGTGTTGGGAAAATCAAGTTACAGTCAGCATAAGAAAATTAGTCATAAGCATACACTTACACACTACTGTGTCCTTGTAAGTAAACACGTATGCTTCTTTCCTCCCCACCAAAATTTCCAATGAGATTTGTTTACAAGTGTTAGCTTTCTCCTACGGTATTTCCTACTATAGCATATAGATTTTCAACTGAGAAGAAAACAAAGGGAGAAACAATTTTGGTCTTTTTCAAGTTCTTCTAGAAAAATTTTGAAGAATAAAACCTTTTGAGCTTTACCTCATTTCTACTGTATCTACCTATATTAAATAAATGCATATGTTAACCCTAAGAATACTATGGGATTATTGTACTAAATCATTTAACACAGTTTTTCATTTTCTAAATGGACACACTAACTTCACTTAAATAACCTGTGGTTTTTTTCTTCTTGAAGCAAAATTCAGAGCTATTACACAACACAATGTGCAAAGCATCATAATATAATATGTTACAAATAGGTTTTTCACTCCAAGGAGGGTTAGGCACTAGAACAGGCTCCTCAGCTAAGTGATCACAGCACCAGCTTGGCAGAGCTCGAGAAGCATTTGGACAATGCTCTCAGGTACATGGTGTGACACCTGGGGACAGTGCCATGCAGGGCCAGGAGTCGGACTGGATGAGCCTTGTGGGCTCCTTTCAACTCAGATTCCATGATAATACACAAAATATTAATTATACTGCAAACCTACCTAGTAATAACTGTAAATTAATCTTCAAACCAACTTAGCAAGATTTCTGAAGCCTTTACAAAGGCAGATGCCAACTAAATCATTTTGACAAGTGGTAGATTGAAGATGAACATTTTGAAATACAGGGAGAAATACGAGAACCCAGACTGTTGTGTAAATAGCTGTATTTCAGAATGCTTTATACAGTAAAGGGCTGTCAAATGCACAGTTTCTCTCTTTAAATGCCATCTATTTAAAAGTTCTATTAGTTTGATGCATTTGATTTTTTTTGCAATCATTTACTTAATATTCCTATACAGATCTCAAGGGTCTCTTGGTTCCAGGCTATTTATATGCAACCCAAAAGAATTTTAAATTAATCTTCTGTTTTAAACATATCATTTTGATGTAAATCCATCTACCTATGTTATATTCATTTAGTGCTGCAGATTGACATGAGAGTCCATTTGCTTTCTTTTTTTATTGTATAAAAGGCCCTTTTATCAAAGTTGTTGCCTTGATTTTTAATGATGTGCGCAGTTCAAAAAAGAATAAAATTCAGGGTTTGGGAATAGTCCAAGTCACTGTACAACTAGAATTTCTTCAATTGACATATTTTGTATGTTCACACAGAGAAGCTTGAAGAGATTTATTTTTATCAGTTTAAATAGAGAACATTCAGCCACTGCATTTAATATCATTCAGAACAACACTGTAGGCAACCACAGTTGTCATGTTCATATTCTGCTTTTTGAGATGGAATTAAATTTAACTACAATTGTGTATATGATTTTCTATTATTACTTTTAAACTTAAACAAAAGTGCAGTGAGTTTATTCAGAGAACTACAGTGTTAAGAGACATCCACAAGAGTGTTTTTCAATATATTTGCACTACTACAGCTCAGTGGAAACATTAAGCAAAATGGAAGCAGACAACTTAGTATGGAAACTTATGAACCTGAATAAAATCTCCAGATAGCAAATAAGAAATGACTTTTGGATGAAATGACAGAAAAGACACAATTAACAACATAATAATAATAATTAGAAGAACTAAAAAGGTAACTTAAAATGATGTAAGAGAAAAGCATACAGTATCCATATAAATTGATCAGCAAGACACAGGTACAATCTACAGTAACACAAGACAATCCAATTTAGCTGTTCTTAATATACACCAGGAGTCTGAGAAAAGATCTAATTACACCAATTCTGCTACACAATTGGTTTAGAAGAGCTGCTGTCTTTCATGATAAACATTGGATGTTTGGATGGCTGAACCTCCAACACACAGAAGTTTCCTTTCAAACTGAAAGCACAAATATCCTCAGGAAGAAAAAACACTACACAATTTTTTTTTTCTAACTGTGCTTTTAAGTTCAGCATCATGCACTATGTTTTGTTTTTTTTTTCATTTTACTTTTTTCTACACTTGTAGGTTACTCTGTTTTTCTATCAAGCTACTTCATAAGGGAGATTACAAAACAGATGACAGTGCAAATGGCAAAGCAAAGCACCATGTGCAACTCCTGTGCAGAGCTGACCCCAAGGGCAGCCCGGGGTGGCAGAGCCTCCTCAGCCCACTGCCCACAAGTCTGTCTGCTGTCTGCTCTGTGGTTGAGTTAATCTCAAAACTGGATAATCTGCCCTGGGTTAATCAAAAACAGACCTTAGCAAATCAAGACCTACAAATACCATTTCACTTCATACAAAACTCTGGAAGAAAGATGCAAAGATTGGGGTGGGGGAGGGGTGGCAGCGAAAGGAATGGGGAAAGGAAGATTTTAAAGAACACTCCGTCTGAACTTTTCTTTTAGCAAACTAACATCTGAACAAAAGTAGCATTTTCTTCTCCAGAAAACCAAAATCCAGATTCTCAACATCCCCTGAGACTGTTGTTTAATGACATCTTTTACAGACAGTATTACACTGCAAAACCAAAATGTTTTTGCCACCATGCAAGTTGGTTTGGTTTTGATTGGGTTTTTATCATTAAAACCATTGAAAATAATGCAGTTATTTGATTTTAATATAACAACTTCATGTGTGTAGTCCAGTTCAGAAACAAAATGAGCACAACTTCACAAAGTCAGTATTAAGACATTGATACCTTTTTCCCAAATGTTCATGCTGGTTAGACATGCACCTGTAATTACAAAAATGCACACTGCCCCCAAGCAAGGCTGAAATATGATTGATATTCATATTTACAATTTGTTCAAGGCTTCTCCTTTATAATTAACATTCTTATAGCTAGCAGAATACATATTAGACATATAACAGCATGCTATTTAACAGCTTTTTGAATAATATAATGCTAGGTCTTGAATCATCCTAGTGATAAGATTGCGTAAACCAGTGCATTCTGAAAAACATAATTCTTCTTTGAAATATTAAAAAAAAAAATCTATGTAGTAACATGAATTGAAAAGCTCTTAACAATTATGAAGATGGTTCCTGGTTCCAGGAGAGTTAAACATTTTAAAAACTATTTTCATTTTATGTTTACAATTAATAAAACAAATTCTGCTCAATTAATATGATCAAGTGATTAGAAATTGACATTTATAGATGTTAGTAGTTTTAGAAACTAAATTAATGATTTGAATTGAAAAACTTAAATTTCACCTAGGCAATAAAGGACATACTGCATCATTAATACAAAACAAGCAAGATTAATTGAGGTTATTTAAAATAAGAGCATCCAATGTATTAAAAGGATATTCAGGAGGGAAACAGAAGGGTATGAAGATGTAAACTCAAGGTTTCTAACCTAAAAATCAGTCACATCCTTACCACATGCATTTCAATAATACTAACTAGATAAACACAGGCAAAAATCCCTGTGCTAAGTGTCAGATCTTTTTGATTAAAGTCATCTTAGTAAGTAACACACATTCTTTGCAATTTGCCAGGGAATGCTGCAACTTGTTTCTGCAGCTGGATTTTTTCCATCTCATCTGTTTTGTACACTGTATGGTAATGGCAAAGAACGTGACATTTGAAACAGGTATTTGAATGAGATAAATTATTTCTAAGTTACTTGAATTTTCTATTTCAACAACAAACAATTTTACTAGATAGCAAAATAAGTTCATATGTTCTTCAGCACATGTTAAAGTTTATTGAATGCAGAGCTATTTTCTCTCCTTATTTAACACATTCCCCATGGAGAATACTTTGTTATACTGCTTATTGCTTTCCATAATTTTTATTTCTGGAACTTTCAGATGCAACTCTGCAATCACTTCTCCCCTCAATCTCTATCCCTTTCATTTGCAAGGCTGAAAGAGTAGATTTGCCTTCGATTTTCCCAGGAGCACAGATTCTTCTAATTACTTAAAATATTTAGACTTTATTTTCTTTAATTCTGTGAGGATTTTTGGTCTTAGATTTTGGTATTTTCTGGTTTTTGACCTACTGAGTCTTCTGGAGCCACACTGAAAGAAAAGGAACCACAGATGTATATATGTTTTGCTAGAATACTGTGTGGAGCTATGGAAATAAATGACTGGAAATGTATCGTTTCACAATGGCTTTTTAAACAAAATTAGAACTATATAGGACCCTGTCAAAGTAGGTAAAACTGCACCATATTGAATAAAAGAAAATGAATAAACCACTATCAAGGCAGGTGCTTGCAAAGCAGGATACATGGCTAATCTCCTCATTCCTAATTATAAGAATTAATGATGTCTAACATTCAAGTGTTACTGAGAGTGACTGCAGCTATGCCTCAAGTGAGAGAGTTTTATTCATCCTCTCTTGAAAAATTACCATTTTGGTTGAAAATACTTTGGTTTACTATCAATTAGAAGACTACTTTTTTATGATAAGCTCAGCAGAACTTATGGGAAATTGTTTCAGTTGGACAACAGGGAATTGTATTTTTTACCCTCTTCATGAACAGGCAACCAGTTAGTCGAAAAAGATTGGATGTTGAAATATTCTTTCAGTTCACAATGGATTTGGAGACCACAATCATCTGTTTCTGACTCTAGAACAACAGGTCTCAATTACATGCCTCTGGTTTACCTTTTCCAGCCAATCTTATAAGCAGTAATTTAATATCTGATAAACAGTACCTTTTAATTAATAAATACAAGGCCTACATCCTTGGTGGCACATGACTGCAGACCACTGCCACCAGCCTACATCTGCTTTGCTAACACTTGGTCACAGAAACATTTTAATTTCAGTGGTGGTCCAATAAAAACTTCAAAATACTTCAAAGATAACTTGTTATTCAATGGAGATAATGGCATCAGGCATTTTTCTACTGCCACAATGACTTTAAGTAAAAAGAAAGGGAGAAGAAAGTTACATTTATGCTGTCTGAAAAGAATAAACAAATCATTCAGAGATACATGTCCCTCAAAAAAGCCAAATCAAAAGGGAAATATTTTTAGAACATTATTAAATAAAATCAAAGACCTCACACACTCTTACATAAGCACTCGCATTTTTAAGCAAGCTCCAGAATGACTTTTCAGAGACTGGGCAGATTTCCTTGTTCTTAGAGGATTTTACTGAATTAAACTATTAGCACTAGTTCCTAGAGAACGTTAAACACTTTGAGCCATTAAAATGAATACAGAAATCAGTGACATGCGTGACATTTAGTCCCAAGGATGGTTCCTTATTTTATCCAGTATATATCTGAATGTCTGTTTCATTTTCAAAATAATCAGTGTTGTCATTTTTATAAAAGTCATGATACAAAATATAACCATAAAAGATTTTTCCGGTCTTAAATTATGTTTAAAAGTTTATTTCCTTCCTAATGTTCCAGTGGAATGACTTTTTGGCAGAACTAGCTGGAAAGTAGAAAGCAGATTTAAATACAGAGTTTAACCCATTTATTTCTGATCTGAAATGAGTACTAATATTGGTAAAATTTTGAAGTCTTCTCCAAGCTTTAAGGTACTAAAATATTTTTTTTATTCACTTCACCTTATTTGTCTTTTGATATTTTTTCTCCCGAGAAATTATAGGGTAATTACCTGAGAAACTAACTGAAAAGTTCAATTTTCCCTTATTCTTCAACTGTTTAACTTATCTCTTCATGACTCTCAACAGTCCTTTCCACTGAGAGAAATTCCTCCCAGACTGACTCTGCAGTGAGCTATTCACTGCAGTCCTGTAGTGCTTTAAGTATTACAGAAACAAGGAGTAGAATTAAACACACACATTTATTAAACTTCTATGTAAAACACTCTCTATTCCATAATAAGCTGATCACTAAGGCATGCAGTTTTTGGCCCAAGACCAAAGGGGGGAAAAAAATTAACTAATTACACTCCACTACAAAAGGAAGATGCTCAATCAAGCCTTGAATAAAAAAAATTAAAAAAAAAAAATCAGTAAAGCACATGCAACACATTAAACCAAGAAATACTCACCAGTATAAATAGAAAAGAAAAAACAGACAAAAAAAATCAACGCAATGCACAAAAAAAATATGCTCAAAATCATGGTCAAAACTTTTTTTCCTCCAAATAAGTATTGTCTGTCTTGTGGAATATGCAAAAAGTACAGTAATAGATGTTTTATACTAAGAACCACTCTAGAGAACACCTTTCAACGGATAAACACTTGAAACATTTGAACTTTAAACATGAGAGAATGATGCTTTTTCTTCTAGTGCTTACTAGGATCAGTTCTCTTGACTAAAAGTAAGTTGACATCAATAGAGTTTATAGACCTTCATTCTACAAAGCCAGCTAATTGCTCAGTGTATCAGTTTTATTAGTGCACTGTAGCTTTATCTATATCCTCCACTAGCTGTAGTCATTCCCACAGTGCTTATTTTACTGTTAGTTGCTTACAAATTTCCAGTAGTCAACACATCTCTTGTCCTAACCAACTGTTCCTTTTACATTAAAAAAGAGTAAATATTATAAGTTGCAAAAAAATCCATTTTATAGGCAATAATAGCTGAAATGAAGGCAAGGTTTTGCAATTTTACATGGAGGTTCTGCAGCTTTACTTGGGATCATTCAACATAGGGATCTCCAAGTGTAAACAGATATTTTGGTATTAATTAAAAATTAAGCAAGAGCTCTACTGTACAGCTTCAGCATACAAAGCTGTCACTTGTTGAATTTGAATTAAATACTTGGAGTTTGTACAAGGTGTCTTTTCTTTCTGTAGGAACAGTATTGAAGAGAAAGTAGAAATAGTGATGATGAGCTTCCACAGACAGACTATGAGAAGATGTCAGTCAGGTCTACCCAGGACAAAGCAACTATCGCTTTCTCTGCCTCAAAAGAACCTGGGGAGAAGGAAGTTAAGCTCTTTTCACCCTATGTAGATTTAATTTGGAAAATATTTCTATTTCAGGAAGTTAAGAGTCCTTTCTGAATTGCACCTTCAAGGAAGTACATAAAATGAGTTATCACCTTCATAGCCAGTATAAATTCTCCACAGCTTTCTTTGTTCTTCTTCAGATGTCCCCACAACAACACGACTTACCAAGAGCATTGCAAGCTCAGCAAGAGCATTCACAAGGGCTGCTGTGGAACTTCACTTTGCATTCCACAGTCAAACTCAGTTCTGTTGTTTTAACTAATAACATACCTATTACTCTACTGCTTGCTGATGGACAACACACACACCCCTCTGAAGCAAATGAAAATTTTTGAGGGTAACACAGGTAAGTAATTTATTACAGTAAAACTTATTCTTGTCAGACTACTATAGGTCTATAAATGTAATGTATGCGTGAGGATTAGTGTATGGACCAGTTTCTATAATAAATAATTACAGAACACTTCTAGAGCGTCCATGTGACTTGTACAGTAAGAGCTATACATTCCCACTATTAAATCCCTCCAATCATGTAGGGTCACATAACTAAAAAGCTTGAGCCTCTTAAACTGAATTAGCCAAATAAACACAATAGTCCATGGCTAATGGCAGCTGTGTCTTCAAACAACACTCCTTTCTAGTTAAAGCCAGACAAACCAAAGGAAAAATCTCACCCAGTATGCAAGAATCTCAGCAATTACTTGACACATTTCATGACCACTTCCTTGATGATTACTTTCCTTGGCGATTACTTTATGCTACAATACTCCATATCCTTTTTCATTTCAAAGGATTTTGAAAGCCAGGCCTTTTCCACAATTTGGTTTCCTGTATTTAGTCTTCCTGGAAGAGCCTTTCCAAGTGACCATTCCTTCTACCTTCCTCCCCCAAAGACAAAAAAATACTTAAATACAAGACCTTTTCTTTTAGAAGAATACACAAGTACCACAAATATCACTAACTGATAATATTTGCTTCTGTGTTGCACTCAAATAAAAGCAACTAAGTTAATGAAGACTACAAAAAAAACTTTGCCTTATCATATTTTTTTACTGAAATCCATCAGAAAAATACTGAGCAAGTGCTGGAAAATGCATGTGCAAGTTACATAAAATTACATGCTGAATAATCATGGCATATTTATCCATGGCACTGTAAATTAATAATCAGCTGTCAACATCCTGGAATGGTTTTCCAAACACATTAAACATAGGATGCTTAAATATTTTTAACTTCTTTTGTTAACATGCACCTTTGAACAAGCAGAATTATTTTTCCAAAGCACTGTGTTATTATGAATGCCTGAATTGGATTAAGAGGCCTTCTTGAAATACAAGAGACCAAGTGGATTTCATCTGCAATGTGGGAAGCCAGCGCTGTTCGTGGGCTTCTCAGGTTTACATTACATTCATTATCCACAAGCACTGTTAGGTGTTGACAGTTCTAACTGCCTTCACTGGAACGACAGGCCCTGCAAAACCGAACGCGCGCAGAATTTACGATTCACCGCCCATCTGCCAAGGCTGAGAGTCAGCCCTTTAGAAGTGTGTGTCACAGCAGGCACATCTCCCCCCACCTTTCTGGTGAGAAGGGGGAGTCGGGGTCAGAACCAGGAGGGGGGGCTGGGGAGAAGGCCCTCAGCAGTCTCCGTAAGCTTCAATTTCACCCAACATCCTAGTCACCGACAAAAACCTTACAAAGAGGTTTACACATAGTTTAAATGGTACTGAAGTCTGTGCATCAAATTTGCTATGCCAGAGAAGTCAGCATGAGTTTGTAATTTGATAAAGATTTCTGGGTCCAGAGAAAGATCCCAAAGATGAAATAGAGGGCTGAAGCACATCTTCTGTGAGGAAAAACTGAGAGTTGGGGTTGCTCAGCCAGAGAAAAGAAAGCTCCAGGGAACCTTTTTGCAGCCCTTAAGTTCCTAAAGGGAGCCTACAAAACAGCCCAAGAGGACATGTAGTAAAAAGATCAGGGGGCGTGGCTTCAAACAGAATAGGTTTAGATTGGATGTTAGGAAGAAATTCTTTACTGTGAGGCTACTGAGGCTCTGGAACAGGTTGCCCAGAGAAGCTGTGGATTCCCCATCCCTGAAATGGCCAGTTTATACAGGGCACTGAAGAACCTGGTCTAGTGGAAAGTGGCCCTGTCCATGTCAGAGCGAGCCGGAACTGGATGATCTTTAAGGTTCCTTCCAATCCAAACCATTCTAGGATTCCACAAAGAATACAGAGACACAGGTGAAATTAGAGGAGATACATCAGTCAGTGACATGAGGATGTTTAGACAATCTCTTTTTATGTTCCAAGACCCAGAAATACCTTTGCCTGATTTTACTATTAAAAGTAATCAACATATTCTGAAGTATTCCTATTCTAGATTTAACTTTTCCCTTTTCATATGGAACAAAAGTTTTGTCTATAGACCACGTCATTTTATTTCAAAGCATATTCAGATACATTAAAAGCATATTTTATCCGATGTTATTTTCATAATGCTAAAAAAAGAAGTCACACTTCAAATAATTGCTTGATGGTGCCAGTGTGTTAACCATAAGGCTGTTATTAATTGATTTTGTGTTCAACCAAATTGAGTAGTGCAACCACTAAATGCTAGACAGATTACAGAGAATTTCACTCTTGCATCTTTTCAAACTACTGCTTATGGAATTCTTAGAAAAGAAAAATGGATATGAAAATACTAGAGAAAAATAAGAAATACAGTGGAAAAATAGACCAGTGTTTTAAATACAAATTTTAAAAACATATTTTGTTGTTCCATACCAGAAGAAACCACTAGTAGAAAAATTCTTTGACAAAGAATAAACGTTAAAGTATATAGAAAACACCACTACTTTACATGAAGTTGATATTGAGAGATGAAAGTCAAATGGTGACAAGTAAAACTTTTCAACAAATACTGGTTGTTTATGGCACACATTGCATTTTTTGACTTTTTTAAAACATGTAAGTGAAAGATTATAAAAATAAAGTCCTGATGGTTGCTCTTGACAATGTTATTAAGTAGATAATTTTCAGCAGCTACTAAAATAAGTTTTGGGAGAGATGGAACAAAATCTACTTTGACTCAGTTTTGAATAGCAGAGGATAGAGAACACAAAGGCAGGAGATAGGAACAAGAGAGGCCTGAGCTCTGAAACTCATCAAGGCAGAGGCTTATGCTTGGATGTGGAGAACAAGATGAACAGTACTCCAATCATAAGCGTGAGCAGGAATGAGTCATCAGGTCAGTGAGAGGATTTCTGCACAAAGCAAATAGATGATTCATTGCAGAGGTAAAATGTTTCAGTGGTTGAAACCACTAACTTACCTATTCTGTCTCTAGCAGCAGCAATTAGAACAGGCATGTAAACTTCTGCAGTTTTAGAAGCTCCCAACTTGCTGTGTGAGGAACAGTTTCTTTATCCATTTTACACCCATGACCTACAAGTTTTGAGTCCACTGTAGTTTTCACATCACAAGATTTGGCAAACAGCAAATCCACTCTGTCAAGTTGTGACATTTCCAAGTTGTATCTGGCACTTCCAGGGTCAGAAACAGGTAGGCCTGGTTTGGATTATTCTTCCATTCAATGTACTACTTAGCTTTAGCGCAGAATAATATATGTCTGATTCCTTTTGCTCACTTGGTATTGTGAAGCTCCTCCCCAACGTACCAGAGAATTTGAGTACTCAAAGAAACAAAAAAACCAAAAAGATCTCATAAAAAACTCCCTCCCCCCTCAAAAAAACAACAAAACAACAAAAAAACAACCAACCCACACAGCGCAACATCATAAATTTCATTGGGGATTTAATATGAAAAAAAAAGTAAGTTTCTGAATGTTACAAAGTATAGAAGGTTCACCAACACACAGGAGGGTCATCTCACAAAGAACAATTAACAAGGATTACTTATGGAAAACAGACAAGTACAACACTCGAGAGTGAAAGGTCTGTTTACATCAAAACACAAGAGACCTGGATTTACATCAAACTGTAATTAACCACGAGTGTCAGCAAGACAATCTCACCCACAGGAAAACCAGATGTAATACAGTGATTGATCACCAAAGTATACGCCATGTAAATATTCTATTTCAGCTATAATAAACCCAATATATGTATATGGGGCATTTAGGATGAAGATAGAAAAAGTTTTAATTCCACTTTGGGATTTTTTCCTTTGATCTATGCTGGAAACCAAAAATAATTAATCTTTAAAAAAACCCCAAAACAACAAAACTTCATGGAAGAAAGAAAACTCAACGCTATAAACTAAATCTCCCTTTCCCCCCTTCATTCCTTTAAACCATAGAGATTGATGCTGTGATTGGAGTAAAGACAGCTTGCCCAATTGAATTTAAAAATTATAGTAACATTGTAGATAATTAGGAATATTAATGATACTTACAATGTATAATAAAATAGAACCTTGCAGAGAGTTAGAATTGGTGTTTGCAAGGAGCCATGTATATGCTCTATATATACTGCTACATGCACACAGGTATGATACCTGTTACTAGGATCAGCAACTGCCATCTATTCTTTGAGGGGAAAAAAGAAAAAACAGGGAAAAAAACCCAAACCTGTCTGCACAAGAAAGCAATTTTTTTACCGAAATGAAAACAGGAGAGTAGTACAGGAATATTGTGGCTTATTTCCAGATCTTCAACTGATCTAATGAGCACATTCAGTTGACTTAATTTGCTATTATCCATAAGTTTCATCACCTGTAAAATGGTACTTATTTCCATTGTAAAACACTTGAAATGTACTGATGAAGATCTCTACATAATCAAGTACTTTTATTTTTTAGTTGACTAAGTAGGCATCTAGGTCAAGAGATTACAGAATCTAACATTTAAGGAACAAAATAAATCATCACATGCAATATTAAAAAGTATTCCCACAGCCTTGAGAGTATCACTGCTGAGATAATACAGAGAGAAAAACCCAAAACCCTACTAAAATAATTGTTCACCATTAGTAAGAAAAGCATTTTGATGGAAAGTGATTAATTTATTCCAAAAATCATCTATAGCTTTCTTGAAAAAAAAAAAATCTCATACTTCAGTCTAATTACATATTAATTTAGATCTGTATATATTCTTCTTCTACAGAAATGTGATTGCACTGGCTAGAAAATAAAAAAAAACTTATTAATGATGAACTGGCCCTTTCTCAGTTCCTATTAAAATCAAATTGCTGGAACATTAAACACTACTTTGAAATAATTTACACTGAGCAACAATGTTACTTAAAAAAACAAACAGAAACAAAAGCCAACAGTAGCACACAGGAAAGTAGTCTGCAATTATGATTTGCAGAATTATTATGTTCTTATCTATGTGGAGATATTACCAAGCCTTTGCTTAATATAAATATAACAAAAGTGTTTTTGTCAATGATACAATTTCATTTATGCCCAGGTTAGTCTACCACTGAAAATAATTTATATAACACTCCAAACTTTACATTTCCTTTGTCACTGAGAGTTGACTGGAGCTGGGTGGCTGCCAGCCAGCCCATCCAGCTGTCAATTCTACTCCTCCCTACCCAAAAGGGAAAACAGGAAAACTCTTGTCTTGCTTCAGCAAGATACTCCAAGCAAAATATAAAATTTTGTGATATGGTACAATGGCAGCACCAAGAGAAGCCATCAGGCTTCATACATTTGCAATCCAGCAAAAAGAAGATTCCTCCAACAAGACTACAAGGCTGCTGAACCAAGGACAGGAGTGGCTATGACAGAGGTCCCTGCTCCCCTTTTTCCGCAGAGCTTTGAAGACAGACAATCAAACTGGAAAACCCAGTCCCGGTTCAGCTCTACATTTCACATTTTTCTTCATCTTGCCTGTTGCCCTGATTTCTCGGGTTTTTCTGAGGCACTTTCTAACTTGCTGTTTTCACAGTTCCTAGCATCTTTTCTCACACATGCGATGTCTTTATCAGAAGTCTGTTTTGATAAGACGAGGTTGTTTCCATGCTTTCTCTTGGTCTCGAGAACAACTGATGGACAGTTGTCTTGACCAACAGGATGGGAGAAGCATCAGCCTTCTTCTCCAACCCCTGGTCTGTGTGGAAATACTATAAATGTGGAATCAGATGTTTTAATAAATAGTTTTCAGCCTTCTCAAGAGAAAGTGTCCGTGTGTGTCCTTGCATGTCCCACAGCAACACTTGCCCACTCAAATGTCAAGTCCAAGAGCTCCTCAATGCAGCAGCACAAGATAACCTGGCATAAAGTAATTCTCACTAACAAATATCACAGCACTCAGTACCAAACTAGAAACTGTTTAGCCTGACAGGTCATAGATCCTGTAGGCTAAGTAGGAGCCTGGGTGATAGAGGTATAATAATAAATTTAGACAATCTCAACTCACTTGCAGATCAGTTTTTTACCAGTAGTCTCTCAAATCACTCACTGTTGGCTGAACTCAGTATACCTAAATTATAAAGGATATTATAACTACTTAATATTTACTGCAATAAAATATTTGCCTACAATAATTATACATTGACTAATCCTGAAGTTTTGGGATTTTTTTTTTAAATTTGGTTGGGTTTCTTTTAAATGACACTTGACTCCTTACACTGATCACTTAGTTCAAGGTCAGAACATCAAGCACTTCCCTCCCACAATTCTTTCATGAAAAGCTTGGTCCTCTGTAACCTCCAATTGATCCTTCCAACATTCTCTAAAATTTCTTATCCTTTGAGATTCACTGCTTCTTTTTGGAAAACCAATACATGATGTACAGAATAGTCTTGTGCATATTATAGCAAAAATTCCATGCAGTGATTAACTCTGAAGTCTTGGAACTGAAGTAATGTAAAGCTGATTAAAAATGCATATAAACCCCACATTACAGAAACAAATGCATATGAAGAGTCCCATTCAATTGCAGTTGTTTACCTATTTTCCTGACTCCAGCTTCAGGACTTGAACCACTGTCCATGAATTCTTTAAAGATGGAACACCTCAGTGTCTTTAACTTAAAGGTAAGTGAAAACTGAAAAAAAAAAAAAAAAAAAAAAAAAAACAAAAAAAAACCAAACAANNAAAAGACGAAGAAAAACCACATCCACTTCAGTAAACCTTCCAAGTATCAGTTTTTAACACTCATGAAAGAATTTTCACTTTCAAATTATTTGCTTTTTCACTTACATGGCAATAAGGAATTCAACCAAGTCTGCTATTGTAAAGTTATTTTTGTGTTTTTAGTATAGAATTAAACTGCATCTATTTATCTCTGTTACAGCCCTTCTGCCATCTGTGACAGATCATATTTCTTGAATTTGTCATCAGAAGATGACTTGTTTCATATGTTACCCCTTTTCACTGCTGTACATGCATTCCAATCACTGATATTTTACCTCTAGGAAAGGAATCCTTGGATTTCAAGAAGCAGAGGGAGACTAATGACAGAGCCCTCAGCAGGACACCGCAGCTCCTCGACACCAATCAGGGATTACATTTCCTGCCTTCCATGGCAGCAGGAAAGCACCAGCTGAGCAGTTCAGAGGAGATCTAAGTAGTTTAGAAAAAGCCCCAGAGCCAATCATAGCTACCTACTGGACACAGCGGTCACAGAGAACTGGATTAGTATGCAAAGCAGGAGAAAGATGCAAGTTATTTATTAACTCAGTCATCTGGGTGCCTTATTAAACTACTAGAGAAGAGGCAAAAAAATACAGAAAATGACAAAAATTATATTAGGACAAAATCTCCCTCTTCTAGACAACAATTAACTTGACGAACACAGTTATTCCAATATCAGAGCTCTTAGACAACTGATGCAATTCCTCTGCTGCCTTATCTCCGCACATATTTCTTTGAAGGCCAGAGGGACCCAGAATAACTCCCTCCTCCCAAGCACACCAACCTGCTCAGAAAGGGCAAGGGCAGGAAACATGAGGGCCTGAGATCTCTGGCCAGACAGCCTCCTGAAGAAGACAAGGTTGTCATCTTGTATGGACAAATGGAAGTCTTGAGAGCGGCACCATTCCTAGGTTGGGCCACAATCCTTCCTAGCATGTCAACAAGAAGAAGCATCTGCAATGAAGTATCAAAACTGGTATTATGAAATAGGAGATTCTCATTCCTG
Organism: Thryothorus ludovicianus; assembly: GCA_013397245.1. NCBI lineage: Eukaryota > Metazoa > Chordata > Aves > Passeriformes > Certhiidae > Thryothorus > Thryothorus ludovicianus. Next base: position 96,755 of record VZTB01003872.1, read on the forward strand.
AAATAAGCAAGAGCGACATGTAGAGATTTTCTGCACATCACATGCAGGAGTCAGACTGACAGTACAATAAAAAAAAAAAGCACAGTTAGTACTATAACCTGCAATGCCACTATAACTACAGTATGTGATCTCAATATTTCAGCTCCCATGCAGCAGACAAGGTCTGAGTTGTAAGAATGTAACAAGAACAGTTCTGTGCAAACTTTGCGTGATGCATTGTGCATGCTGCTGCAGTAGAGTTCTAGTTTTATGTACATGAAGGAACAAAGACAATGGGAAAAAAGGTTGCTCTTATTCATCACAGAATTTAAAAAGCTCTGGAAGCAATCAATTGCAACAAATCCTGATTAGATGGGAGTTAATATTTTCAGTAGAGGGACAACCTCACATGTATAGGTTGCCAGCAGACAACCTGTCATGCAATGTCAAAAACCCAAGTTTATTTTGGAATACTGATATGCAAACTTTAAGGGTATAAACAAACATGGAAAATGTAGATGGGTTTTAGAAGACCTCAGTTATCTAAAGCACTTTCTTATCCAACAGCATTTAGCCACTATTCAAGCTTTCAACAAAAACAACGATCAGCTTATATGACTGGCCACTGCTTTATTTATTCCCCGTAATATGAAACCAGCTCTCCCAAAAAGCCACCATACTCACGCACACAAGGTTTTGTACTTGGCCATAGGATGGCTGTACTAGCCTATACTTCTATCACAGCCATGTGTTGTCTTTACTCTGCTATGTTATCTTCCTAGTGTCTAAAAGACAAGGAAGGAACTTGTAACGACTCTCCTGCCTGGCCTTCACCCAATCATATTCCTTACTTCCACCTCCCACATTCCTTATCTTGTAAGTCTTTCATCAAAATTTACTTTTTTTCCCCCTAAAGTAAAACTATCACTTCAATTTTCCAAAAAAGAGTATCACCATTTCCCTAGGATGTAAAAAAAACAAACCCTAAAACACAACACAATTTTATCTAAACAAGTCAGTACTTTCAATTAAAGTACTCATTCTAGATTGACCCTTTAAACTCTTGTTTAAAAATTATGACTGCTGCTGGTTTTTGTGAAAAACTAAAACATTTAAAAAGTGAAATCTCACATACTTAATAAAAATACTGCTTCCCTAAAATATTATCATAAAAAATGGAACCAGCTTTACTATGGTTTTAAAATTTGGAAAGGGAAGCCAGAGGATTCTGAAGATCTGGGATTCCAGTCAAAAGCAAAAAACCCTGCAAAAAAAACAGAAGATGCCAACTCAAAAGAGCTCCTGTCAGCAACAACTAGGAAAACAAATAAAATGTAGCCACTCACACCAATATACATTTGCCACAACAAACCCAAAAATGTCTTCTCTAGTCCTCATAAGGCAGAGTATCCTGCTTGTACCACTCTCCTCATTTATACTTGGAACAAGAAAATAATAAAGTTCTGGCCTGTCTTTTCCTCAGTTAATATATTGCTTCTATTCACACTCATGAGATGTCCTTGGCAACTAATGATTTTCCTCACCTGTTCCAGACACAAGCTGATTGTAATAAATTAATCTGGCTTTCAACACTACTTCTCCATCCATATGGCCCCTACTATACACTCATTTATCGACAATGTTTTCTGAAACAGTGGTGTTGGTGAAGGAAATGCTCACACAGTAAAATAATATTCTCATTTATTTAAAAAAGGCACAATTTAGAATGAATACATTCAGTACTGAAGCCTAGCTTAGTTCTAGGACTGATCAGTCACATGTCTGGATCCAACTGAGCCCCTAAATATGCACCTCTTACAATTATATTTAGGCCAATCACTGAAATAAAGTGTCTGCTACATGCTGCTTCACAGACAAGTGATAGCACTATTGCTGTAGGAACCAATACACAAGGTATTAATAATGCAGACAATTACTATGATCTTAATCACACTTGAAATTATATGTCCATGCCAGCTGCTGCCATTTCATGTGTTCTCTTTATTGCTCATTTTCCCTAATTTAATAATATTTTAGAACTCGTAAGTAATCAAAAGCATAAAACTATGCCCTATCTCTCTTTCATTTTTACCATATAAGCCTCAATATTTTGATTGCTGGTGCAGGGCACTGCACGCTGTGAAACATAGAATAAAGACTCAAAAATGTTCAAACACATCATTTGCACTGTATCAAGAGAGAGACCAGTAAGAGGAAAAATGAGCTATCTTCTCACTCTCACTTCATCACATCATTCCAAAAAATGAATAGAGAAGTCTATTACAAAAGTCATGCTAAAACAAATCAAAATTCTGATTCAATAAGAAACAGAAGAAGGTATGGCTGTGATACAATTCTGTTATTATATCCAAAATAATTATCCCAAAAGCAAATAAAGAAGTGGCTCAGTTTTTGTAGCCCCCATAAATCTATTTTGTGACACTGATTTACCACACATTATGTCTTAAAATGTACAGTATCTACAATATAAATCTACATTTGTTTTACTCAATAGCGTTCATCTGCTGCTACTGTTTTAATATGAAAAAAACACACAAGACAAAACATACCAAATTCAACTCTGCACTGATACTGCTGAAGTTTTGTGACACTGGCGGCAAACCCCGCCCCTCAAATTCTGTGAGCCAAGCAAAATCCCAACCCTATACACTGTTGCCATACAGGCACACAGAATACATGTGCACCCTACAGAAGCAATCTGACCTAGAAGAAAGCACCAATCCCTTGGACAGCCTAGATGAGCACACACCTGCATGTGGTGACAGCAGCCCACTGTCTACCTGTATTGCACACGGATGTGCTGTGAAAGGGTCTGGAAGCCCAGGACAGCCTCAGGCTGCAGGTACAAGCACCCCAACAGTGCAGGGATGCTGCTCTCAGACATCAGAGGGAAGATGTTGCTCTACCATCAGCCAACTGACACTGCCCAGACATGAAACAGTGATGAAGGTGGCAGCTTTCACCGCTGGCCATCTTCAGTGTCCTGAGCTCCACTGGCAGCCACCTAAAAGTTTCCCACATAACCCATATGGAACTGATAATGTAAAAAATAAGATAAAAGTGACTGGATCTTTTGTTGATAAACTGTATTAAACTAGCCCAACAAGTTAAACGCCGATCTCATATGTAGTCACCACAACACAGTTCAAGCTCATGTTTTGTATTTGCCAGGGAAAACTGTTCATACGAAGTTCATTTAAGTATTTATATGAGACATATCCCAGCAGACTCAAAGATCTCCTTTATACATACAGACTAAACCCACCTGTACCTTCAGTAATTTCCAAATCATCTTTTACTACTGCCAAGATTAATCTCAGAAGTAGTCAGTTCATCCCTGTCTACTGTAGTTTAGTCCAGGTACTTCAAATACTATTTTGAGCCCAAAGGCTTACCCAGCAGTCTCAAGTTACAGAACAATGAAAACTTAGCTAATTATGCTAATTAATTAAGCTAATTAGGCAGCTTTGGCTAATGTATGTAAATGCAGCTTGTTTCAGAATATTTCATTTTAAAAGGCTAACATAATTCAGCATGACTTTAGGCAAACACACACTTTTATAGTAAGTGTTAGCAAACAGCTGTAGCGGGTTGTTTTGCACAGGAAACTATTGCTGTCATACTCCCACAGAGAGAAATGCTCAGGGGACTCAACATTACTCAACAAATCGAAAAGATTAAGCTCAGCTCCAGGACAGTGAAAGCGTAACTTGTACATCTACCTAACATATGTGCCTTGCTGTCCAGAAAATTCCCAGCAGAATTTCATGGTCAACACCGAAGTCTGAATTATGCTAATGCTGCTATCATCTAGTCTGCTTTAACCCGAAACAATCTCACTTGGCCTTTGTGCAAGCAGAGGTCATAATTCTAAAAAAAAGTCATGGGTCTCTTCTGCATTTTTAGACTACCAATACCTTATTCAAGCTTCACAAGCTAAACCATCAAAATCGAATTAAAGGGATATAATACAGTTTTTTCCATAATATTCTACTCCAAAAGGGATTGAATATGTAAAAGTATTTCAGGGTTAAATATGTATTAACAAGTCTTTGATTTTGCTAACACAAAGATTAGCTACAGATTACTGCTGCCCCATGAGGGTCCAAAGGCTTCAAATGTAATTTCTATTGCTAGACTGAGCTTCAAGTGATAGACTCATCTGAAATCTGGCTTACCAAAATGTAAAATGGACACTAGCATTTGCAAAGAATACCTCCTTCTCATCATGCTGCATAAAACACTAAGACCCTATTAAAAAATAATATCAATACTTGGTGGATAAGAACAAGGCTAGAGAAAATACAGCCAAATTGAAACTCTGACCTACATTAATTTTGGGTAACTAGCAGGGTAGAAGGGCAATATCCTGTAAAACTAGAACTAGGGACTCTATGTTTTTGTAGAAGAAAGGTACTGAGATCTTTGCAAGAAAGAATTTAACATGACAATTGACAATTATGAATAAATAAACTAAGAGCTGCAGTGTACACACTAGCAGTCTATCCCATTTTTGCTTGCTGTATTTCCTTTTCATTAAGGAAATGCCTCCTTTCCCTTCATGGAACTGCAGTGACATTTGACAAAGTAATTAAGAGAAGGATGATCATGATCAGCTGCCTTTGCCCTGTTACCAAACACAGTCAATACACAGTTCATGACTCCAGCAGATGTTCATGCTTTACAGAATTATTGGAAACTTAAGGTCTTAGTTTTTCTGTCCTTCCTGTATTACATGGAAAAGACAATCTAAACAGAGAAACCACTGAATTACTAGCAGCAAGTATTAACCCATCCAACACAATCTAGGATACAAATCAACAAAAAAATAAACTGCCCAACAGTTTTATTTCCAAATACAAAGCTATTATGAAACAGGCAAGCTTGAACTCTCTTGACAAATGGCAGAAAAGCTTGTTTGAGCAAAGGACTCTGTCAGGGTTGTTGGCTATTCACCCATCACTCACTACCCCTCCCAGTTAATACTTGGCTAAAATAATCCTGCTCACAAAACATGAACCTACAGCACAGAGGACAGAGGGTCACAGAGTATAAAGAGACAAACTCTGACTGTAAAGAGGTATTTGTGAATTCCCTCATCACTTATGTCCTTGTCTCTGCCTCTACTTCATCTCCATATGCCACCCATCTTCACATGACCATGGATTTGCTCATGTCACAGGATTTATCCAAATCAAAGCTAACCCTTCTCAAAGCTTACAAAGAGGAGCTGTGTGTGTGTCTGTGCCCAGACAAGATGAAGGTAACAGAAATTTAAAATTAACTGCCTAATAAAAAGGTTGAGTTTGGGGTTTTTTTTGTTTAAATTGCTTATAAAGTGAGGGCTTTATTCTAATGAAGACTACTTCAGCTAATGCAGTGAAAGTATAGCAGTTAAAACCTAATTTGGCAAAAGGCACCCCAAGTCATGCAAGAATGCAATCTCACTGAGCAGCCATGAGTATAAGGTTACAGCATAAATGGCTTAGAGGCAAACTCCTCCTTATCCTGACAATTTCTGGGCTTCAAACACTTGAGTTTTGGCTACACCCTAGACACCCATTGGGCTTCACAAATATATCAGAGATCAGCTGCAGAAACTGGGGACACCAGCTAGAGATGCTCAGATCCTCCAGAGAAGAAGCTGAGAAGGAGAAATGAACAGATGATCCTTTACAGATCAGAGAGATTCCGCAAGGAGCCTAGGACAAGTCTCATTAGAAATCAAAAGTTCACTCAAAATGGCAGCATATAAATGGAACACTTTCACATGCTTAATTTCAACCAAAAAATATCCAACAATCTCTAGAAATAGACTATGGCGCAAAAAAATTTTTCAGGTGCAATTTTGGTTGGCATCTCTCCTGCTTGCTTTTACAAGTACTTAAGTCCTTAAGGAAAGAATAAAGATAAAATCTTGCTATGTTCAATTTTCAGTGCACCGTCTCACACTACCATAACCACTAAACAAGGTGCCAGGCTAGAGAGAATCTGTCAGTGTGTGCAAATCCCAAAGCAACCAGTACTGAGGTGATCCCTGTTGCATTTCAAAACCCGATTTCTAATGAAGAATCTTAATACAGAAAATTTCTAAAGATCTTTCTTAAGAACATTTTATGTCAGTGGTATGAATACAACTGTTAATGCAACCCAGTGACTGAAACCTTAAGTAGGAATTCCACATAAAATACAAGCTAAAATAAAATCATTAATTCATTCTTGCAACATAATCAGTCAAAAATAATAAAGGTGCTGCATGAGAGCATGCAACAAACCCTCATCAAATGTTCAGAAACCTCTTAGTTTTAAGATTTTCATTCTGTATTCCTAACTAACAGGTATACAATCAGTAACTATAGCAGTACATTTTACATCGTGACTTGACTGCTAATGTACCTGATCACTATCTTATCTTAGTTAAAAACCAAGTTTAATAAGAACAGAAAAGTGCTCTCTATGCTAATGCTCAAGAATGTTCTCAAGAAATAAGTTATTATTAATACAGCTTTAACAAAGAGTTCCCAAAGCCCAACTCAGAATCATAGAATCTTTGAATGGTGTAGGTTGGAACGGATCTTAAAGACCATTTTGTTCCAACCCCACTGATATGGACACCTCTCTAAACCAGGTTGCTCAGAGATCCCCATCTAACCTGCCTGGAACACTTTCCAGGATTAGCATTCCATCTCTCTGGACAATGTATTGCAGTACCTCACCACCCTCACAGTAAAGAATTTATTCTGAATATCTCATCTTAACCTAACCACCTTTCAGTTCAAAGCCATTCCCCCATCACTATGTGCTCTTGTAAATAGTCTCTCTCCCTTTTTCTTTTAGGGTCCATTCAAATAATACGACTTAAGGGTAGTTTTCTGTTCTCCTTGACTTCTGATGCATGAAGGATGAAGGTACAAAAAAAAAAAAACACAAAGAAAAAAACCAAGCCATAAAAAAACAGAAAAGGAGAAAAAGGACAAAAAAGAGGAAATGTGAACAAAACTGCTCTATAGACTTTTTCTACTCAAAAGACATTCTAAAATAATTTGCAAATAAAAAAGATCTTCCTTCTTTCTGTAGTATTACAAGTGTCAGAACTTCAGTATATTGGATATATTTTCAATAACTCATATATATACACAGATATGCATTTGGGGTATGGTGGGAAGGGGTAAAGAAAAGGACTTACATTACATGCCAAACAGAAAGGAGGCTGGTAGCTAACCTTAAATTCTTAGGCCATAATAGAAATAAAGAGGAAAAAAAAAAAACATGTATTTGTATGCGACTCTAGCTGCTGCATTCCATCTAAGTCATTTTAGCTATAGTTAATTTCCAGCAACAAAAGGAGATACAAAGGGCTACACGTGTATTCTTTAACATACAAGATTAGAACTAATATAAACTATTTTTTAAATTTACTGTTATCATCTATTAAAGAATAACTAATTTTACAGCTTTCTAATGTGCAGCCCTTAAGCTCTAAATCACTGACCATAACTAATAAGCAGTGTAATAGCGTGAGTATCTGAAGTAAAACCATAGACTGTAATTTTGTTGATTGTAAATCATCATCATTTTAATGCAAAAGCAACAGCAAATCTCTGTAATTACTGGGTGCATTTTGAATCACTTTTATGATTACTGCTCTATACCCATTAAAAATCCAAAACACTGAACTGCACAGGGTATAAAACTAGAATTATGATATACTGCAAACTGTAATTGAAATCCATAAATTTCCTTACCAGTGTTCACAATTATTTTGTTGCCAAGAATTGCAGCCCTGCAAAATTGACTTCACAAACATTTACTTTATCTAAGAAAGCAGTAGGGGCAGGGATAATAGTAGTTGCTTTGAGATATGCAAATAAAAAATAAAAAACCTCAAGGATCAAATACGGGACCCCTGCTTGTTTATGAAATACATTTGGCTACCAAATTTGGCAATTAAAAAAAAAAAATCAGTTCTAAGTGCTGTAAGCAAAAACTAAAAAGGTCAGCAGGGGTATACATGCAGTTTGGACCTCAATTAATTAAGTAATTTAAAACTTCAAGAAACAACTTGTAACATCTGGGATAGCTTACCACTTACAGCACTGTCCAAGAATATTCCACAAAGTAGTAAAACACAGTATATGATTTTAAAAAGATAAAACGAAACCAACACAGGAAACAAAAATGAAAATGCTTACACATTACTTGAGCAATCTACTGAATTTCTTCAGTAATAAAAAGAAAAATGGCTTCAAAAACATATGTTTTTTTCTGGAAAGGTGGAAGGGAAATCAGAAAAATTAAATACCTCGTAAGAGGAAAAGACTTTAATGTTTCTAGAGATATGAAAGTGTATGCTAGCTAGACATTTCATAAAATACCGAATTAAAACTTCTGAAACAAACTCACGTTCAAACTTAAATGAGTTCAGCAGGAAAGGGATACCAGAATACTTTTGAATGTGGGCTATTTAAACAAGGAGAGACCAGGAGTGCTCTCCTTTCAGCTCTGAGAACAAAGGCACTGAAGAGATATACCTGCCCTTATTGTGCTGTGAGTCTGAGGTATCCCTCAAATGGGGATTGCAACTCATCCCTTCATGCAAGGAGATACACCCATGTTGGAGACTACGTGCAGGGTGCTGTTCTTTTTACACAATCATCTACTTAAACTTAAAAAGTCATCATTGTTTGTATTTCTTAAAATATGAAGACCAAATCCACACTAAATGTAGGCTGAAAATGAGAAGACAGCTTATATTTATAAGAAAAAAACTGAAAAACACTTCTGAGGATCTTGCAGTGCTTCTCTTAGGATGACTGATAGGAATAAAGCAGTTGCTAAGTCAGAAAGATTGCTCCACATCTACATACTGAGGTCATTATCTGCTTCAACTGGACACTGAAGTGCATTTTAGGGTGCAATATAAATTGTTTTTTATTCTAATGAGAGTTTTCCTAAATTAATGACACTGCAAAAAAATCAGTAATAGACAATTTGCAGTTCCTTCCTGCATCATATCCACAGATAGAATTTGAAAAAAACAAGGTAAAAACTAAGCTTTGCCCTTTCTTTTCCTTTCCTCTCCTCACCCTTTCTTTCCCTTCCTTCCCTGCCTATCCCTACATCCCCCAACTTCAATAGAGTAATTTCTACACGATCAGATTATATATTCTATTCTATAACATTTTATTATGAGCCACAGTCATGGTTGAGAAAGTACTCTTTAATCTAAAAGCTCCTTTACACAGATTTATAACTTCCCCTTAGTGATTTCCTAATTTCCCCAAAGCTCCAGGCTAGGAGCAACTGCAAAATGTTTCCCCTAAAAACAATACATTGAATTGTTTGTTTTCAGGAATTGTGTGGTGAAAGTGGGTAACATCAGTATTATTTAAGAGTTGTTTTTTTTAATAGCAAAATACAAACTGTTGAAAACATCAAACTTCACATAAGCAGATGAATGTGCGGTTCAGCAATTAAGCATAAAAAAAGTCTCCAGTATGCTGCAGCTTGCCCCCTTCTCATTAAGATCAGCATTTGTGAATCAAAACCTATTTAGTCCACTAGGATGATAATGCAGACAATGCACAAAAGCACTGCATGGGCTCCCACTGCAGAAGATCTGCTGATTATACAAGTAGGGAATAAGATACACAGCACTACAGAGATGCAAACACGGAGCTTTTTCTCATTGATCCCTTCCATTGCTAAGGCTTGAGAAAACACAAGAGTGATATTTTTGGCTCTCTTTTCTCTTGTCTGTGTATTTGAGTTGTCCTGGACTTTTCCATGAGCTTGATTCCTTTGAGCAGCATATCCCTTCCCCTGGTTAAACTACTGTGCAATGCTTTCATGATGCTGTGCATACCCCCTTTGCAGACTCCACCTTTACACGTTCCTGTAGCACCTACAGGTGAATCCTGCCCATGTAGGGGTCAACAGCTGTGCAGAATTGCCCACCTATGAGGCTGGGTTTATGATCACACCATGGGGGGAAATCAAGACTGCATGCAAGGAGATGGGCTGCTGCTCAGTAAGAAAACATGCTAGCCTTGCCCAAAACTGGTGGCTTAAGTGACCAAGAGCAGTGACTTTTTGGGTAAAGTAAGAAAACAGAAGGTTGAAGCAAATGTGTATTGTTGGGAACAAGATTTGCAGGCTGTACAGGGAATGTTTATTGATCCTCCCACATAAAAATGCTTCTCTTTCATTAGTTAAAAAGTGACAAGAGGTTTAACAGTCAACCTAGACTTGTCAAGCATTGATTTTGTCAAATCAACCTAATTTCCTTGTATACCAGACAAGAAGTTGCCACGAAAGGAAGGAAATAAGTGGATGCCAAAAAATCTTAACTTCATTACATCTTTTGATGTTGTTTCACAAGACATAAGTATTAGTAAACTAGAGCAGCACTGTATCAATCAAAATAACAAATGAGTACAAAATAGGAGGAAAAATGTATTTTTTACAAACAGAAACTTAAAGAGGGATCAAGACAAGTTTTGCAGGGGGCTGTCCTCATTACAGCAATAATCACTGGTTTTTGCACTGATTTGGGTAGAAAAATAGAATTTTTTTTAATATCAGTAGGCCACATTCAACTGGATGGAGCATTAGTACACAGAACAACAGGCTTAGAGTTCCAAATGGTCTTACACTGGAAGGAGAGCCTGGTAAATACAGGAATGTTATTCATCAGGGCCAACAACAAGAAAGCACAACTGACCACAAAACATTGCATATACAAATAATGCAAAATAAATGGCTGGCTCTGCCACCCAAGTCTCAGGGCCACTTGTGGATCCAAAGCATGAATCTGCATGGTCACAACATTACAAAAGGATAACAGCCATGTGGGGGAAAATAAACCAAATTATCACCTGCAAAAAGTTATGCCCAACACCAGCAAGGCCCCAGTGGGATCCAAAGGCCAGAGCCCTTCAGTCCAACAAGGGAGGGGACCAACTTCAAAGAACAGGAATTGGCCTAGGAAGTGTAACCTAAAAGGAGGACTAATGAACCATCTTTATTAGTTAGGCCGACACCTCCAGGTAGAACTCAGTAACGTCCTTAGGAAGCTAAAGCCTGTCACCAGAGGACAAGACAAAAACCCTTTATTCTCCATGACCATGGCAGCCATGGCAACAAGTAACAAGCTAAAACTGTTGTGTGGAAGATTTCGGAAAAAATTCTAACACCAAAGACAGCTTAGTGTTGTCAAACGATTAATGGCAAAGATTCAGATCACCAGTAACGTGACCTTTGTAAACTTATACAACTGCTTGTCAAACAGCAGTTCCAAAATCCAGCTGACAACTGAGGAAAAAAATACCAGTATGTTACCTTTACTCAAAGGTATTGGGCAAGAATTTCAGTCTCAAGAATTACCAAGTGTAAGTGCTACCAATTAGCTGAACAGTTAACTCCCTGTGTGGATCTGACATCACATAAACAGAATTATTTTTACAATTCAGGCAACATCCACTTGGTCAAGTCTTAGATACATTGAAAGGGAACACATGGAAAACGGCTGAACCATTTGCACTCCTTTTTTTGGTATTTAGAAGCACACATTTCCATGGAGCACTACCACTTATTTGTACAGGGGAAAAAAGAAGCTTATATAAAACTGCAAGAAACATTCTTCAGCTGCAAGCTGTCTAAACAACATCCATAGCTGTGATTTAAACATTAAACTCTGAAAAAAAAATATGCTTTTCTTTTCCAATTTTTTCTTGTATTTAAAAGACACTAACAGTATCTGGAAAGCCAGGGTTTAACTATTCTTTATACATAGTTTTGGGGATATAGAAAGAAAACATACCTCAGGTGTTATTAGCATACTCTTTTAGGCCTTTTTTTTTTTCAGGCTGATGTTCTACAGGAGCACAAGCAATGGGCGAACAGGTCTAAAAAATGCGTATATCAGGAAAGGGATCAGAAACCACAGATTCTGAAGAAAAAGCTAGGGAGCACATGGGCAGACAGCCAACAGCTCCTCTGAACACACAACTTTAGATTAAAAAAAAGAACAGGAAATTAGTTACAATGTCTGTAGAACATCCACCTTCAGGATTGACCAGACACAAAAGCAAACCAACCTACCAATTTCCAAACAAACTGCACCCCTTCACCAAAGTCAGCGTGATCTCATCTTTGGGGCATACAGTTCCAAAACAGCACGATACAAACTCTCAGTGACAAAATCCCTTTTTCCTCAGTCTGGTTTTTTTACAATTTCTTTACTATAGCTCATATCTCGTTCTCAAGTTTTGCTCCTCCCAGGCAGTTTAAGTCTAGTAAGGTATCAATAATTAAAATATGGGATTACTCTTCCTAAATAGGTTAAAAATCCTTCTGACGGAGATATACAGCATCAGTAGATAATTAAAACACAATTATCAATTTATTCCACTTCTTGAATTCTCAATATTTTTCATGTAGAAAAAAAATAAAAAAAAATAAAAAAAAAACCTCATTCTTATCAATTACATTTTGTCTTCCCTAACTACTAGCTTAAAAATGGAAAACCATCCAGAATTTCACCAGACTGTTTGACAGGCTACAACTTATAAGCTTCCAAATTGGAAAAAGAAAAGAGGTAGGGGGGCATGGAGGGAGGTTGAGTGCAAGGGTGAAAGAAAGAAAGAAGCAAACATTAACTGTGGGGAGGAGGGGCACCCACAATCTCAGCGGCTCATTCCAAAGAGAAAGAACTTTACCAGCTCATGAAAATAGCAGCTAATAAAAATATGTTTTAAAAACCATTTAAATCTAGGCAAGATTTCAACCAGAAACCATAATGGTTACATTTTTTATTTAGTACTTTGAAAGCACAGTTGTAGCTCCTTGGCAAAACCCTCAGTCCATCCTCAACAAAATCAACAGGAAAATTTCCACCAACTCACATGATGGGAGTAATGGCCACAGCCTACAAACCTGACAGAATCTACTGCAAATATGCTTTTAATTTCAAAACCCTACTGTAGAAAAGATAACTGATAACACTTAAATTGCAGAAGTTTCCTCTTCTATCAGAGACCTATTTACCCAGCAGCATACAATTACATATACCGCAGGTCTCACCTTCAAGAAGCTAATGAGCAGACCACAAGAAAGCGTAGCAGGACAAGAATTCAATTTTGCAGTCTGTTCAGGTATTAGTTTAAGGAGTTTTTGTAATGCTTTCAAATATTCATACGTGCCCCTAAACCCATGTAATATTAAAGCCATAAATATTTCTCTGTTAGCTTATTATTGTCCACGAGACAAACACAACCACTAATAGGTAATTACTAATCAGGTAACTGAGAGTCTAGAGAAAAAAATTTTTTTTTTTTTTGTAAATAGAACACTTAGCAAGACAAACACATACTAAAATACAGGAAGACAGATGAAAAGGAGAAGGAGAAACTAAAAAAAAAAACAAGGGGCAGCAGAAAAAACCAATAACTACCACAGAGCACATAAATTCTGGGGAGGGGTTGTATAAAGTAGCAAGGTGTTAGTGGTAACACCCAAGTCATTCTGAAAATCGTTTTTAGGATGCCATTTCAAAAAGTTTAGGGCAGAATTTAGGTATCATGACTGATTTGAAGGCAAATCAATGGTAGCACTTAGCTAGAAATAACACATCTTGAAAACTTGCAGTTAGACAACTACGAACTGAAAACTATCAAGTAGATGAAGCATATTCATACTGCACAAACTATCAGGAAAAACAACAAAAAAGGAAGATTTTAATGTTAGAATGTGCTAAGTAAAAATATCACATTGTTTTTGTCTAGTTGTATGGCAATTTAAATTAGAGAAAGACATTTTTCCATGGTAGACACGACAAGAGGTACAAGGAGAAGAAAACAAGCTCTTTAAATCCTTTCACTACCTTCACCTTGAATTTAATTCGTATTCATTGTAAGTACAAAGCTGCTATTTATTATTGAGAAGATGATACTCATTTCCTTGTCCCTGTCAGAAGAAATATGCTCAGCACAAAGGAATTTCTGCCTTATTTTCCAAAGTGAGATCAATAATATTATTACATCAATTTTAGCCACTGAAAAGTCTAATAAACAAGTTCTATAAAAACCTAGACAAAACCATGCTTCTTCCAAACTCATCACACACATACAGAGGAAGGATATACTGCAATAGCTTATTTTCCTGATAGACAACAGAGGAGCCAACGAAATTAATTCCATGGTTGCATAAGCAGTTCTTTTTAATACACATAAGTTAAAAATATAAATTCTCTTTTAAGTGCATTTCCAGCTCTATGATGAAATAATTCCTCAGGGAAATACCCCAATCCTTTACAACTTCTTACAGAGGAGAATTAATGCATAGTACTGAAGACTCATAGGAAAGCTACCCAATTGCATAAGTGATGCAATATTTCATAAAAAGCACAACACCCAAACTAGCACATACTTGCTGTACTATCAGTATAAGAGAATCTCCACAAGAGATTCAGACCACCTCTATAATGATAAACTCTGCTTCAGATGACACGCATAAAACTTACCTAGACAAGAGTCACTGCAGGAAAAACTCCCTTGAAAAAATACCTCCACATGGCCCAAGGTTATGTAGTGCTGCTCACATTTACAGAGGTAAATGAGCTCTGAGGCCATCAGCCTGGGAGCACTCAGGAGCAAGCCTGGCTCAGCTGATTTCCATTGCTGCTTTATAGCAAATAAGGTCCCTTCCTTTCACCTGATGGCCCATGCATGCCTTTCTAGCAAAGAGAATAAAAATAAAAATTCCTGGGGAACTATTGCATCAGAACTCAAAACACTACTGAAAAGAGAATTTTTCAATATTGCTTCAAACTAGGAGTTTTTAGACCACAAGCCTAAGAAATACTGAAGAATTTTGCCTTAACCTTTGCTAGGGATACAAATGTTACTTCTTGAAGAGATATAAAATGAGTGACTGGGGGGTTTATTTGGTTTTAACATTACTGGCAATGACACATACACATTTTATCACTGCTAATCATTGGCTCTATGAAGTATGTCCCTACTGTGTGTAATTTTTAGAGCTGGACAGAAACCAGCTAGTGGTATTCTTGTCAAACTTGCTCTTGCTCCATCCTACTCCACAAACTACAAAGCATTATTTATAACACTGTGCAAATACTAAGTGCATGTGAAAATGCTCTCTCTAAAATGCCCTCTTGGCAAAATCTTATTTAGAAGTTATCATAGGAAAATCCCATAAGTTTTCTTCACATGAAAAGAACAGGTTAAATCAAAATTACTCCTGTTTTAGTCCCATTTCCTTATTTTCTGTTTTCTCATCTTTTAAGTGGTAATACCTTAAAAGGAATAAATCATTTTGGTAAGCAATTTCATTTTTCCACCATAAGTTTCTATAGGTTAGTGTTTTAAAATGAGATTCCCTTCTGACGTGATGTGAGAAAGAATTCAGACTCAGAGGCTGAAGTAGCCAGTTGCCCTTGTAATTATGTTGAAATTCTTAGCTTAGGAACTAGCACATGAAGACCTATGATTGTCCTGATGATTCTTTATTCTGGTGCTTTTCATTTCCTAACTGCAGGAAAACCTCTGCTAAACTAATAGTTGGATATTAAGGGGGAAACCTTAACTATGAGGCAAACAAAAGGTCAGAGATGCATTTGAATAAAAATTCTCAATGCAGCACAATATAACCAGTCATAAGTAGAAAAGGTTTATATAAGATCTCAAGAAAAATATTTTGGCAAACAAAAAACTGGACAAGAATTCAGAGATGCAGCAATTAGAAGCAATTATTATTGTCATATTATTAGAACTAGAAAATTATGCAAGAAGAAAAGCCTTTCAAAATTTTTGCATTGAAGGCGATTTGCATTGAGGTTGCAATTTATTTTTTTAAGAATACATTAAGTCCTGCCTCAAAAAGACCAAATCATTCCCATACGGCAGTTCAAAAGCTATTACATCCTCCTTTTCTTAGATCAATCCCTTCTTTCAGCCCCAAAACTGGGGCTGAAGGGATTTTTGATAACTGCTGCTTGTGGCAGATTTAAGACTGAAATTTTTAACATCAAAGTTTAGAGCTTTTGTTTAAGGAGAACAATCTGGGTTCAGACACCTGTGTAAGTCAGTGGGGAGGCAGCTGGGTACACTGAGCACGAAGGGCCAAGAGGTGACTGCCCCGCTCCTCTGAGTGGGAAAGTTTCTTTTCCCATTAGAAGTTTAGGGAGGAGAGAGAATGATCCAAATAGCTGCCTGAGACACTGGGCAGCAGGAGAGGGAGATGGAATGAAACTCATACAGAATGTAGATTAGGTGAAAAAAATGGTTGAGACCAAAGGCAAAATGTGTATATTATTGGGTAGGAAAGAGCTGGCTTTTAGGGAAGAAGATAGTGTTTCTTGAGGCAGATTTTGGGGAGATGACTTAGGAGAAGTGAGGGAATGGGTAGCTCTGGGGTACACAGAAGGCTCTGGGCCAGCAGGGCTGAGAAATGTGGAGCTCAAAGGATAGGAGCTTGCTAGTGCAGAGTTACCACTTCCAGCAAACATCTCTATCCACAAACTAAGGGCACTGACGCAAAAATGGCACACGCTCCTAGTTTTGTCTGGAGGTTGTTTTGTTTTTTCCTCCATGGAATATTAACTTACTCAGTTTTTGGTTTATACTGGCTTTTGGCCTTCTTCACAGCATGAATAGCCTAGTTCCAGATCTCAGTCACTGAAGTTCTCAATGCCTTTTTCTCCTAATAAAAATATTTCCTTCTGTGCATGTGAAAACATGGCCAAGTGGCCACTTAACTAACTCTGGGAAAAAAACCAGTACAAGCTTTACTTAGCCCCTGACTGAAAGGAAAGGGTTTTTTTCCCAGCCTTTTAGCTCCTTTCTTAACCAGGTCTAGTTTGCTGTGTATTTTTTAAGGCACAGACATCAGAACCAGACTTAATTTCTCCAAAAGATTGACATCAATGCAGTGCTAACACCATATGCCTGTATCAAGGTGTGTTTCCTTAAAACTAATGAAATTATTCTGGGAAAACCCCCAAACATGTAGAAGACATACATTTGTAAGGTTATAAATAAACCTGCCAGATTTATTTACCTTAGATTATTGCTATTTCCCCCTGATTTTAAGTTACTGAGAGGACATGGCAACTATGTTAAAACAACTGTTAACTCCAACCAACACATGTTAGGGGAGATTTCAGAGAATATTTACCAAACATTTACTCTAGCACAGATTTGTAAGATCTATTCAGAAATCTGCCTCATTACTGTTTGAGCTGTTAATGGTGACACTTAAAGCTCTGAAAAGTTCTGATTTCTATTTTTTTCATGCTACTGTTGTTATTTACCATTCTAAACTCATGTAATCCTGTTCTTGTCCACTACCACAATTACAGCCTGCAAGAGTATGTTCGTTAGCTGATTTAAATTTGAACACCTCACTTAAAAAGCAGCATCAAATGAAATCCCTGGCAAAACCCCCACTGACTTCACTGGGAATGAGACCAACTGGAAGAGCAGGGTTCCCGCGAGAGGCATGAATCACTGTCATTCCCATCCTGCTGAGTTTGTGAGAACGGATGAGATACTATTTGAAGGCCCTTCTACTTGTGTTTCACGTGACGCGCCACTTCTGTTTTGCAAAATCATTAAAAAAGTTTTCTTACTATCTGCAAGTTACAAACTGAAGAGGCTGGATGAGTCACTGGAGACAGCTTTGGGCCAGCTTGGCTCACAGACTGCCAGTGTCACGGAAGGTTCACCCGATTCTCCCCTTCCTGCTGCACAGCCATTCCCAAAATAACATGGCAGTGCTAAACATAGCCACGACGCGCTCTTTTAATAAAAGACGATCCCTGCAGGGTGCACAAGCCACCACATTTGTCAAGATAAGCACATCAATATGAGATGTCATATTAGCCTAGACAAAGAGATTTAACAGATAGCTTTGTCAAACACCAAGCAGAGGGGCTCATTCAAACTGACAAAGCAAGAAATTCAAACGTTGAACCTACATTCTAGTATTAACACATTCCATCCTCTTCTGCTGTACAAGAGTCTCAAACCAGTAAGCGAGTTCCTGTAAGTGATAAAATAAATTTATTCCTAATCTACAATAATAGTATTCCTGTCAATTTCAACCTCTCTGCTGCACTTTTCAAAAAACTCCATAATGGCTGTTAGTATGTTTCAGGTTATGTGTGGATCTATATATCTATATGTCTTAGCGGATAGGAACTCTCCAGAATAACATGTGCACACAGGACATAACTAACATGGAGAATTAACAAGCATAGCTAATTGGCATGCAGCCAGGCCACCAGTTATTCCTCGATCACTTTTCTGTTACTTACAGGTAAGGAAGTTTACTCTTAATCCTAAAGCAATAGACAAAGACATTGTGACAGTGGGTCCAAGTGCCTCATCTGTCTAAAATCTGTCATGACTTTTAACAAATACTTCAATTCCATGTCAGAAAGCAAGGACACAGCTACCCTATGTATTATGGAAAATGTGAGACATTCATATTGGTCATAAGCAAAACTAGAAACATGGCTCACAAGGTTACTTCTTTGGTGAGAAATTATCTTGGTGGTTTTGTATTCCGCATCCATAGTTGTGTGTACGGGCTTCATCATTTTATATATTATTTTAGAGACAGAAGCTCTGGGGGTAGGGTTATCAACACAAATATTTTCCTTAAAATGCATTTACTTTTCAGAAAGACTTATTATCACCAAACTTACTTAAGACAGGTTATCAGTGTGTGGGAGTGAAACTGGTAGACAGACTTTTGCCACACCACTGGTGGTGTCTCTGTTGAGGTGCAGTATTTACACAAAACCCCACAAAAAATCAGTTCAGCTTTGCACTACAGAGTTCTGACTGAATCAAGTCCTTTGGGGGAAGAAAAAAGCCCCCAAGGAACTACCAGAGGCTAGGCATTTTTCTTTTGCCAGGAACCTTTAAGTTTAGCTTTTTCTTCAAACTTATAGAGCCTTGCAGAGGATGCAGGAAGGTGCTTAGTCCCACACAGCTCTTCTGCCAGCCCAAACCACATCAAACCTCAGAAACTACTCTTAACACAATCATGGGAAGGTGGCAAGAAAGCTGTGGAGTTGATACTATCCTCTCTTAGGACTTCACCTATAATGTACACCAATGAGATCTTCCCTCCCCTCTAGATTGAAAAATAATGAAACCCATGAAGATTTGCATTCAACATTTCCAGAGGAGATTGAATACACTTTAAAATATTCAGGAACAATTCAAATGCAAATACAATATAGTACTGTATTGATCATATTTTGCAACATTTTGCTTTAATGGGCTGATTGGAAGATCTTTTCCAGTTTGTTTTCTGTGAGTTTAATAAACCGGGACTTTGAAACAGCTGCCAAATATATGAGGTGCTACATTTTCTTTAAAAGAAAACAGAGTTGTGAAGTCACAGGCAAATTCAGTGGTATCTTATATAAAACACCTTTTCACTTCCTGAACATTGCCTGTAGCTTTGCTAATTTATTGCCATGAAAATATTGTTACTACTTAATGCACTAGTACTTCTGTCAATAGGCAGCTTTCCCCAAGGCATATTTGAGAACGCTCTGCTAATCAGAGTTGATGCAGTTATTCTAAAGCAGACAGGTCTTTAGAAAAAGGTTCATGTTTAATTCCAGGATAGGTGAGTGTTGCCATTTCTTCAAAGCACAATATTTTTAATTTGCTAAATTCACTTCTGTAGATATCTAAAGTGCTGATTACATTACCCAGCCCCAGCCTGAACCACTGTATTTCAAAGTACTGCTGGCATCTTTACCTCTTAACATTTACGTGAAATATTCCTCATTTTGTAGTGGCAAGGATTAAACAAAGACTTAATCAGAACCACAAATCTGTGCTATATTATCAGCACATAACTTAAAAGGAATGTGTTTGGGTGTTTAAACAGATACTCACTTGGATCTGACATTTTACTTTTCTACATCTGCTTGAACTCTTGAGATTATGAACTCATGCATCTGAATTTTTAGTGTTTGTTTTCCAAGCATGCTGATAATCATGAAGAGCACAGTGAGTGACAATGAGGTCACGTACATATACATATGTCACACTACAGTTTTATTTTCTCTAATGAATATTGAAATCTCCATGACTATAACTTTACTGAGGCTAAGAAAATCATCTTAATTGGTGTGGGAGATTTAATGTATGTATGTTTTTAAGGTACTTGCAATTCTCTGCAGATGAAAAATTATATAAAGTTCTTCAAGAAACAGGTCAGCCCATTCATTTCAATTAGCAATAATAATCAAATTCCAGTAAACTATTAAATGTCACTTAATCTATATTCAAGATAAATAGAGTACTAAATTTCTCTTGACGTGTTCCACAACAAGGTACCCTACTTGTCTTTATACTAACAAAATTGAATGTTGCTCTGCTCTCTCTTCTACAGTGACACTTAGTGACTTTACTCCTGCTCAAACCCAGCATCCATTTAGGAATAAGCCCACCAAAGAAAGATGTGCTTTTGTTTGGAATTAATGGCTATACTTCTCAGATCCAGTAGGTTCAGGTCAGTGCTGCGTTTTCCATCATTCATCTTCATTGTAACACAGGGGGTCTGCTCATTTTGGTTTCCTTCTGCCATCAATTCGTTCCCCAAAACTTCTATGGGGCAAAAGACTGATAAAAGTCTTTCTGCATCAGGCATAATTCACTTCTTAAATAACGACAGAATTATAACCATCAAAGAAAAAATTTTTTGAGCAGCTAGATGTTTTAAGATGACAAGATGTTTTTACTTGACCGTGGGCTCTTGTTTGAAGGGCATTAAATGCCATCACCTTCCACAAGAAGTTTCTTAAGAGATGTGAGACTCCTAAGGCTACTAGCTATCAATAGCAAGCTTGGTAAACAAACTAAAACACAAGGCTTTGACTACTATGAAGCATTACCTACATGGAACAAAATCTGACTCCTGTAGAGTTCTCCTCAGAGTTACATTCCTTGGTCTACCTGCAATACACATAGGATGCAATATAAGGCCTCATTCAAATTCTCCACGGAAATAATCAAGATGGCTTATGATAATTCTCTGTGTCTGAAGTCATCCACACACATGGCTTCAATTCCAAGTCTGCATGTCTTTTAAGGGATTTATATTAAGCTCTGCTCAGTAGCTGTTAGCCGTTTCTGCTGACTGTAATCAAACTAAGTTAAACTAAAATTTACCATAGCAATAGATTTCTATTCTGCCCATTCTGTTGTTCCACCTTTCATCTGAATCTACATCAAAAGGGAAAGACAGTAAAAGGATGCTTTTAACATCTCCACAGCCACATCCAATATTCATTTTTGATCTTTTGACACATTTAGAGCTCAGCCAGCTAGCAAAAGGCTCTGAAGAAGCCAGAGGAGCAACACTTTCAGTTCTCAGGGATGTTTCAAAATAAAACATCAAATCTTGCTTGAGAACTTCATAACTGAATCCAAGAAGCACTCTTCAGGAAACAAGTGAAATGCATATATATAAGTACACATACACACATATACACACCAGCAGGCTCCTCCTTTTGTGGATACTAATTTCTATGCATAGGTACTAAGAAGAAAAGATGGCCATGTAAGCTATGGAAGTGGAAGACTAGTATACAGCTCAGCATAACCAGAAATGCAAATAGGTATCAAATAGGTCAGCGGTCTAGTCCCTCACTCCAAAACGTCCCCATGACAAAGATAAGTGGTAAATGTATACAAAAATAGTATGACATAAATGTCAAGTTGATTCTTTAATCCTGTATGCTGCAGAAAACACATTCAGTGTCTTTTGACATACAGAAGCCTGTATGCTTTATATTCTTTATTAAAACTCTAGTGCTTAAATTATACCCACAATTTTCTAAAGTTTGGCTTTGTTGTTTTTTTAAGTTTTGTTGGGGTTTTTTTTTAAGAGACACTGCTATAATATGGCTCTTTCCCAGATGCAAAAATACAGTATTTCATCTTTCTTGCTCTAAACAACATCCAATGAATAATGTACAGTGACGTGATCTTCTGCTATTCACTTTAGGCCATTTTGGAGATAGATTGCTACGGTGGGTGGCATTCAGAATAATGCATGTTGAGCAACACACACTCAAATCTTGCTAGCTTTATGGTTTCTTACATGCTACAGTGTAAAGTGATTCATGGTGAGAAGAGAAAAAGTTTTTTCTGTTACTGTAAAAAATGTTATATGCATTTATTATCCAAAATAAATACATTGACACCACAGCCTGAAATAAAACTAGGAAAGTAAACTTTGTTTCTCTTTGTATTTCAAAATATTACATTTAGATTAAAAACAGTTAAAGCTGAGTGATGCTTTCTGTGAAAGACAAGCTTGTCCTGACAGTAAATCCACATTATTATCAGACTCATCAAATTAAAATAAAGTGAGCTAAAGAAGAAATCAATGCCAAGGATTTGAATTGCCTTGATGTCATATGCTGGCATCTTATAAATTTTACAATTCCCACAGAAGAGCATCATGGAATCATTTAAGTTGGAAAAGACCTTTAAGACCACTGAGTCCATCTGTTACCCAGCACTGCCAAGTCCGCCACTAAACCATGTCCCAAAGTGCCACTTCTACACAACTTTAAAATACCACAGAGACAAGGCAGAGGATCCACTTGGAAGGACTGAATTGGTAGCTAAGAACACACACAAAGTCAAAAGGAAGAAGTGAAACAGCTAATGTGGTGCAGCTACACTGACAAGCCAGAACTTCCATGGAATTTCTTTTATATCTGACGTGTAATGGTAATTTCAGTCTAATGATGTGTTACTCCAAAGGGTGGGGTAAAAAAAAATCTCCCCAAAAAGTAACTTTTGGAAGATGCAGACTGTATGTTCATGAATGTTAGATTTGACATAATGTCTGACCATGCCATCAGCCAGAAGTTCAGGAAAAGGGAACAAATAAATATCCCAAAGCAGACAACTGTGCCATACTTGAGAAGCAACTATGGGCATCTGTCACTAAGATGTTAAAAATTTGGTATACTGAAATTCATAGTTTTATTATCTGCACCTTCAAGTGTTATTCAAGTTGAATTTGACCCATTATCCTCACACCCACGTCCCTGACAGCAGACAATACATTCTCAGTTTGAATTCCTCACATTTCTGTAAACCCAGACTTGCAGCCCTCCCCATCACCTTGCTTCCATACATTCATAAGCATTTCAGAGAGAAAAACCACCCACAAGCTGAAGGTCAACATCAACTGCTCGGTTTTTCTGAAAAATGAGACTTCAAATCATTGAAGAAAATATAGGCAACTTGGGTCATCAAACTACTCTGAAGCACTTCACTCTGAACTCTGAAACCCTCACACACTATAATAGCTTAGTTTCTTTCACAACTTTCTTCTCCATGGTATTATTAATTTTATTCTATTGTTTTACTTACTCTGCATATTACATGCATGATATCTCCAGCAGGAAATCTACCAAAAATTTCAGACAAAACAATTTCAAACTTTCAAAACTGATGAATCTTACATCGTAACCTTTTCAAAAGATTCATCTTTCAAAAGATGAGAATTAGGTAAACATTGAGGTTACATCAGGCTGGAATGGACTTCTCTAAGATGTACCATTTCCTGGTCTCACTGCAGACTGTGCATCCTGGAGACTGACTGACCTGTGCTGGAGCACAGTTTTGTTGATGAATAGTTTTGGCATTCACCAGACATTTATCTTCCAGCAAATAAATCCAGGCAACAGTTGGATTTAGCTGCTGGAGTTCTTCCTCCAGCCAGGTGACCACTTGCTTCAGGAGCCATTTCACCAACAGAAACTGACACCAAAACAGGACCAGTAACAAGAGATGAGAGAAGTCATCCCTTTTCAACACGATGGAAAAGTTTCACAGAAAATACAAACTAATGCCCAAACCATTAAGACCACCCTGTCAATTTCCACTTTCCCACCTGAAATGAAACAGGACTAAAAGAACCGGTAATGAAAAAAAGGGAGGCAAAACCAAAACACAGCGCCATGCCACACCACCAATGCCAAAAAGTGCTGGTGGATCTGACCTTTGTTGGCCCCCCTACTCTTCACACCTTGCTGGTGCTCAGTCACCAGCTCATATTCCCCTCCAAAATGCCAATGGCACAACTGGCGACGCTCATCAGCGGTACATGGCAGAGGCGGGACCGGGCCCTGCTGGACCCCGCATGTCCAGCCCAGCCGCCCCGCTGCTCCCCCAAACCCGGCAGCCACGGCTGCTCCTGGGTGGCGGCCGGCGGGGACCCTCTTACCTTGTTGGAGTAGGGCGGCTTGCTCAGGTTGATGCCGTCGCGGATGAGCTTGTCCCGGATCATGATCTTCAGCTTGAGCCTGGGGTACGCCACCAGCCCCCCGGCCCCGGCCGCCCCCCGCCGCCCGCCGGGCCGGGCCCTGGGGGCCGCCCCTCGCCGGGGCTCCTCCGGCCCCCCCGCCCGGCGGGGGCAGCGCCCGGCGGGGGCGGGGGGCGGCGGCGGCGGCTCCAGGGTGAAGTAGAGCCCCGCCGCCCTCTCGTCCGCCTCCTTCAGCCGCCGCACGGCTTCGTGGATGCGGCGCCGGTGGTGGGGCACGGCCACGCCGATGGCATCCAGGTCCGGGTCGCCGATCTGCTTGCAGACCTCCAGGTCGTCGTAGCCATTATCGACGAAGGACTCCGCGTACTGGGGGAGCTGCAGGGTCTTCAGCCACTCGTAGACTATGTTGGTGCACATGCTGGCTCCAAAATAATAACGATTGCAACTTTCAGCACGGAAGCCAGCCTCCCCCTTTCCACTTTTCGCCAAAGGAAATAAAACCACAAAAACTGCGATGCAAGTAAGAGGTCTCAAAATCAAGGTCAAGAAAACATCCACCAGGAAAAGAAAAAAAAATCCTCAAAGCAGATCAGTAGGGCACCGCAAGCACTGCTGAGCGAACCCCTCCTGCTTATTCCTCCTCTTGTACCAAGTACTGCCACCGGGAAGGGAGGCTCGGACTAGAGAGAAGCAAAATATAAGGGTGCATCCCCTAAAATCCGAGGTCGCTGCTGCACAACATCCACCCACTTTCTCTGGAAGTAATTCGCAGTCGCTGNTGCAGTGTTAGTTTCTGTTTCTGCTTCTGTCTCACCTTCCTGCGCTCTGTCGTATGATGAATCTGTTTACTGTTAAGTAGCTGCTTTGGTACACGATGGTGTCGAGGGAGAGCCGAGCGCAGGATCCTGCACCCTCGCCCGGCGTGGGCAGGGGTGCCGGTGTGCAGTGCCCTCCCCTCCCGTGCCTCTCCCAGCAGCGGGCGCACACGGCGGCTTTTGCTTTCCTTTTAAACAGCTCTTTTCGGATTAGGAGCAAAACAGAGGGAAGAAAAA